>RYFJ01003889.1:0-50521 GCA_003991445.1 Oryza meyeriana var. granulata | reverse complement strand
GCGTGCGATGCCCATGCCGCCGGCCATTCCTTGCCTCGGGACGGGCTTGGCTGTCGGCCTCGCCATTCCCAGGGCGTCCCGATCTGCCGGGTGGCAGATCGAGCCGGCCACGCGTAAGTGGCGCCGTGCGGGCTCCGGTGTTGGCGCACGTGTGCGACGTGCCGCACTTATCGACTATGGCGATGGACTCGGTCCACCGTGTGCCGCCTCCCCCGACCACTAACTGGTGGGGCCCGCCATTGGCGCCGGCTCTTCCTGGCCCACAAGATTGAGTCATAAATCTAATAAATGCCGCAATTAAATCGCTTAATTAATATATTTCTATTAGAAAACACAGTAGAACTTCCATAATCATAACAATTCTTACGAACTCCGATAAGCCCATCCAAATCATAATCCAGAAAAATCCAGGAATGCACTAAAATACTTTCAGCCCATGTTTGATTGCCCACATGTACTGTTTGTAATTATTTGTGCATGTTTGTATAGAAATCCGAACGTCGGTGACCCTCCTGTGTATTACGAGGTCGTAGCAGAGTACGTCGGCCCGGAGCAAGGCAAAATCACGATTACCTTGATCACTTGTACCCTTTTTGCTAAATTGCTTTGTTTACTTAAATAAAACTGCATTATTTCAATATTTCATGCTGTGAGGTAAACATATACATTGTTAGCTTTGCCTTAGTTTTGCAAACCTGAAATCCTTGTCACCTGGGGGTGTATTTTAACATGATTAGCTTACTATTCTTAGGGAATGTCTTATAGCCCATGCTTTTAGCAACACAGTCACTGGGATTTTAAATTTATCTTTCATATGAGTTCGTCTCGAATGTTGGAAGAAAAAAAATGGCAACTTGGAAGGTTGATTGTTATAATGTTAAATTATTGAAAATGGAACCTAAATGGTGGGATGGGCTGTGGGTGTATGGTTTTGTTGTCTCACCCTGGCAATAAGGACTGTTCATGGGAACCACTGGGACAACTACTCGTACCTTCCACAAGCCAGGTCTCAGTGGTGGCAATGGCTGGGCTTGAAGCATTTCTTCCTCTCTGCTAAGGCACCGTAGAAGAGCGTGTGGGCGTGATGAGTATGGGTTGGCCCGGGGTGTTGGTAGGGTTGATCGGCTTACCGGATTGCACAGTGTGAAGGCGCAAGGCAGGTGGGTAGCGTTCATCAGTATGGAACTGCGTTGACATGTGTAACGTCAATCAGTTTGGGGGGAATGGTGGGCCGTTAACGTGGTGCGTGTTGTATTAGGATTTCTGTGTCCAGTGTAACGTTAATCAGTGGAGAATTAATATTGTAAATTAATCAACTTTTTCTGTTTGCGAACTCACGTTATGCTGCAACTGATGCATTTATGCAAAACCAAACCCTAAGCTCCTCTTTGTACCCCTGTGCATATGCTAATTGTGGGGTGATTGTTGTTGTACGTGAGCTGGGTACTCAGCCCTTGCTCCCCCTTTTCCCCCTCTTAGTGTTGAGAGAACGCGCTCCGACGAGGATCATCCTAAGATAGGCTGGCTCGCGTCAAGGTGCTTGGGGGATGGAAGCTGCATGATTGGTGGGCCTCGCTGTTATAGACTTTGTTTTATCTTTTCTGCTGCATTTTATGTAATATTATTTTATCAATGTTGAAGACCACTACTGTATGGGCAACTTGGATTTTGTACCCTGGCTTTCCTGAGAGGCAGGGGATTTAAACACTAAGTGTTTAGAATTTCGGTGTGATTTCTGGCGATACAAGTTGGTATCAGAGCCGAAGCATTGCCGTTGAGACCATCCAAATGGAAACCCTTAAGAGCCCGCTGAAATCCACTTGATATGCTTCCAGTATTGGAGTTATTTTGGAAACGATGGAGATTCGTTCTTGGAATGGGATAAAATCACAGCCGTTTATTCGATGGGAAATTTTGAAAGTCAAGTTAAATCTGGAAGTTAAATATTCATGGGTTAGCAAGGTGTCCAAATGTTGGAAAGCACTAAGTGATCTAGGGAAGGATATATTATGACAGCATAAAATATTTTATGTTGCTTTGCAATTGTTATTGAATTTTAATTGGTATATTTGGTCTCGCAAGTGGTTTTTTTTTCGTTGGTCTCAAGTTTACTTACAAATTAATTTCTGCATAACAATCGTTGTTATTTCCAAATTATTTATGTTCACTTATTTGGATCTAAGCATACATTGTTCCCCTCCTGCCTTCTATAATGGACAACCTCCCCAACCAGCGTGGCACAGACATAGGCGTTGGTTGGAGAGACTTCTCGGATGATGAGTTTCACTTGGGGTGCAGCCATGCCAGGAGACATTTGTGTGGAGCCCATGGAGGAGTGAGCTCCCACACGGGTTCGCTGGAGCTACCAGGCGAGATGACTCCTACCTGCTATGGAGGTCGGAGGTTGGCGGGCGGCACCTTCAAGCCATGTGCCAGTAGGCCGCTTTCCGCCTGATTGGAGAGCTACGACGGAAGCATCACGCTACCTCCGCACCACTGCCTACAGCTACCTCCCCTGCCAGGCGCACTACCAGACCCTACAGGCATTTCAGGTTGGCCACAACGAGAATGACACCACCATGCGTCCAAAATTGAAGGCGGGCAATGTGCCATGGACTACATGCATGCACTGGGTGTGTGTAGCTCCGACTGGTGAGGCGCCAACAGGAACCATCGTTGGTCTTACAGAACCAGAGTTCAACGTCTTAAGAAGGACGATCGCAGAACTGAAGGACAGCCGCCACCGGTAGGGCCAGGATCCGGCTGACTTCCGAGGAAGAGGACCTTCTCCAATGGTGTGTCAGTTGCCCCCAGGAACAGGCCACCGCACCGCCACCGGTACCCGCTCCAGCTTATGGCACCCAGCCCACCCCAATACTAGCACAGACGGGTGGATGGATCAGCGCCGTCGTCAGGCCGACGATGGTCTTAGGGAGGAGCACCAGCATCATGGGGGCTTCACCTCCCACCGACGACAGCAATGCTCCTTCACGGGTCCCGCACCACGCAGCGACGGCCAGTTCTTCGGCTCACGGAGTGTGGACTACGGTGGCGGATCCAGGAGCGGCATCGACAACGAGGTGGACACGAGCAGGAGCCGAGTACAACTCAGATGACCGCAGGAAAGCCATTCGGATCAGTAGGACACGCCACCCTGAGCTTGGCCGTTTTTCTTAGTTTGATTCCCTGTTTAGTTGTAATGTTTAGGAATGTTTGTTGTTTTTGGGGTCAGTTGGTGGCATACGTCTGTTGTTGGTATGTCCACTGTAATTAGGAGTTGAACTGATTTCCCTATGTTCCAACTACAAATTTCAGTAATTTATTCAGCCACTTAATTATCACTCGCTGTTCTAGCCACCTATTTTCCTCCTTCCCTTCAACTGCTTTCCTCCTTCAGATGGTTGAACACAAGGAGTGGTGCCCGTGCTGCAGTGAGCTAGTGCTACGAACCAGCGGAAGGATTCACCTCAGAACCAGGAGCACCAACCACGTTGCACCATCGCTACCGGGGACGAACTGTGGCACAGTTCTGGCCAACCAGAACCAGATGATGGCTTTTGATTGATGCAGCAGAACATCTCAGCAGCAACACCACAACCAACAACCCCTTGCCCCTCATCCTAGGCTGCCTGAGTTCCTGAAGGGCAGGCCACAACTTTCTCCAGCACCACCAACCCATTAGATGCCAACGCAGGCTGGTTTGGCAATTTGAGAAGAAGCTCAACCTCCTCCAGTGTGTAACGATCAGAGAAGGTCGCATTCGCCACCACACCAGCTCCAAGGTCCGTATCAGTTGTGGACAACTTCCTGGTGACACCGCCACCGCTACACGAGAGTCATTGGGGCAGAATTTGCCACAACTTCCGAAAGTCCCATTCCGGCAGAATTGTTGGCATTAGAAAAAAGAGAGTTCAGGGACTGTGTGGGTGGTCAAGTGGAACCAAAACGGTCCATACATAAACCCTCCACGATTCAAGGCGTTCTGCGCGCGGGTATGGCGTGCCTGAGGTATATAATTATATGTTTTGCACCGACGTGGAGGGAGAGACAAGAGCGATTTTGGTTTTATGGATTGAACAACGAGGTGGCTATTTCCAACAGCTCCCGGTCTCAACGATACCGATTGGCGGGTCCAGTACTTCGAGAAGGCTGGGATAAAACGATTTTTTCTTGTGCCAGGAAAAGCCATTGAGTAACAAGGTGGACTGCAAGAGGAAAGGGTTGCCCAGTTTCGGATTACCAAGGACAGCATCAGAGGCTCGGATGATGTTGGGCCAGCAAGGTGGACCAACCACATGATGTCCGTCAACGGCAGTCTGTTCCACCCGGGGCACCTAGAGGCAGTAGTAGCAACAGTGGGCAGTACAACCATCAGTCACTCCACGCCCATCAATGGCGCCCATGCAGCTAGGGTTAGACACAGGAGAGACGGTGGGTTGACAAGACTACATCTGCTACAACTGCAATGAACCATGGTCAGTTACGCCGAATGTGTCCGATAGCCGAGGCGAATGGGATAGGCCTGCAACTCCCTAGCAGCCCAACCAATCAGCCAGGTGATAAAAGACGTCAAGCATGTCTCGCGGAAGGGAGCAGGACTACACCGGAGGGGTTTGTGGGTATATGGTACGTTTCTTGTGAACTCGATACCTGCAACGGTACTCCTTGATTCTAGTGCAACACATTCTTTCATATCCAGAAATTCTTATGGGGGCACATAGGATAAAAGTAGTGGAACTTAAAATCCCATTGAGGGTTCATACACCTAGGAACCGCATGTATCCGGCTCATCTATAGCTTCAGTGAGCCTAGTGGAAATCCAAGGATCACCTTTCTAGCCTAATCTATCCTCTTGGAATCCAAAGACTTAGATGTCATCCTAGGAATGGATTGGTTGACCCAACACAAAGGGGTGATCAACTGCATGGATCGCACCGTAACCGTGACCAGTTCGGAAGGGAAAGGTGGTTATCTTCAATCACTATGCCGCTGCAATCAGGAAGCAAGCTTGAATCAGGTCACTGCAGAGCAACTGTAGGAAGGTGGGACGAAGCCAGAAAGGAAGACAGAAGACATTCCAATAGTAAGGGAATACCAGGATGTGTTCCCGGAAGACCTACCAGGGATGCCACCAGAAAGGGAGATTGAGTTTAGGATTGATTTAGCACCTGGGATAGCGCCAATATACAAGAGGCCGTACAGAATGGCACCGAACGAGATGGCAGAAGTCAAGAAGCAAGTCGACGATTTGCTACAGAAGGGCTACATCCGACCAAGCACATCACCTTGGGGAGCGCCAGTCATCTTCGTGGAAAAGAAAGACAAGACAAAACGGATGTGCGTGGACTATCGCGCACTAAATGAGGTCACCATAAGAACAAGTACCCTCTGCCGAGGATTGATGATCTTTTTGATCAATTGGAGGGTGCCACCGTTTTCTCCAAGATAGACCTGCGATCAGGCTATCACCAGCTAAGAATTCGAGAAGAAGACGTACCGAAGACAGCCTTCACCACGCGGTATGGGTTGTATAAGTGCACTGTTATGTCCTTCGGACTGACAAATGCACCTGTCTTTTTCATGAATCTGATGAACAAGGTATTCATAGAGTTTTTGGACAAGTTTGTGGTAGTGTTCATCGATGACATCCTGAGCTACTCAAAATCAACAGAAGAGCATGAGCAACATCTTCGTTTGGTTCTTGGGAAGTTGAGAGAGCACCAGTTGTATGCCAAGTTCAGCAAGTGCGACTTCTGACTGAGAGAAGTGCAGTTCCTCGGACACATCATCACCGCCCAGGGAGTTGCCATGGACCCAACGAATGTAGAATCCATCACTAATTGGAAACCACCTAAGACAGTGACACAAGTGTGAAGTTTTCTTGGACTTGCGGGGTACTACCGCCGGTTCATCGAGAATTTCTCAAAGATTGCCAGACCTATGACACAACTACTGAAGAAGGATGTGAAGTTTGTCTGGACATCCGAGTGCAATCACAGCTTTGAAGAACTCAAAAAGAAGTTGGTTTCGGCACCGGTCCTGATCCTGCCGGATCCTAAAAAAGATTTTCAAGTAGACTATGATGCATCCCGCCAAGGGCTAGGGTGTGTGTTGATGCAAGAAGGTAGAGTTGTAGCCTATGCATCACACCAATTACGCCCCCATGAGGGCAATTACCTGACACATGACCTAGAATTGGCCGCAGTGGTCCATGCTTTGAAGATTTGGCGGCATTACCTCATCGGTAACTGTAGTGAGATTTACACGGACCACAAAAGCCTGAAGTACATATTCACCCAGCCTGATCTGAACCTCCGCCAAAGAAGGTGGCTGGAATTGATTAAGGACTACGATGTGGGAATACATTATCACCCGAGGAAAGCCCATGTCGTGGCAGACGCCTTGAGCAGGAAAAGTTACTGCAACACCACTCGAGCAGAGGCATTGTGCAAGGAAATGCAGCAAGAATTTGAACGCTTGAATCTGGGCATTGTCGAACATGGATTCATGGCAGCCCTAGAGGCTCAGCCCACACTTTTTGATCAAGTTCGCGAGGCACAAGCGAATGATCCAGAAATTAAAGAATTTAAGAAGAACATGAGAGTCGGAAAGGCTCAGGGTTTTATGGAAGATGAAAACGGGACAGTATGGATGGGGAAGCGTTTGTGTGTTCCAGAGAATAAAGAACTCAAAGATCTAATACTTCGGGAAGCCCATGAGACGCAGTACTCCATTCACCCCGGAAGCACAAAGAGGTACCAAGATCTTAAGTCAAAGTTTTGGTGGGCCAGCATGAGAAGGGAAATCGCCGAATTCGTGGCACTTTGTGATGTGTACCAGCGAGTCAAAGCAGAACACCAACGGACTGTTACAGCCGCTCAAGGTCCCAGAGTGAAGTGGAAGAATTGGAATGGATTTTATCACTAGGTTGCCTCGCACATCGTCGGGGTATGACTCAATCTAGGTGATCGTCGGCCGACTCACCAAAGTTGCACATTTCACCCCGGTGCATACAACGTATTCGGGTAAGAAACTGGCTGAATTGTATATGGCTCGTATAATGTGTCTACACGGAGTACCCAAGAGGATCGCCTCCGATTGTGGTAGCCAGTTCACTTCCAAGTTTTTGCAGAAGTTACAAGCAGAATTGGGAACCCGACTGAACTTCAGCACAGCATATCATCCACAGACAGATGGCCAGACTGAAAGAGTCAATCAGATATTGGAGGACATACTGAGGGCTTGCGCACTGGACTTCGGAGGAACATGGGATAAGAGTCTACCTTACGCGGAGTTCTCGTACAACAACAGTTACCAAGCGAGCCTGCAGATGGCACCGTTCGAGGCTCTGTATGGCAAGAAGTGTCGTACACCCTTTTCTGGGATCAGACAGGTGAACGCCTAGGTATTCAGAACCGACGCATCAAAGAGGTAGAAGAGAAGTGGCCCTAATGGGAGCGCTTAAAGACGGCTCAATCCAGACAGAAGAGTTATGCCGACAACCATCGCCGAGACCTAAGCTTCGGGGAAGGGGACTATGTGTACCTTCGTGTCACACCACTTCGCGGGGGTACACAGTTCCAAACCAAAGGGAAGCTAGCACCTCGCTTCGTGGGACCCTACCAAGTGCTAGCCCGTAAAGGCGAAGTGGCATATCAGTTGAGCCTCCCAGCTTCGATGACCGGTATACACGATGTGTTCCACGTGTCACAACTAAAGAAGTGTCTAAGGATACCAGCAGAACAGGCAGATCCGGAACAGATTGAGATCCAGGAAGACCTCACCTATGTGGAGAAGCCAATTCGGATCTTGGAGATCAGTGAAAGGAACACCAGGAGCCGGGTAATCCGATTCCGCAAGGTACAGTGGAGTCACCATTTAGAAGTAGAAGCCACATGGGAGCGAGAAGACGAACTGAAGTCCGCCTATCCCCACCTCTTCGCTAGCACTCCCAAATCTCGGGGACGAGATTCCGTTTAAGGGGGGTAGATTTGTCACACCCTAATTTTAGCCACACAAAATTCTACCTGAGAAAATGCCCAAGAAAAATAAATTTAAAAGGCCAGAGGAATTAAATTAAATGTGCAAGAATGCAAAATAATAAATTATTGTGGCTGGGAATATTTTTTTATGTTCCCTGTGCCAAAATATGTTAACTGGATTTTTAGTGGAATTTTCAGAGCACAGGAACTATTTTAAATAAATGGAAAACGCTTATCAAAATTAAAATCGCCCTGGAAATCATTTTTCTTTTTCTTTTCCTTCGGTTTTCTCTTTTCTTTCTTTTTCCCTCTCGCTGGACCGCTGGCCCAACACTATGACAACGGCCTCCGCGCGGCCCGCGCGCGCCTGCTTCCCACGGGCCCCAGCCATCAGCCGTCGCTCCCGCGCGAGAATCGCGCGCATGACCCCGACGCCGCCGTCCTCAACCCGGAGCACGATTGGAGCCGTTCGGCTTCGATCTCGCTTGCCCGCGTGCATAAAAAGCCTTCCCGCCCTCTCCTCCGCCTTTTCCCAACACGTCGAGCCTCCCCGTGCCCTAAAACACCGTCGCCACCATGCACCCGAGCCTCCGCCGCTTTGCACCAACTCCGGCTGTCGCTCGCCGCCATTCCCGACTCCGCCAAGCCACACCGCCACCACCATCACCTCCACCGTGCCGAGGAGCCCGTCGGCCGCCACTCTGTGGAAGCTGAAGCCCGCCGGAATGCTTCACCCTCGCGTGCTGTGAGCTTCGGCCCTCTGTCTCCTCTCCGGCCGGCCATTTCCACCGCGCCGCACCTCCTTTCTCCGCCCTAACCCCCTTCCCGTCTTCCTCATCTTCCAGGACACCTCGGCCGCCGTCTCTCGCTCGTTCAACGCCGTCAGAGCGCCGTTGTCGACGTCATCCCGAAGCCGCCGCCAATACCTCATCACCGCCGTCGCTCGTCGCTGCGAGCCGCTGGTGAGAATCCCCGCCGACTCCCCGTTCCATTCCGCCCCTTCGCGTGCCCGCCGCCGCCTCCCGCTCAGGATGGCTGGCTTCGGCCGCCGTTCCCCGGGGTCATCCGATCTGCTGGGTGGTAGATCGGGGCTGCCCGCGTGGTCGCCCGTGTGGCTGCCATGTTGGCGCCACGTGTGCACCATGTGGCACACCTGATTCCGACCACGGTGGACTCGGTCCACCGTGCGCCGCTCTCCCCCGCGCCACTGACCGGCGGTGCCTGCCTGTCGGCGCCGGCTTCCCGGCCCAGTGACGTCATAAATTGAATAAATGCGCAATAAATCACTTATTAATTATATTTCTATTAGAAAACACAGTAGAACTTTCATAATTCATAACTAATTCATACGAACTCCGATTAAGCCCATTCAAATTTCATTAAATCCAGAAAAATGCCAAGAATGCATTAAAAATATTTCAGCCCATGTTTGATTGCCCACATGTACTGTTTTTAATTATTTGTGCATTGTTTGTTATAGAATTCGACGTCGGTGACCCTCCTGTGTATTACGAGGTCGTAGCAGAGTACATCGAGCCGGAGCAAGGCAAGTCGCACTGTTACCTTGATCACTTTGTACCCGTTTTCCCTAAATTGCTTTGTTTACTTAAATAAACTGCATTATTTCAATATTTCATATGGATGGGTATAACCTATACATTGTCAGGACTTTGCCTTAATTTTAAAACCTTAATCCTTGTCACCTGGGTAATAACATGATTAGGTTACTATTCTTAGGATGCTTAGCCATGCTTAGCAACATAGCTCACATGGGATTTAAATATTATCTTTTCACATGATTCGACTCAATGTCGGAAAAATAGAACTTTAGATAGGCTGATGTTAAATTATTGAAATTGGAACTAAATAGTGGGCTACGGGTGTATGGTTTTGCTTGTCACACCCATGGCAATTAAGGACCGGTTCACGCGAACCACTTGGGCAACTACTCGTACTTTCCACAAGCCAGTGTGGGCAACGGCTGGGCTTGAAGCGTTTCTTCTCCCTCTCCTAGGCACTGAAGAAGAGGGTGGGCGTGATGGAGTTGGGTCAGCCCAGGGTAGGGTTGATCGGCTTCCGGATTCACCGTGGCGCAAGGGGGGTAGCCTGGCCAATATGGCATGCCCTATCGGCAGGTGCAACCTCAGCATGGTGTGGATGGTTAGGGAGAAGGTTCGTGAACGGTCCTGTCACAGCCTCTCATAGGGCATCGTGGTGATGCACTGGCACACGGGAATGTGTGTGGGGCTGTGTCTTGTGGTTATAGTTGTACACCTCTGATCAGAGTAAATCTATTCGAATAGCCGCGCCCGCGGTTATGGGCACATTGGTCAAGACTCACCGTGATTAATCTCACCATTAGGTAATTAATCTAGTTTTATGAAACTAGTGTGATTCGAGTGGAAGGTGTGGAGTCCGGTCAACATGGTTGAGTTGATCGGGGGTGGCCAGTTAGCGTGGTGTAACGCTAATTGGTGGAGACTGGTGAGCGTGGTGTAACGCTCATCAGTGACGCCTGGTGGACGTGGTGTAACGTTCATCAGCGCGGCCTGGTCAACGTGGTGTAATGTTGATCAGGAAAAACTGGTCAACGTGGTGTAACGTTGTTCAGTGGAGACTGGTTAACGTGGTGTAATGTTAATCAGTGGAGTCCAGTTAACGTGGTGTAACGGTAATCGGAGGAGTCTGGTGAACATGGTGTAGCGTTCATCAGTGGAGACTGGTTGACGTGGTGTAACGTCAATCAGTTAGAAATGGTTGGGCCTGGTTAACGTGGTGTAACGTTAATCGGTGGAGAATTAATATTGTTAAATTAATCAACTTTTTACTGTTTGCGAACTACTACCGTTTGCAACTGCATTTACGCAAACAAACCCTAACTCCTCTTTGTACCCTGTGCATATGCATAATTGTGGGTGTGATTTGTTGAGTACTGTGTGTGGTACTCAGTCTTACTCCCTTTTCCCCCTTTCAGTGTTGGAGAACGCGTCCGACAAGGATCATCCCGAGGAATAGGCTAGCTCCGCCGTCAAGGTGCTTGTGGGTTGGAAGCTGCTGATGGGCCCGCTGTCTATATACTTTGTTTTATCTTTTCTGCTGCATTTTTGTAATATAATTTTACTCTGTTTGTAAGACACTCTGTATGGCAACTTGGATTTGTGTACCCTGGCTTTACTGGGTAGGGATTTAATACACATAAGTGTTCAGAATTTCGGTGGTAAATTTCTGGGCGTTACAGACGTGGGGAGAGGGAGAGGGAGAGGGAGCTCAGTAGCTTGAGAGGAGGCAAAAGGGAGGAAGAGGAGGTCGAGGGGGAGCTTTTTATAGCCACGAGGAGAGAGGAGCGGCGCTGGAGCAGCCTGCCAATGGCCATCAAAGGCAGAGGTTAAATGAGGTTTAAATCTCCGTTCAATGGGTTTTATGGAGGAATTGAAGGGGAATTGATGAGAGTTAAAACCCCTCAATCAATTGCGCATTAGTTAGAGGAATATGGGGAATTGAAAGGGGAAACGGTTAGGGTTTTCGGGAGGGGAGAGGAGCGGCGGCAGTTGGAGGATGAAGGCGGGACTGACAGGTGGGGTCCACCCATCAGTGGCAAAGGCCATGCAATTGGACGGGCAGGCTGCACTGTACCGCACATGCGGAGGGGAGCAAGCATGTGTGGGAGCTGGCCCATGGGAAGAGAGGTAGGCCAACATGGGCCGGCATGAGGTGTGGGTGAAGGAGAGAGTCCGAGGCGATGAGCTGGGCTAGTAGGCACAGGAGGCAGAGAGAAGGAGCCCGGGAGAGGAGCGGGCCAGCGGTGAAGACAGAAGGAGATGGGCCGAGCTGGCCCAAAGAGACGGAGAGGTTCATTTTATGGTTTTGCTTTTTATAAAAACTCTGAGAGTTGCTTTTATTGCTTAATAATCATTTCTTTTGCTCTCAAATTCAAGAAAAAAATTGAGGGAATAATTTAGAGCATAAAGAATTTAAGAAAAACACTCCAAGCCACTTACGAATTTTTTGGACGTATTTTATTGTTTGAGATTTTATTTTATGCTGATGATTTTTAATTGGAGCGATTTATCATGATGTGACACTACATCATCGCACATCACTGCTTATGTGGCCACTGCGCTTGGCATTGATGTGTGTCACAGTGAGCTTTATCCATGTGACAGCCTAATTTTCTCAGGTGTTAAAACCTAATTTAATAAAACCTTTGTGTGAAAATTTCACTCTTTCAACCATCTGTAGAAGTTTGGACTTCTAATGATCCACGAGGCCCATCTGTTGTAATAATGTTTTTCTTAACCTAAAAATAGTGAACTGGAGAGCACAATGAGAGAGATTTAAGATATACAATTGCGAAACAAACTATTGATGAACGCCATTGTTAGCTAGCTATTTCGTAGCATCGAGATCAAGTTTTTATTAGGTACACCCACTTAATCGACCAACCTGTAATTAAAATACACAACTTGTCCGAACATAATAATGGCCTGAGCACTGCAGTCAGGTTTATTATTTAAGTTCGCTTACTTGCTCATATATTCTCACGAGCAATACAAAGTTCCAAACTAACAGAGATGAACAACAGATTCACATAACATTAAAAACATGTTGTCATCAGAACATGAGACCTGATCCTTTGAACTTGTCCTCCACAAGGCAATCCAATTTTTCTCCCATGTCTTTGCTCATATGGTTCACCCAACCACCAGTCTTCCCTTCTCGAAAGTATGAGGAATACCTAAGAAATAACTTACCTTCTGCAAATTGAACGCCTCCATTTCTGTTGACATCAAGGCTACTGAGAGTTTTAAAGCTACATAATCTCACCACCTCCTGGTCAACCCCATTTCTTTCCTCCTCTTCAGTAAATGGTACACCGAGGAATACAGCAAGATCCCTAACAACCTTCAGGGGATCAGAAACGATCTCCTCGTACCTCAGAAAAACAACCTCCTGAGGTCTTTGCAAGCTTTCTTTCCAGTACTGGAGGTAGTGATCCCAGAAAGGCCCAAATGACGAGCACCCCTCGCAAAACATGGTGAATGCAGTATCAAGGTCTATTTTTGATCCTTGCGCAATCTTGTTGTCGTAGTGCCACCATGATATGAAGGCATCCTTTGGTTCTCGGCAGAGGTAGACAACACGGCAGCCCATGGTGGCGATGGTCGGAGGAAGCAGGGAGAGAGGAAGGTGGGTGGCGAGCAGCCTTCGAGATGGCAGCATCTCGAGGTGATGGAGGTCAACTCCCAGGGCACACATGAACGGCACGAGGGTGTGTGGGTTTTGAGTGAGCAGAGGGTGGTGATCGGCATCGGCGAAGGCATGGCGAGAGCGGTTGACGATTGCGAAGACCAGGGCCTTCAGCCAAGTGGTACCGCTCTTGGGGTGCGTCGCGAGGATGATGTCGTCGCGCCGAGGCTTGAAGTTCTCCCTGACTAGCATGGCCTTGGTAAGCATGTGTGATCTAAGCCAGCAGTTGTTGTAAAGTGTGAGTGGCGTGGACCATCCTTCCCTTGTTGGGAGGGTAGCTATGGCATTTTTGTCTTGGTCGATTTCAGATGAAATAGCTGCTGATGGGCAGTCTCTCTCTTTGGTCTCGTCTTGAACTTGTTCCATGGCTGATAGGTTGGGGAGCTCTACAAGTTCCTGATCTTTCTGATGCAAAACGTTGGGGTTATATAGATTACAGAGGTGATCACTATGGTAAAATAACGTATGCCCACGATAGTCCAACAGCGGTAGTTCAAGAAGAAGTGCCTAAGGGATTAGTGATTGCCTGCTAAGTGTGAAAACCCTCTAGATTTCTATGAGTATATTTTTCAAACTATTAAACAGTGTGTTTTTTTTAAAATGTTCTCTATAAAAGTTGCTTTAAAAATTATATTAATCTATTTTTTAAGTTTAAAATAATTAATACTTAATTAATCATACACTAATAACTTACCTTAATTTATATGATCTTTTATCTCTTTCTATCTTGTCTTGCCCTTCAAACCACCCCTAAAAGTGTTATTAGTGACAGTCCACTATATAAACTTGCCAATCTGAAAAGTAATGTTAGTAACCAATCATATCGTCACGCATATCGGTGCTGGTTGGTGGCTGAAAGGCCCCACGTCGTCGTCAGCGGACTCGTCACGGAGGCTCACAGCGTCACGATGCATATTAGGCTTTTCTTGATTAGCTTGGATCAAACCATTATCTGACAAAGAAGAATCTGAAATATCAACCTACTGTCAGCCATTGTTTTGTCAAATCACATTCTGCCTCACGAAACTGAGAAAATCGGGTCTATACATACACCGGCTATTTCAAATTTAATTGTATCATGCAATCTCTCAAACATGGCAGTAAAGTCTGGTCACAATATGATGTTGGTGTAAGCGCGCGCAGTCCTTGATGTTGGTGTGTCTCTCAATCCAAATTAATAAGTTTAAATACTTGATGCGAATTGATGGTGAATAAGTCTTAAGATTACTCTAATCCTTAGCCTATACATAATTACCTTAAAAATTTATGGAATTTGGGTGAATTAATGACCGGTTGAAGTAGAGCCCATTAGTACCGTGGTTAAGGTCATCGGCAATGCCATAGGTTGTCATCCAACGTGTGGGTGGCATCGCCCTTCCGGCCGCCACCTGCACTGACTGGCGATTGAGGACAAGATCGACCTTCGGTCTCCTTACAGCGCGCTGAGGATCGGTTAGGGTTTTTCAAGCGTGCGTAGATCGTCGCCTATACACGTGCCGTATCCCCCTTTTATCTTTTGCGCTAGAGAAGATCGGGGGCGATTCCGTTAGGAAGAAAAACGGGTGCTTCCGATCGTTGCGCAATCATGGGAACAGGTCCACATCGTTATCGGTGCCTGGGTCTTAGCCCATGCGCCTCTTCCTGGCTCATGGGCTAGTAGATCAATCAATATTCTCCCACTTGATCTTAGGGTTAACGAGTCCTGTCTAAGTACAATGGCGAACCAAAATAATATATCGTAGCGGTCAATGAAACGCCACTACGACAATAGTATCTATAGTCACCAAATTACCTCGATAGGAAACAACTTACTCTTATAGGATGTTGATTGATTCTCATGCCCCTATTTCAGAATCACACTTATAGGTTACCTACTAATCCCATGCCGGCGATATGCTCATTAAATAAATTGGGTGATAGGTCTTTAGTAAGCGGATCCGTGAGCATTAACTTAGTGCTTATGTGCTCAATCTTAATTGTTTGATCCTGAATTCTATCTTTCATAACAAAATATTTTATGTCAATGTGTTTGGCAGCACCACTTGACTTGTTGTTATTCGAATAGAACACTGCGGCTTTATTATCGCAGTATATAGTGAGTGGTTTAGAAATGTTGTCTACCACTCTTAGTCCCGAAATAAAGCCTTTAAGGCATACGGCCTGCCCGGTTGCCTCATGACATGTTATAAACTCAGACTGCATCGTCGATGCTACAGTGAGAGACTGGTTTGGAGCTTTTCCATGAAATGGCTCCTCCTACGAGAGTAAAGACATAGCCTGATGTAGATTTCTTAGTGTCTACGCACCTTACAAAGTCAGCGTCTGAATAACCGACAACCTCAAGGTCATTAGACTTTCTATAAGTTAGCATGTAGTGCTTAGTGCCTTGTAAATAACGCAGGACTTTCTTAACAGCCTTCCAGTGGTCTAGACCTGGATTAGACTGATACCTGCCAAGCATTCCAGTCACAAAAACCAAGTCCGGTCACGTACAGACTTGCGCATACATTAAGCTTCCAACAGCTGAAGCATACGGAATCGTCCTTATCTGTTCCTTCTCTAATTAATTCTACGGGCTCTGGAATAAACCAAACTTATCGCCCTTAACAATTGGCGCAGGCGTGACAGAGCACTTACTCATGTTATATCTTTCAAGTACTTTGTCGATATATGACCTCTAAGATAACCCTAATTCTCCTCTAGACCTATCTCGGTGTATCTCAATGCCCAAAACATAAGAGGCTTCACCAAGATCTTTCATGTCAAACTTAGAGAATAAAAATGCCTTAGTCTCATGCAGCAAATGCTTATCACTGCTCTCTAATAGAATATTGTCCACATAGAGTACTAAGATTATAAACTTACCACCCTTATACTTCATATAAACACAATTATCCGCTTCATTCTACTTAATCCAAAATTCTTAATTATATCATCGAATTTAAGGTACCATTGTCTAGACGCTTGCTTAAGACCATAAATGAATTTCTTTAGCCTCTATCCCATATGTTCCTTACCTTTGATGACAAAACCTTACGGTTGTGCCATGAAAACCTGTTCATGCAAGTCACCGTTAAGAAATGTAGTCTTGACATCCATCTGATGTAACTTTAAATCATAATGAGCTACCAGCGCCATGACAACTCTAAACGAGTCTTTTTTAGAGACAGAGGAAAAGGTTTCATTATAGTCTATTCCCTCTGTCTGCGAAAAACCCTTAGCTACGAGCCTCGCCTTGAATCGTTCGATGTTTCCCTTCGAGTCATACTTAGTTTTGTAGACCCACTTATAGCCTGTTGTTTTGACTCTTTCGGGAATTTCTGCTAAATCCCAAACATCGTTAGCACACATAGACTTTAGTTCATCTTCCATGGCATCAAGCCACTTGGATGAATTCTCACTGATGATGGCTTCCTTATATGAAGTAGAGTCATCTGCTTTCCCAATGTCTTCTCCAATAAAAATCTCATAGTCACTAGGAATGTCAGATCTCCTCTCTCGCTATGATCTTCTTGGTTATGCATCAGGAATTTCAGTGAGCTGAGGAATTTGCTCATCAATTTGTATATCATTTTGTGCTATAGGTTCATTAGTAACCTCAACTGGAGATGGATCCACAGAAGAGGATGCCTGTGGCACTACATGAGATACAAGGCAGATTTTCCTGTTGGATAACCGCATGTGACACGGATTTCCTCAAGGTCCAACTGTCTATCCTATGAGCTCCCATAGATTTGATCATTCTCTAAGAAGACGGCGTGTCTAGTCTCCATGAATTTATTGATACGGTCTAGGCAATAAAAGCGATACCCATTAGATCTTTTTGGGTATTCAATGAAGTGATAACTCATAGTTTGAGGATCTAATTTCTTTAGATGTGCATTAAAAGGTCTGGCTTCAGCAGCGTAGCCCCATACTCTTAAATAATTTATACTCGGCTTCCTATCGGTCCATAATTCATAAGATGTCTTAGGTACGGACTTAGTAGGTACCCGATTTAATATATGAGCGGATGTTTTTAATGCCTCCATCCACAATTTCACAGACAGGCTAGAGTGACTGAGCATGCTATGCACCATGTCCATTAGTGTGCGATTGCGGCGCTCAGCAACTCCGTTCTGTTGTGATTCACCGGGCATAGAATATTGGGCAACTATGCCATTTTCCTATAGGAATTTTGCAAATGGCCCCAGTATTTGCCCATATGGAGCACTTTTCTCATAATATTCTCTTCCTCGGTCTAAGCGCACGATTTTAATTTTAACATTATGCTGATTTTCTACCCTAGCCTTAAAAATCTTAAACTTTTCAAGTGCTTCAGACTAGTCATTAATGTGGAAAATGTAGCCATAACGGCAAAAGTCATCAGTAAACATAATGAAGGAATCAAAACTGTCTACTGATGTCACTGGAAAAGGTCCACAAATATCCGTGTGGATTAACTCAAGTATTCCCGTACTCCTAGTGGCTACTTTCTTAATTGTTTTAGTGAATTTGCCTTTGATACAGTCTAAGCAGGAATTTTCCTCAGTAAAATCTAATGGTTTAAGTATCTCATCCTGAATGAGACGCTCCATCCTCCCGTTTGAAATATGGCCTAAACGACAGTGCCATAGTTTTGATGAGACCATATTTATCTTAACATGATTAACAACATCACACAAAGTCATTGCAGATTCATCAAGAGAGAGCAAATAAAGTTTGCCTCGCTTAAAAGCAAGGTCCACAACCTCATTATTAAACTTAATAAAACATTCAATGTCTCCAAAATTAACTCTAAAGCCATGTTCCGTTAAACAAGCAACAGAAATAAGGTTCCTTTTGACAGATGGAACATAAAGAACATCATGTAATAATAACATGAAGCCTTCTCCTAGAACTAAGTGTCGATGTTTTACACCGGCAATAGAACTATAGGGCTACTCGGCAAGGGAAAACTCGGTGGATTGCAGAGGAATGCAAAGAGATTTTATACTGGTTCAGACCCTCGATGTGAGGTAATACCCTACGTCCAGTTGTGGTGTTATTCCTCTGAGGGGTTATGTCGATCAATGATCTTCTATGTTGTTCTCTGCTCTCAAGGGGCGCCCTGCCTCTCCTTATATACTGGGGGGCCGGGGTACAGGATAGGAATCCCAGCCGGATACGGCCAAGGGATTTTCTTCTTAAAGATAGATCTTACCCAGCTAAGACTGTACACTCCTTATTATACAAGGCGAAGCCTACCGGGTGCTATTATATCTCTAACTACAAGACTCGGCCCATTCTCTATCCGAGTGGCCCATATGCTTGTGATGAGGTACCCGGGACCAATGGCATCCACAGTAGCCCCTGAGACCTTCATAGTTGAGTCACAGCTGATGCCGAGTGCTCGTCCTCTACGGTGAAGATTGCCCAAGTGCATTGCTCCCGAGTACTCTTTGTCCGAGTGCTTCTTCTTTCCGAGTCCTGCTTCATGTCAGCTGGTAACGAGGCTATGAAGGGCTTCATGTTGATGTATGAATAGTGTGCACCGAATAGGCGCACCTATTAGGTGTAGCCCCCGACTTTGTGCTTAATTGTGAAGACAATTAAACATTAAGTCAAAGGTCTTTAACCTTGTAGTCTTTTCCGAGTAAATTACTACTGGTATATAAGACTCTTCGGTATCATGTCAACCGGAATATGATTTATAGTCTTGCTGAGTAGCATGCTACTCGTATATAGGACTCTTCAGCTTCATGTCAGCTGGAATAGAGGGTTTATAGTCTTTCCCGAGTGGCGTCCCACTCGAGAGTTAGACTCCTCAGCATCATGTCAGCTGGAAAAGAATATTTATAGTCTCTCCCGAGTAGTGCACTACTCGGAAGTTAGACTCTTCAGCATCATATCAACCGGAATAATGTTGCTCATGGCAACTGTTGGCCAAGCATGTAGGCTGAGTACCACTGTATGAAAATAAATCCATTACATGGTCAGGTGTACTCGAGAAACATACCTGCATCCCCAATTTTAATGAAGACCTGCTTATGATCCTTGTAAGGATATATCCTTGAGACCTGGTGGACAAAACAGATACCCAAACATATATGTTTAGCAATAAGGCTCTCATGAAGCATATCTGTTTACCTCATTGGTTTCTGTTGGTAGCACTAGCACTGCGATTTTAACATAGCCCACGAGCGGCCCATTATGAGCGTGCTACTGTAGAAACTCATATCTTGGTGGCCCAATGCCGACTGTATAAGCCCAAGCCCATTTAGTCGGCACAGGCTCTATAAAAGATGGGAAGAGAGAAAAAGATTCCTTCATCTTCCCCAAAGCAACCAATCGTTTCATCTTCCGCCTCCGCGCCCAAATTTCGCCTTTCGCTTTGCTAGGGTTCGCTACTACTCGCTGTTCCCCACTAGAACTCGGGTGATTCCGATCTTCTTCGTCTATTCCAAGCCACCAATCGCATTTGTCCCAAACTTCTCCGCCCCCAACCATGTCGAAGGCTTTAGATTCTGCGGGTGTGTCAAAGAACGCCTGGCCGACTTCGGATTGCGGCACGGTGAAGCTGAAGCTGCTGGAGAATCAACTGAAGCTGCACAGCTAGGAGGTGATTCATTGGTGGCCGGCTAAGGGTGAGTCGGTTCCAAATCCTCGATCCGGCGAAACCGTAGTATTTGCCTCTTTTTTCGACCGGCGCTTGTTCCTTCCCTCTTCTGCATTCTTCCGCCGCATCCTTGACTTCTATGGAGTGGAGTTGGTGAATTTGAATCCCAACTCGATCCTTCAAATCTCCATATTTGTGACTCTCTGCGAGTGTTTTCTGGGTGTGGAACCCCACTTCAACTTCTTCAGGCATTTGTTCCACGTTAAACCCTAGCCCTCCAAGAGTAACATCCAATCGGGGGGGGCTGGTCCTCAGTTGAGGAGCGAGAGGAAGAAAACATACATCGATCTTCCTTTGAAATCTTCCTTGAAAGATTGGCACAAGGAGTGGTTCTATTGTTCAGATCTAACACCCTCCTTGCGTCCATTCACCGGCTTGCCACCAGTGGTTTCACCAAATTGGTCGTTAGATCCAACCTTTGAGGAGATGGGCCAAGTGCATCAATTGTTGGCGAAATTGGATAGCTTCAAGAAAGCCGGCCTGACCGGACCTTGGGTGGCCAGGCATTTTCTGACTCGGCACATCCAGCCACTGACACTGAGAGGCGCGTTTGGCTGGGATTACCTGGGAAAATATGACCCCGACCGGGTCAGCCACGAATTGGCCAACGAGCAGAAAGTGACCGAAACCTTGTTCGGTTATTTCTCCAGTGGGGTGGTCGAGACCGAAGATGAGAAATGCCGCATCGCGTCTTATAGCCACAATCGGCCCCATCCCCAGGCAACCCTCGTCTTTCTTCTGTAATGAATGTCTGTGGACTTGTATCTATGATTGCCCAGCATTGTGTGATGTACTTTGTTGAATCATCTGTAGTGGTGTGAGGAGTTTGATGATGACTCCCGCCTGTTGTCGGCCTCTAAGTCGAAGAAGAGGCCGAGGAGTCCTTCTGCCACCCAACCCGACTCCAAGAGAGTGGGGAAAAGACCAGTTACGTATCGGGGCAAGAAGGCCATGACGCCGAGTGCCGCGGCAGGAAGCCTCAGGATAAGGGACACATCCGGCGCAGCACCCAGGCCAGCAAGTCCCAGACCGGGACCAGCGCAGCCGAGCTCAACATGGTCGAGCCTGTCGAGGGTGCCACCGAGCACACGGCCAGGGCAAGCGCCGCTGAGTACCCAAGCATCCGAGCCAGCCATGCCGCAAATGAGGCTGACTCGAGAGAGAACGCCACCACCGACTGCCGCGCCGACTGGCTCGGCAGCCAGTCGCAGCGCGCCGCCGGGGCCTGGATCATCCGGTGGGAAACTTAAGTTCTCCAAGAGGTGAGCTATTTTGGATCTTCTAGAATTCTTGTCCGCTGTAGCAGTGTCTTGATGTCCGACTTGTTATGCAGGAAACGCGTCGATATCGATCTTAAGGAGACCGCACCGGCCGCTCTGATCATTGAGCCTGCCCCAGCCGAGCTAGCGCCCGCGAGCATACCTGCCGAGCCAGAGGCCGTCCCAGTCGCGGAGACCGAGATGGTCCCGACTGCAGGGCCACCAACGCCGTCCAACCAAGGGGCAGTTGCCGAAGCTGCCGACCCAGCCCCCGAGCCAACGCCTGTTGTTGAAGCCCTTGCTGGAGCTCTCGAGTCAGCCCCCGAGCCAGCTCCCGAAGCCGCAGGGGCCACCGAGGCAGGGGACAGGACTCCATCGCCGTCATGGTCGTTGTCGTCGTCATCGTCGTCGCCACCGCCTGAAGTGCCAAACCTCCCCAGGATTGAAGCGCCACCGCGTAAGTTCGCCAGGACATTTCGTTGGACGGCACTCGACGGAACCGTGAAAAGGTACAAACACGACGAGACCGCGGTGAAAAAGGAGCTTGAGGGCTTGCTCCAGGCCACGATCACCGCCTCCCAGGGGATTCAGGTGTCGTCTTCGTCGTGCTGGGGATTTGATAGTCTTGCTTGTGTAGCGTCCTGACAACTAACTTTGCTCCGACTTGCTTTTCTTAGAAACTCGTCGACCGCGTCGAGAAAATGAACGAGGTCCTGACCGAGGTTGCCCCTCACCTCCAAGAATTGGACCAGCTTCGGGAGCTGAAGGCCACGTTGGAGGCGCGAGAGACTTGGCTGAGGGATGCCGTTGCTCAGCTCAGGACCGAAAAGTGGGACCAAGCCAAGAAGATTAGAGGTAAGTTGCCCACATAAACCTTCCTGACCAAGCCCTTGTTGTAATTCCTCTAGCTATGTTGTCTCCCGACTGCCCAGTTGTGTCCTGACTGCCATGCTGAGTTCTTGACTGTTTTGATGTGTAGCCCTCGAAGCCGAGTTGGAGGCCCGACAAGAGGAGAAAGCCCAGCTGGAGGAGGCCGAGAGAGCCAGGGCCAAGCTTGAAAGAAGCGAGGCCAATCTGACAAAGGCCAATGCCGAGCTCGAGCAAGAAAAGGCCGATCTGAAGAAGGCCGCCGCCAAGCTCGAAGACGAAAAAGACGAACTGGAGAAGGCCGCAGCCAAGTGGGAGGCTGACTATAAAAGTAAGCCTCCACCCTGACAGTGACTTTAACCAATCCGTTTACTGCTCCGTCTACCGTTTTGCCTAACGAGTTTACTCGTCGATGAACCTGGGCAGCTACAAGAGTCAATTCCCAGGCCCAATTTGAGGCTTACAAAGAGGAGATAAGACTTGTGCAGTGGTCGCGGGAGACCCTCGTCAAGTCGGTCAAAGGGCTCCTTGACCTTATAGATCCTTGCCCCGTGAGAACCAGCTGCACCAGGATCCCCCAAGTAGAGGCGCGCCTTGAAGATGCACCGAGTGCCCTGAAAAGGTACTCGGATGAGCGTGTTATTGCCGGAGTGGCCCAGACCCTGGCGATGACCAAATCCATCTACCCAAGGGCAGACATTGAAGCCATTGGGGAGGGGTTTACCGAGGAGACGACGCCTGAGGAGGCTCTAGAGATGATAGCCGGGGCAAGGCCGATTGCAGAGATAATCACCTGAGACCTAAGTCTGTAAGAGCAATATATCATGTAGTCGGTATGCAAAAACTTTTGTGAGTACATGTGTAAATAGATGTGCAATGCCGCCAAGCCCTAAGTTGTTACTCAGTTGTCATTAGTTTTACCCGACTATATAGTCTACGCAGAGTTAGTCTATAGGAACTTAACAAAAATCGTTCACCAGAAAGCTGTACTCGGGCAAACGTAATAAAGTCATAGTAAAACTTCATAACTTAAGTAACACAGGCTCGTATATTATTGACAAAGCACATATGATACATGCAGCCCCCGACTCACTACTCGATTGGAACAAGCGGCGTAGTGAGTCGAGAAAGAACTGTACACATAGTAAAACTCAGGTATAGAAAGGACGTAGCTGTTCTATATTCCATGAGTTGCTGATAAGGGCACCGTCTTCGGTCTTCAGTCGGTAGGCGCCTAGCCGCGTGACCTCGGCTATAATGAACGGCCCTTCCCAAATTGGGGAATTTGTGCCTGTCTTTGGTGGTTTGTATTTTCCTCAAGACGAGATCCCCGACCAAAAAGGCGCGGCCATGGACATTGCGATTGTGGTAGCGACGCAGGCTTTGTAGATACCTTGCCGACTGGATTGTTGCGATGTCCCTTGCTTCTTCCAACTGATCTAATTCGATCAATCGGGTATTATTGGAGATGTCTTCTGAGTAAGCCTGAACTCGCGGAGAGCCGAACTGTAACTCGGTAGGTAGCATGGTCTCGGCACCGTAGACCAGGAAGAACGGGGATTGCCCTGTTGCTCGACTAACCGTGGTTCTGAGAGACCAAAGAACAGATAGGAGTTCTTGTATCCACCGGCCCACATATGGTTGTAGTCGGTCGAATATCCTGGCCTTGATACCTTGTAAGACCATACCGTTGGCTCGTTCAACCTGTCCGTTGCTTCGTAGGTGTGCCACAGATGTGTAGCAGATCTTGATGCCGAAATCTTCACAGAAGTCTTGGAATACGCCGCTCGTGAACTGAGTACCGTTGTCGGTGATGATGCGGTTAGGGACCCCGAATCGGTATAGTATACTCATGATGAAGTCCTTTGCTCGTGCCACTGTTATTGTTGCAATGGGTTTAGCCTCAATCCACTTGGTGAACTTGTCAACTGCGACGAATAGATGTGTGAACCCCCCCTGGTGCTTTCTTGAAGGGGCCGACCATGTCGAGCCCCCATACTATGAATGGCCAGGAGATAGGGATTGTTTGGAGTTCTTGGGCTGGGAGATTGGTTTGTCGTGCGTAGAACTGGCAGCCTTCGCATGTGCGAACAATGTCCTTGGCATCTGTTACTGCTGTTGGCCAAAAAAATCCCTACCGGTAAGCCTTTCCAACTAACATCCTGGATGCGGCGTGGTTGCCACATATGCTCGAGTGAATTGACTGTAGGATCTGCTTGCCCTCCTCGGTGGTGACACAGCGCATGAGGACACCGGATGCACTTCTTTGGTACAGGTCTGCTCCGACTAGAAGGAAGCTCTTGCTTTGACGTTTGACTTGCTTGGCCTGATTGCGATCTTCTGGGAGTTCATCGTCCAGGAGGAATTTGAGAACATGAGTCCACCAGTCTTGACATATGTGCAGCACCTCATCTGTAGCCGGGGTAGGTTGCCGGCGATGCTCCGGTGCACCGGTTTCTTCTTGATTGATGGCTCCATGAGTTGCTTCGACAAAGATTCCAGTCGGGACCGCTTCTGACTTGGATCCCATGTTTGCCACCTTGTGTGCAGCATCGTTGTATTGTCGTAGGACATGTGTTATCTCCAGCCCATCGAACTTGTTCTCCATCTTGCGGACCTCCTGACAGTATGCTGCCAGTATCGTCGAGACATGTCCAGACTTTCATTACTTGGTTTACCACGAACTAGGAGTCCCCGCGCACAACTAGTCGACATATGCCAAGTGATATAGCGATGCGGAGCCTGTGGATAAGTGCCTCGTACTCGGTGACGTTGTGGGAAGCCGGGAAGTGGATTTGTAGAACATACTTGAGTTTTTCGCCGGTGGGGGACGTCAGTACGACGCCAGCCCCGATGCTGCTGATCCGTAGAGAACCGTCGAAGTACATTGTCCAGTACTCTAGCTTTTCTGTTGATGTAGGTAGGTGAACTTCTGTCCACTCGGCCATGAAGTCGGCTAGAGCTTGTGATTTGATTGCTGTCCGTGGCTAAAAGGTGATGTCGAACGCCATCAACTTGAGCGCCCATTTAGCGATTTGGCCGGTGGCCTCGCGGTTGTGTAGGACGTCCCCAAGTGGAAACAATGTGACCACCGTGACTTGATGTGCTTGAAAATAATGCAGCAACTTCCGGACAGTGATGAGTAGGCCATAAAGTAGCTTTTGGACCTGCGGATATCTCATTTTTGAGTTAGCAAGGACCTCGCTGACAAAGTAAACTGGCCGTTGTATTTTTTGGATGTGACCCGGTTCGGATCGCTCAACCACCAGCACCGTGCTGACTACCTGAGTAGTTGTCGCCAGATATAGCATTAGCGGTTCTTGGGGCATGGGTGACGCCAACACAGGGGGTGATGTGAGAAATTTCTTAAAGTCTTCGAAGGCTTGCTGGGCTTCGGGAGTCCACTGGAAGTTGTCGGCTTTCTTCAATAATTTGAAAAAGGGCATACCCCGTTCGCCGAGTCGGGAAATAAATCTGCTGAGTGCCGCCATGCAGCCTGTCAGCTTCTGAACGTCCTTCTGGTTAGTCGGGGGAGCCATGTTCATTATTGCGTTGACTTTCTCAGGGTTGGCCTCGATGCTGCGATGCGAGACGATGAAGCCGAGTAGCTTGCCAGATGGCACACCAAAGGCGCATTTTTCCAGGTTCAACTTCATCTTGAATCTTCAAAGATTGAGGAAGGTTTCTTCCAGGTCAGCGATGAGGTCTTTGTTGGACTTAGTCTTGATCACCACGTCGTCGACGTAGGCTTCCACGTTGCGCCCGATCTGAGTGTGTAGACACCGCTGAATTGCCCGTGGATACGTTGCTCCAGCGTTTTTCAAACCGAACGGCATGGTGATGTAGCAGTACGCTCCAAACAGCGTGATAAAAGATGTCTTGAGACAGTCCTCCTCTTTCAAGCTGATTTGGTGGTATCCTGAGTAACAGTCGAGGAAGTTGAGAAGGTCGCACCCTACAGTTGAGTCCACCACCTGGTCTATTCTTGGTAAACCAAACGGGTCCTTGGGGCACGCCTTGTTGAGATCGGTGTAGTCGACACACATGCGCCATTTACCATTTTTCTTCCGCCGACCAGAACTAGGTTTGCCAGCCAATCCGGGTGATAGACCTCTTTGATGAACCTGGCTGCGAGAAGCTTTGTAATCTCCTCCCGGATAGCATCCTTTCGGTCTTGAGCGAAGCGGCGCAGCTGTTGTTTGACTGGCTTGGCGTCTGTCTTCACGTTTAGGGTGTGCTCGATCACCTCCCTTGGTACGCCCGGCATGTCGGACAGTTTCCACGCGAAGATATCCTTGTTGGATTGGAGGAAGGTGACAAGCACGTCTTCCTATTTGGGGTCGAGTCCGGTCCCGACTAGAGTGGTCTTGAGGGGATCAGAAGGGTCCAGGGGGATCTTCTTTGTGTCCAAGTTCACTGAAATTCCCGGCTTCGCTGCTTTCTTGGCCGGAACTGGATCTTGCTCGACTTCTGCTATGACGGCTTGTCAGATGTTGTCACGCCCGACTGCCGCCTCTTGTGATTGAGCCAATTCGCAACTCTCCTTGTAGCAGGTGAAGGCTTGCTTGACATCGCTACGTAGGGAGAGGACTCCTGCTGGCCCTGGCATCTTGAGCACCATATATGTATAATGCGGTACCGCCATGAATCTAGCGAGTGCCGATCGTCCGAGTATGGTATGGTACGCAGTCTCGAAGTCGGTGACCTTGAAGTAGATGTTTTCTATGCGGAAGTTATCCTGCGTGCCAAAGGTTACTGGCAAAGTAATCTGCCCGAGTGGTGTTGAAGAGAGGCTGGGAATTATCCCGTGGAAGGGCGCCGTACTCGGCCGCAGATCTGAACGAGGAATCTTCATCTCGTCCGCGAATAGGATGTTAAGCGCGTTGCCTCTGTCTATGAGTACCTTCTTCAACTTGATATTCTTGACAACCGGGTCCAGGACGAGTGGATAGCATCCCAGGTGCGAGACCCGATCTAGGTGATCTGCGCGATTGAATGTAATGGCCATCTCTGACCAGCACAGGTACTAGGGGGTGTCCGCCGTAGAGACCGTGTTAATGTCGCGTGCAGATAGCTTCTGTTTTCGCTTGGACTCGTACGCGAGCGGCCCTCCGAAGATGTGATTGAGCTCGGCCTGAGGATCTTGAAAATCGTCGGCCGGGCCTAAGTCTGGCTTATCCTTGTCCTTGTCAGCACCAGACGATGAAGCCTGCTCAGAGGCAAACTTCTTAAGCATGTAGCAGTCTTTGGCCGCGTGCTTGCCCTTGGGGTGGAAGGGGCATGGCCCGCTCATGACTTTCTGGTAGTCGTTATTCCGCTGGGGCCGCGACCGAGTACGCTCCATGTTGCCCACGTCGTTGTCCGACTTCCGCTTGCGGCCGCTGCTCTTGTTTTGAGATGGCTTGTCAGCTTTCGCTTTTTGTTCTTTCTGTCGGGACTCCTTCTTCTCGTCGAGATCCCGACCGGTTAGTCGGTACTATGGTGTCACCCGACTGCTGTTGTTGTTGCTGGCAAGTAGCAGCCGTAATCATTGCCTTGATCTTGGCGATAGTTGGGGTGGCCTGGGATCAGGCCCGAGCTGGAGCATGTCTAGTAAGGTTGCAGCGGCCACAACATTCTGTTGTGGCGTGACAAAGACATCGTGATCGCCGACTTTAGTCTGGAGAATTTGCTGCTGAGCTGCTCGCCTAGCCTTGGATAGCCCGTCATTGCGAGCCTCGCGGTCGGCCTCCTCCTGTTGTTGCAGTCGGCGCGCCTCCTCCTGTTGCTCCTCTTGTAGTCGGCGCACCTCAGGTGGTGGTCTTGAAGCCATGAAGATCTCGCGGGGTAGGAGAAAACTCACCAGATTGGAGTTCGAACTAGCATTCAAACCGTTATCCGACTTGGAGTCGGACTCCGAGTAGTTCATCGGAGTAAGAATGACTCTGACCTCTCTAGATCCAATCTGAAATGGCGCTTGGCCATGTCCAAACTGAATCGCAGGAGATCGGGTCTGCTGCACGAGATTTAGATCCACAGCGTCACCGAATCCGTGCGGGAGATTGACGATCTCTCCCGTTCTTGGCCCAACCCGGGCTGGCTCAAGGCCTAGCGCAAGTCGGACACCAAAGGAAAGAGTTGTCCCAATACTCGGCGATGTGAAGGACTGCCACAGTAGATCGTTGAAGGAGATTGCGGTGTCCTGTGGGCCGACTGGCGCGATGTCGGCTGGCTCCTCGGGCGGTTGGATTGGATCTGCTTTGGCCAAGGTAAGGTTGCCGATCTGGTCGGCAACGAAATCAAGGCTTCCGAAAGAGATTATGTCTACAGGGGAGAACTTGTCGCCGTCGATTCTAGTTGCTGGATCCATCGAGCTTGTAGATGTGAAACTCGCCGGAGCCCCTACCTGGCGCGCCAACTGTCAATGTTTTACACCGGCAATATAACTATAGGGCTACTCGGCAAGGGGAAACTCGATGGATTGCAGAGGAACACAAAGAGATTTTATACTTATTCAGGCCCTCGATGTAAGGTAATACCCTACGTCCAGTTGTGGTGTTATTCCTCTAAGGAGTTATGTCGATCAATGATTTTCTGCCCCCAAGGGGCGCCCTGCCTCCCCTTATATATTGGGGGATAGGGGTACAAGGTAGGAATCCCAGCCAGATACGGCCAAGGGATTTCCTTCTTAGAGATATATCTTACCCGGCTAAGATTGTATATTCCTTTTTGTACAAGGCAAAACCTACCTGGTGTGGGTGCCATGGGCCCCGGGTACCTCATGACAAGCATATGGGCCACTCGGATAGAGGATGGGCCTAGCCTTGTAATTAGAGATATAGCTAAATTCGGCAGACTTCGCCTTGTATAGAAAGGAATATACAGTCCTAGTCGGGTGCGTTATATCTCTAAGGGGAGATCTCCTAGTCGTAATCCGATGGGGACTCCTACCTTGTAACCTTGTCCCCCAGTATACAAGGGGAGGCAGGGCGCCCCATGAGGGCAGATGAGCTCATAGAAGCAAACATCAATCCTCAAAGGAATACCACCACAACTGGACGTAGGGTATTACCTCACATCGAGGGCCTGAACCAGTATAAATCTCCTTGTGTTCCTTTGCAATCCACCGAGTTTCCATCCGCCGAGTAGCCCCATATATTTATTGCCGGTGTAAAACATCGACAGTTGGCGCGCCAGGTAGGGGCTTCGGCGCGATCTACATCTACAAGCTCGATGGATCCAGCAACCGAAGTCGACGGCGGCAAACTCCCCCCCGGAGATACAATCGCATTCAGAAGCCTTGACTTCGTCGCCGACCAGATCGGCAATCTCACCCCGGCCGACACGGACCCGATCCAACCGGCCGAGGAACCAGCTGACTCCGCGCCAGTCGGCCCACACGACGCTGCGGCAATCTTCGACGACATGCTGCGGCGATCTCCAATACGCCCGAGTCCAGGGACAACTCTTCCTTTCAGTGTTCGACTCGGACTCGGTTCTGAGCCGGCCGAGATCGGGCCGAGAAGGGAAGAGATCGTCAACTTCCCGTTCGGACTCAGCGACGCCGCGGATATCTACAATCTACATCCGACGCGGCAAACCCGATCCCCTGGAGTTCGACTCGGATACGGCTCCGAGCCGCTCGAGATCGGATCTAGGGAGGTCGGAGTTGTAATCACCCCCATCAACTATTCCGACTACGACTCTCAGTCGGACTACGACTCCCAGTCGGATTCCGACTCCAAGTCGGATACCAGCTCGCAAGCTTCACTCGCCGCGAGAAATTTTCATGGCATCCAGAGGCTCTACTCCTATTCAGGAATCATGCCGACGACACGAGCCACAAGAGGAGGAGGCCTGCCGACTGCAAGAACAACAGGAGGAAGAAGCAAGACGCCTGCACGCCCGCAACGACGATCTACGCAAGGCTGAGCAAACCGCTCAGCAGCAAATCCTCCAAACCCGAGTCGGCGACCACGATGTCTTCGTTACTCCCCAACAGAACATCGTGGCCGCTGCAACCCTACTGGACACAGTCCAGCTTGGGCCTGATCATCAGGCCACCCCGATGATCGCAAGGATAAAAGCCATGCTTACCGCTGCCGCATGTCAGCAGCACCAACAGTCGGGCAACACACTCGTACTGACCAGTCAATCAACTTCCCCAGCGGCAGTCTCTTCCACCTCAAAGCGACGTCGAGCGGCCGGCTCTAGTCGGCAGCACACGGAGTCAAGCCAGACGTCACTCGGCAACCACAACAACCGGCAACGTCGAAGCGACCGTCGGGACAACCAGGACCTCCGAGACCGACTGCGGCGCGACCTTCAGCAAGACATTAATGCTCGGCGCCGCAAACGAGAAGAAGACGAGGAACGCCAACTGGAAGACGAGAACGAGCAATTCGGCCTCCACTACGAGCGGTTTCGCCGCCGTAGTCGAGGTCGGAGTCCTCATGAAGACGAAGGAGTACCGGCCTTCACTCAGGAGCTACAACAAGTCGACTGGCCGTCAAGTTTCAAGCCTACAGGCATCAACAAATACGATGGCAAGACTAATCCCGAGTCCTGGCTCACGGTCTACACTCTGGCGATTCGAGCAGCTGGGGGAAATCAGAAAGTCATGGCTAACTACCTCCCAGTCGCTTTAGCCGACTCAGCAAGGACATGGCTAGCAGGACTTCCCAAGCAATCAATCGACTCCTGGGGAGAACTCCGGAAACGCTTCATCGCCAACTTCCAGGGAACATATGAGAGGCCATCTTCCGAGTACGACTTATATCAGTTGCATCAAAGGAAGAACGAGTCTCTTCGTGACTTCATCAAGAGGTTTTCTGAGAAGAAGAACTCAATCCCAAACGTCAAGGATGAGGTCGTCATCGCCGCCTTTCGAAAAGGAGTCAAAGACACCTCGTTCATCGACAAATTCACGCGGAAGCCTCCCAACTCTGTCAAGCCCTATTCGACATGGCAAACAAGTACGCCGACTCGGCCCACGCTGTTGCCGAGGCCCTCGATGACAACAAGTCACCCTGACAGAAGAAGCGGGACGACACCGACGACGCGGTCCCGACTAAAGCTGGGAATCGCAAATGCAAGTCAGACGGCTCCATTGTGGCAGTCGGCCACAGCCGCCTTCGACCTTCAACAACTGAGGATTATCAGAACAACAAGTGACATGCTCGGGGGCTCACAAAGCTCAAAACACGAGGATGGCATCCCCACTCCCAAATACCGAACAGCTAAGTCGCTTTCTGATAAACATTCCTCACTCGGCCTTGCTAGTGCCACAGCCGCTTACACCTAATAGGTGTACAAGCTGCGCATTTAATGTTTTCCGTTTTTGCTCTTAAATGATTACAAAAGTACTCGAGTAGCATAAATCTCGATCCGTGAAACTCTGCTCCATGTAAGACGAACTCAAGTCACCCAAAAACGCGTGCCTGGGAAAGAGCCATGAGCCAAACTCCGACGCTAGGGGCTATGACTAGTCGGCAGAGTGCTTAAACGTAAGGGGTCAACTACTCGAGGAAATTAATATCAAAAAGAGGAAGAACACGTATTTACATACATTGTAAAATACATTTTATTCGGGTGATTATTTTCATCATCAGATGCTACTCATCCGATATTTTTATATTGCAGGCCCAGCTCCGGATATGCGTGACAGGAACTCAGGGCTTCGAGCCCATCTCCTATGATCGGGGGCTGGACAAGTCTGCCAAAATACACTCGGGATGCTCCATGAGGGCTACTCACCGAGTACTTGCGCCAGTCGGGACGTCATCTTCCCCGACTACGCTCCATGCGAGCTAACAATCGGCCCCCGGCGCCAGTCGGGGCTGTATACCACTCGGCTAAATAGGGTACGCCCCATGAGGGTCGCCAGCCGAATCCTACGCTAATGCTAGGTTCGGGTACCTTATTTGGCCGCAACTCTGTCAGGTTGGGTACGCCCCATGAGGGTCGCTAGCCGAATCCTATGCTAATGCAAGGTTCGGGTGCCTAGCTTGGCTATAATTCTGTTGGATAGGGTACGCCCCATGAGGGTCGCCAGCCGAACCCTTTGCTAATGCAAGGTTCGGGTACCTTGTTCGGCTTTACCCAAGTCAGAGAAGACTTACATCGTCAAAGTGCATCCGGAGTTCTCATGCACTGCGTCACACTTGAGGAGGGCAAGCAGATCCTGCATTATACCCACTCAGGCTTACGTGGCAACCAGTTTGCATCCAGGACGTAAGTCGGAAAGGCTTGCGAATAAGGATTTCTCTGGCTAATTGCGGTTACCAACACCAAAAAACTCATCCTGACATGCGATGGATGATACTTCTCTAGAGCTATGCTGGATAGGTCGGCTCAGGCCGGCTTATTTGGTAGCAGCCACCAAGACATGAGTTCCTACAGTAGCATGCTCCATGTGGGCCGCCCGCAGGCTGAGTTGAAATTATAGCACTGGTGCTACCCACAGGAACCGATGAGGTAAACAGATATGCTTCATGAGAGCCTTATTGCTAAACATATATGTTTGGGTATCTGTCTTATCCACCAGGTCTCGAGGATACATCCTTACAAGGATCACAAGCTGGTCTTCATTAAAATTGGAGATGCAGGTATCTCTCTCGAGTACACCTAACCACGTAATGGATTTATTTTTCATACAGTGGTACTCGGCCTACATGCGTGGCCACCAGTTGCCATGAGCAGCATTATTCCCGCTGACATGACGCGGATGAGTCTAACTTTCGAGTAGTACACTACTCGGGAGAGACTATAAAATTCTCATTCCCGCTGACATGACGCGGATGAGTCTAACTTTTGAGTAGTACACTACTCGGGAGAGACTATAAAATTCTCATTCCCGCTGACATGACGCGGATGAGTCTAACCTTCGAGTAGTGCACTACTCGGAAAAGACTATAAACAATCTTCCAGCTGACGAGCTGAAGAGTCTAACTTCCGAATGGGACGCCACTCGGGAAAGACTATAAACACCTTTTCCAGCTGACATGAAGCTGACGAGTCTGATTTTCGAGTAGTATACTACTCAGGAAAGACTATAAACACCCCCTTTCCAGCTGACATGACGCTGAAGAGTCCCATATACGAGTAGCATCCTACTCGGCAAGACTATAAACGCACATTCCGACTGACATGAAGTCGAAGAGTCCTATATACGAGTAGTTCCCTACTCGCAAGACTATAAATCATATTCCGGTTGACATGATACGAAGAGTCTCATGTACCAGTAGTAATCTACTCGGAAAAGACTACAAGGTTAAAGATCTTTGACTTCATGTTTAATTGTTTTCACAATTAAGCACAAAGTCGGGGCTACACCTAATAGGTGCGCCTATTCGGCGCACACTATTCCAACATCTACATCGAGACCTTCATAGCCTCGCTGCCAGCTGACATGAAGCAGGACTCGGGAGAACAGCACTCAGACAAAGAGCACTCGGGAGCAATGCACTCGGGAAGACTTCACGTGAGGATGAGCACTCGGCATCAGCTGTGACTCAACTATGAAGGTCTCGGGGGCTACTGTGGGTGCCATGGGCCCCGGGTACCTCATGACAAGCATATGGGCACTCGGATAGAGGATGGGCCTAGCCTTGTAATTAGAGATATAGCTAAATTCGGCAGACTTCGCCTTGTATAGAAAGGAATATACAGTCCTAGTCGGGTGCGTTATATCTCTAAGGGGAGATCTCCTAGTCGTAATCCGATGGGGACTCCTACCTTGTAACCTTGTCCCCCAGTATATAAGGGGAGGCAGGGCGCCCCATGAGGGCAGATGAGCTCATAGAAGCAAACATCAATCCTCAAAGGAATACCACCACAACTGGACGTAGGGTATTACCTCACATCGAGGGCCTGAACCAGTATAAATCTCCTTGTGTTCCTTTGCAATCCACCGAGTTTCCATCCGCCGAGTAGCCCCATATATTTATTGCCGGTGTAAAACATCGACACCTGGTGCTATTATATCTCTAACTACAAGACTTGGCCCATCCTCTATCCAAGTGTCCCATATGCTTGTGATGAGATACCCGGGGCCCATGGCCTCCACACATCACATGGCAGTTGTGAGAATTATAGCAGGACATCAACAAATCTTTCATCGAGGCTAGTCGCTTAATGTTTGATGAAAACCAGTTGGCACTCTCACCCTATGTAGGCATTTGCACAATGCTTTTTATCCTTAAGTGTCAAGGTGTAGCTAGCTGGGGGAGGTAGATTTTTCCTTTACCTTTATCCACCGGGTGAAGCTTCGGCCTGATATTCATATTTACATGATCTTTTCGTGACTTTAGCCCATCTTTTGTCTTACTCGGAATGTCCAGTAAGAGACCAATAGTGCTATTGAACACATTTTTCTCTAGGTGCATGTCATCAAGACCAATAGTGCTATTGAACCTCCAAATCTTTCCAGTACAGGAAGTACTTAAAAAAAATTGAATGCTTTTTAAATGATGCCTCGGCTATAGTATTTTTTCTGCCTTGTTCTCCAAAAACAACCTTGATGTTCTCCATCATTTTGAACACTACTTTCCCATTGCAAAATGGGTGTGCAGAACCAGACTCCTCAGTGTTGTCAAAATATGCAGCCTTTATGTGGTATCTGTGATTTATGGTTAAGAACCGTCGGTGCCGCATATACACTAGCTTGCTAGATCCTATAAGTTACTTGTACACAGTACTATTTAAGCAAATAACACATACTGTCTTGCCTTTGATCTGTCCTGATAAGGAAAACAAGGCGGGATAGTCATTGATGGTAACGAAAATAATGGCTTTGAGCGTGAAGTACTATGGAGGCCATCGGCCCTAGGTACCTCATGGGAAGCTTTGTGGCCACTTGGATAAGGATGGGCCTAATCCTGTAATTAGGAATACAACTAAACTTGGTGCATATTACCTTGTATGATAAGGAAAGAAATATAGTCCTAGTCAGGTACGTTGTATACCTAGAAGGAAATCCCTTGGTCAAGTCTGACTAGGATTCCTATCATGTAACCTTACCTCCTCAGTATATAAGAGGAGGTAAGGAGCCCCTTGGGGCAGACAACAATGCAGGAGAACAATCTCACCTGAGAAACCTCAAAGGCAATACACCACAGCTGGAAGTAGGATATTACCTCACTTCGAGGGCCTAAACTAGGATAAATTGTTTTGTGTTTCTTTGCAATCCATCAAGTTTAGGTCTCACGAGTAGCCCCATATAATCATTGCCAATATAAAACATCGACAAGTACTGCCGTAAGAATTCATCCCACACCCCCATTGTTCCATAGATCTGCCATATCTTCCATCAAAGGTTCGAGAAACACATCTATATCAATACTAGGTTGTTGTGGGCCTTGTATAATGATAGCTAGTAAAACGTACTTTCGTTTATGACAAAAGCATGTAGGAAGGTTGTACATGGTTAGAAGTACAGGCCAGGTGCTATGTGAGCTGCTCAGGTCACCAAAAGGATTTATTCCATCCAGATTCAAGGCAAACCTAACATTTCTTCGATTCTTTGAAAAATTTGGGTACATTGCATCAATGTTTTTCCACTGTCAAGCATCGACAGGGTGTCGAAGCTTCCCATCCTTCTTACGCTTTTCCTGATGCTAGCGCAAAATTTCTGCATCCCTAGGGTTTGAGAACAAACACTTAAAGCGATCTTTTACTGGCAGGTACCACATCACCATTTGTAGAATCTTCTTCTTGTTGTCCATCTTGCAGTTCCTTCACATCCGCAACATCACCAACCTCCAAAGATCCATTGCCCATTTTATACCGACTAGCGCTAGCACGTTGGGCAGTTAACAAATAATGCGTACTCTTTCCGTATAGGACACAGTGGTTGAGACAAGCATGTATCCTTTGTGCACCCAGCGACAGTGGACAGATAAGTTTCTTCCCCTGATATGTGTTGGTTGGCAAGGAGTTAGTCTTCGGAAGTAAGTCTTCAACAAACCCAAAAAATTGTTGAAGCCACTATTGAACCAACCGTTCCTGGCCTTCAATCTCATAAGTTCAAGCACCGAACTCAATGTTGTGAACTCCTTGTCACATCCCTTCGATTCATCATACAAAAGATCTTTCGCTGCCTTCTGTAATGCTACAAAATTATCTAAACCTCTAGCCAAACCAATTAGGACTTCTGGTTCACCGTGGCATAGCATCTCCTCTAAATCAACATCATTATAACCACAATCATCAGCATCATCCATCATAACATGATCATCATCATCCAAGACCATATTATGGGATTCATCTACTATAACAAAATCACCACCATCTATGAAATCGTGATTACCGTCCCCTTTGCATATAGAACTTTCATCTCTGTTTCCTTCAGATACATCTGTCTCGCTGTGATGGATCAAGTTGTGTAATTCTTAACAAATCAACGCCTCACCAAGTGAGATCTGAGTACTTCTAGATCACACCACACTTTCTGGTTTTTGCAGTCAATGCATGGACAATGAATTTTCTTTGCCTTCTTAATTGAAGCATGCGTTTTGGCGGCTTCAATAAAATTAGAAAATTTTGCAATGTACGACGAATGAAATCTTGGCGTATAGTACATCTATGACCTATCCATCTTTAAATTCAGTGCTGAACATACATAATTAATTCAAAAAGAATTTGAGGTCAACACCTTCCGCCCAATTTTTGAATTTTTTTGGAGAGAAACACCTAAAATAATTAACTTGATAAAATTATCTTGAGAAACACCTAAAATAATTAAATCGATAAAATTATCTTGAGCTAGGAAAAAACAAATATCTAGAGCTAGGGAAAAAACAGCATGGCAAAATTCTCTCTCTCTCTCTCTTGCCAAATCTAGATCTAGATACATATACCTAAAAATGTACCCTTTTTTTGCTAGTTTAAAAACATATGACTTCACCATTGATGGAGGAGGCAACACATGCAAAAATATTCCAAGATTTGTGGTCTAACTTTAGCTCTAAGATGCAAACAAAAAATTATAGATCTAGGAAAATAAAGAACACCATGGCTAGCAAGATTGACCATAAATTACACTCAAATTTAGAAGTACAAACTTGAAAAATAGACTTGAGAAACAGTGCTCTAACCTTAGAGAGTCAATGCGACCAAACAATTCGAGATCAAAACCTTCCCCCTCTATTTTGGTTTTTTCTCTTACAGAGAATCTCAGGCAGAGTGAGGAAGCTTCGAAGAAGAAGATGGGAGTATTATATAGTGGGAACAATTTTCGCAGGCGGATGGCTTAAAAACCCGTTGTGGAGGCCATAGGCCCCGGGTACCTCATGACAAGCATATGTGCCACTCGGATAGAGGATGGGCCTAGCCTTGTAATTAAAGATATGATATGGCTCGGCAGACTTTGCCTTGTACGATAAGGAATATACAGTCCTAGTCGGGCAAGACATATCTCTAAGAGGAGATCCCTTGGCCGTAGTCCGGTTGGGACTCCTACTTTGTAACCCTGCCGCTCAGTTTGTAAGGGGAGGTAGGGCGCCCCCTAAGGGCAAGAGGTGACAAGTTCATCAGAACCACCACCATACATCCTCAAAGGAATACATTACAACTGGACGTAGGGTATTACCTCACATCGAGGGCCTGAACCAGTATAAACCTCCCTGTGTTCCTTTGCAGTCCACCGAGTTTCGATCCGACGAGTAGCCCTATATTCATATTGCCGGTGTAAAACATCGACACCCGCATGTGAAAACTAGTATCACAGGCAAAGCCCTACGCTGGCCGCCTGCGAAAATCAATTTTCATAGGCGAGGTGCTAAGATGGCCGCCTATAAAAACTTTATTATCACAGGCGGGATCCAAGACGGCAGTGTGTGATAAACTTTTTTCAACAAAAAATACTGGAATATTGTATTTACATGACATCTTCTGTAGTTTGCCTGTATCCACATTTAACCAAAACTTCATGCCACATAATTAAACATAAAGTCAAAGATCTTTAACCTTTAAATCTTTCCCGAGTGGTATATTTCTTGGAAATTGGACTCTTTAGCATCATATCAGCCAGAAGTATTTTTGCTCAAGACAATTTGGCTAAGCATGTAAGCCGAGTACCACTTTCATGGATTTTAACCCAATATGTGGTGAGATGTTCTTGAGAGATACCTGCATCCCCAATTTTAATGAAGACCAGCTATTGATCCTTATAAGGATATATCCCCAATACCTTGTTAAATAATTCAAATATTTGAACACATGTGTCCAGCAATTAGGCTTAACATGAAGCATATCTGATTATTTTAATCGGTTTCTATAAAATAGCATCTGCACTGTAATTTTAACACAACCAGCGGTTGGCCCAATAGGACATGCTATTTAGGAACTCATATCTTACAACCCATTACTGAGCAAGCCAGCCCAAGCCTGCTTACTCAGCGCAGGCCTATAAAGCAGTGGTAGAGAGAAAAGATTCCCCTTTCTCCCCCAAATCTCTCAAAACGCTTCATCTCTCGCATAGGCGCCAAGCTTCGCGCTCTCCGCCCCCGGCTAGGGTTTCCTATAGCTCGAGCTTTGTTGATGTTTTACACCGGCAATAAATATATAGGGCTACTTGTCAGACTGAAACTCGATGGATTGCAAAGGGATACAAGCGATTTATACTGGTTCAGGCCCTCGAGATGAGGTAATACTCTACGTCCAGTTGTTGTGTATTGCCTTTGAGGTTGTATGATTCTGATCGTGGTGATCTTGGTGATCCTCGGTGATCCTCCTGCCCTCAGAGGGCGCCCTGCCCCCCTTTATATACTGGGGGACAGGGTTACAAAGCAGGAGTCCTAGTCGGACTACGACCAAGGGATATTCTTCTAGGAGTACAACATGCCCGACCAGGACTGTATTTTCCTTGTCGTACAAGGTTAAGTCTGCCGAGTTCTATTATATCCCTAATTACAAGCCTAGGCCCATCCTCTGTCCGAGTGGCCCAATAGCTTCTCATGAGGTACCCCGGGTCCATGGCCTCCACAGTAGCCCCCGAGACCTTCATAGTTGAGTTACAGCTGATGCTGAGTGCTCATCCTCCACCGTGAAGAATTTCCAAGTGCATTGCTCCCGAGTACTCTTTGTCCGAGTGCTTCTTCTCTCGAGTCCTGCTTCATGTCAGCTGGCAACGAGGCTATGAAAGGCTTCATGTAGAAATATGAATAGTGTGCACCGAATAGGCGCACCTATTAGGTGTAGCCCCCGACTTTGTGCTTAATTATGAAACAATTAAACATAAATTCAAAGATCTTTAACCTTGAAGCCTTTCCCGAGTAGTGTACTACTGGTATATGAGACTCTTCAGCGTCATGTCAGCTAGAATGATTTTTGCTCATGGCAAATAATGGCTAAGCATGTAAGCCAAGTACCACTTTATGGATTTTAACCCAATACATGGTCAGGTGTACTTGAGAGATACCTGCATCCCCAATTTTAATGGAGACCAGTTGTCTATCCTTATAAGGATATATCCTCAATACTTGGTAAATAATGCAGATACCTAAATGTATACACCCGGTTGTAGGCTTAGCATGAAGCATATCTGATTATTTAATAGGTTTCTGTGAATAGCACCTGCACTGTGATTTTAACACAGTTAGCGAGTGGCCCAATAGAGCGTGCTATCGAGAAACTCATATCTTTGGCCTACTACCGAATAAGCCGGCCTAAACTGACCTACCCAGTACAGCCCTATAAAATTAGCATCCCTCGTATGTTAGGATGAGTACTCCAGCGTCGGTAACCATAGTTAGCCAGAGGAATCCTTGTCCACAATCCTTTCTGACTTATGTTCTGGATGTAGCATGATTATCACAGATGCTCGAGTAGATATATTGCAAGATTTGCTTGCCCTCCTCAAGTGTGACGTAGTGCATGAGAACTCCGGATACGCTTTGACGATATAGGTCTTTTCTGACTTCGGCAAAGCCGAATAAGGTACCCGAATCTTGCATTAGCATAGGATTCAGCTGGTGACCCTCATGGGGCGTACCCAACCTAGCAGAGTTATGACCAAATAAGGTACCTGAACCTAACATTAGCATAGGATTCGGCTAGCGACCCTTATGGGGCGTACCCTACCTAGCTGAGTGGTACACGAGCCCCAACTGGCACTAGAGGTCAGTTATATTAGCCGAATAAGGTACCCGAACCTCGCATTAGCATAGGATTCGGCTAGCGACCCTCATGGGGCGTACCCAACTCAGCGGAGTGGTACCCGAGCTCTGACTGGTGCTGGAGGTTGGTTGTTAGCCAAATAAGGTACCCGAACCTCGCATTAGCATAGGATTTGGCTAACGACCCTCATGGGGCGTACCTTACCCACCAAAGTGGTACATAGGCTTCGACTGGTGCCGGAGATCGGTTATTAGCCAAATAAGGTACCCGAACCTAACATTAGCATAGGATTTAGCTGGTGACCCTCATGGGGTGTACCTCACCCAGTAGAGTGGTACCCGAGCTCTGATTGGCGCTGGAGGTTTGTCGTTTGCTGAATAAGGTACCCTAACCTTGCATTAGTGTAGGATTCGGCTGGCGACCCTCATGGGGCATACCTCACCCAGCAAAGTGGTACACGAGCTCCGACTGGTGCCAGAGATCGGTTATTAGTCAAATAAGGTACCCGAACCTAACTTTAGCATAGGATTCAGCTGGCGACCCTCATAGGGCATACCTCACCCAGCAGAGTTGTGACCGAATAAGGTACCCAAACCTAGCATTAGCATAGGATTCGGCTGGCGACCCTCATGGGGTGTACCTCACCCAGCTGAGTGGTACTTGAGCTCCGACTGGCGCTGGAGGTCGGTTTTTAGCCCATACACAAGTCCCGACTAGTGCGAGTACTCAGACAATGGCTCTCGTGGAACATTCCAAGTGATTCTTGAAGCGTTACACTCCATGTGTATCTTGGCAGACTAGTCTAGTCCTTGAGTGTAGGAGATAGACTCATAGCCCTGAGTTCCTGTTACGCGTATCCGGAACTGGCCCTGCATTATAAACATATTGGATGAGTAGCATTTGATGATGAAAACAATCACCCAAAGAAAATTTATGTATTTTACAATATATGTAAATATGTGTTCCTCCTCTTATTGACATTAATTTCCCCAAGTAGTTAACCCCTTACGTTTAAGCATTCTCCCGACTAGTCATAGCCCCCTAGCGTCGGGAGTCGGCTCATGGCTCTTTCCCAGACATGCGTTTTGGGTGACTTGAGTTCATCTTTCATGGAGCAAAGTTTCACGGATTGGAATTTATGCTACTCGAGTACTTTTGCAATCATTAAGAAAAAAACAGAAAAATGTGCAGCTTGTACACCTATTAGGTGTAAGCGGCTACGGCATTGGCAAGGCCGAGTGAGGAAATATTTATCAGAAAGTGACTTAGCTGTTCGGTATTTGGGAGTGGGATATCATCCTAGCATTTGGGCTTTTGAGGCCCCGAGCATGTCACTTGTTGTTCTGATAATCTTCAGTTGTAGGAGGTCGAAGACGCTTGTGACCGACTGCCACAATGAAGTCGTCTGACTTGCGTTTGCGGTTCCTAGCCTTAGTTGGTGTTGCGTCATCGGTGTCCTTCCACTTCTTCTATCAGGGTGCCTTTTTGTCATCAAGGGCCTTAGCAACAGTGTTGGCCGAGTCGGCATACTTGTTCAACATGTTGAATAGAGCCTTGACAGAAGCGGGAGGTTTTCGAGTGAACTTGGCAATGAACAGGGCGTCTTTGACTCCGTCGTGGAAGGCGGCGATGACGACCTCGTCCTTGATCATCAGGATTGAATTCCTCTTCTCAGAAAACCTCTTGATGAAACTACGAAGAGACTAGTACTTCCTTTGATGGCACTAATATAGATCGTATTCGGAAGATGGCCTCTCGTACGTTCCTTGAAAATTGGTGATGAAGCGTTCCCGGAGTTCTCCCCAGGAGTCAATTGACCTCTTAGGAAGTCCTGTTAGCCATGTCCTCGCCGAGTCGGCTAGAGCAATTGGGAGGTAGTTAGCCATGGCCGTGTGATCTCCTCCAGCTGCTCAAATTGCCAGAGTGTAAACTATGAGCTAGGACTCGGGGTTGGTCTTCCCGTCGTATTTTTTAATTCCAGTCGGCTTGAAACCTAACGGCCAGTTGACCTGTTGAAGCTCCTTGGTGAAGGCCGGTACTCCATTTGCATGAGGACTCCAGCTTCGACTGCGACGGTGAAACCGCTTGTGATGGAGGCCGAAGTACTCGTTCTCGTGTTCCAGTCGACGTAGCTCGTCTTCCTCTCGTTCACGGCGCCGAGCATTGATCTCCTGCCAAAGGTCACGCCGTAGTCAGCCTCGGAGATCCTGGTTGTCCTGGCGGTTGTTTTGACACCACCGGTTGTTATTGGGGTTGCCGAGTGACGTCTGGCGTGACTCCATGTGCAGCTGACTGGAGCCGGCTGCTCGGCGTCGTGTTGAGGTGGATGAGACTGCCGTTGGAGATGCCATCTGGTAGAGTTGCAGCGGTGATCATGGCTTTTATCCTTGCTATAGTCAGGGTGGCCTGATGATCAGGTCCAAACTGGAGCGTGTCCAGTAGAGTTGCAGTGGCTACGATGTTCTTATTAACGCCAAAATTTGGTGCGGTTCTTTATTGGATTCAGTTAAGGGAAAATCATGGTTAATTGGCGGGAATTAAATCCAGAAGAAGCTGAATTCGAGAGGGAATTGTGAAGACCACGGAGAGGGAGTTAGTATCTTATCTATAAAATTAGGTAGGGATAATAATTTTAGGTAACCTGATCTCGTGCCCGCTCAGGACTTGTTATTTTCCTTTTTTGTAATTAGGAAACTCCTATTTCGTATCCGATCAGGATTGTATTAACTCGGGGTATAAATACGTATGCCCGGGGACCTTGTAATCATCAAACAGATCAATACACACTTCTGCGCATCGCCATCCTATTCAACGGGTTCTTGCTTCTCGAGCCGGGCTGCATTGGTTAAGTTCGACCTCCTGCGAGAGGGTAAGTCTTGTTACCCCGAGTACCGTATCGGCTAGGACTTCCTCGGTTCGGTCCAATATTCTAGTCAGCCTACGGTAGCCGGCTTACCATGATATATCCGTTCTGTCTATGGTTGCATCAGTTAGGTTTGATCTCATAGGCCGAGTAGATATATCACATCACGTGTGCATAGGCTTATCGGTTTACTGGGCGTAACTTATCATCAGTTTGTGCTGCATCGGTTAGGTCTGATCTACTAAACTGTGTGATAAGTTGTTCCTGCTAGGTTGATCGGTCTTATGCAAGCGTTTTATCGGGATGTATAGCCGATAAGTTATCATATTTTATATCACGATTGCATCAGATCTATCGGCTCATCGAGGTTCTGTTATCATCATCAGTCTGTGCTGCAACGGTTAGGTCCGATCTATTAGAATGGTGATAATAACTTTATCCTCATTGAGCCGATGGATGTTTATGCGATGTTCTATCGGAGTGTTTAGCCGATAAATTATCTTTATACCTAGTCGATCTATCATGGCAAGCACGATTAATCTAGTTTCTATCGGTCTAGTGTTGTTAATGTTAATCTTATACTATCTCAGATTGGTCCAATCTGTCAAGGTTGACATTAACAGTACAGCCATCGGTAGTTACTAGGTTTCGTCTCATCTAAAGCCGATTGTACTGTTTATTTGTTATTTTGTTTACCTGCGCCTCTATCGCAATCGGCTATAGGGTAGTTAATTAATTAATTTATTTTTCCTTATCTATGCCATCATCGGCTTATAGTCGATGTGTAAGTGCTCGTCTATATCGGTCATCGGCCGATGGAGCGAGTCCAATTCGGCTTCCAGCCGATTGGCTCAATGATCTAATATTTTCTATCTCCTTGTCAATTGCAGGGTTAAATTGACTGGCACGCCTACGAACCTCAAGATTTAGGACCTGCACTGGAGTTAAGCAAATCTCCCAGGCCTTCGCGTGTCTCTAGGCGCCGAACCATATCTCGGCTCGTTCCCGACGCTGCCGGTGATTTTTGGCGTCAACACGTTTTTGCCACGCCCGGTGGGACACGGAATTTCAACATGGCCGGAAAAGAGATCAAAACAGACAACGTAATCCCGGTCAGCATGGAGGATTTAACAGACGAGCAGAGACAGCAAGTCGAGCAAAATATGGCCAATTTTCAGAAACTCTGCTTGGAATCTTTCGGCATGACGCGACAAGGGCCGATTCAAAAATCTCAGTTTCCAAAACCAGTTCTGGTTGGAGAATCGAGCCGTACACCACCTGAGAGTCCACCAGTAAAACCCTTACAGGAGATGGTAAATGAAGCAGTACATCACGCGCTCATCAATCAATCCAGGATCCTGGTGAACACACTCCATAACCTCATCAAGAAGGCAGTGGATGGATCGATTGCTCAAGAGCCTACTCGAGGTCCTGTATATCTCTCGCCAAAGATGGAGCCAAATCAAGTTACTTATGGCACCACAAAGGATATACCGGAAAACTTGTTTTCACACAACCAGGATGGGGGGCAACAAGATATTCCTGCTGGATACCATCGGACTGCATATTATGGAGGATATCAGCAGAATTACCCAGGAGGTGTTGCCGATTCAGGAAATTATCAGAGAGAATATCCCAAGCAGAATCGGCTACAAACTCCACCCATACAGTATCAGCAAGAAGTCCCAAGGGAAGAAGACTTATCGGCAAGGGTTGCGGAAATAGTGAGGGAACAGTTTGGGATAAAGCCAAAGGAGCAAACATTTATGTATCGACATCCATATCCCGAGTGGTTTGACAGGGTGCCATTGCCACACCGATACAGAGTCCCAGATTTTTCCAAGTTCTCAGGGCAGGACAGCATATCTACAGTAGAGCATATTAGCTGATTCTTGGCACAGTGTGGAGAAGCATCGGCTGAGGAGGCTCTGAGAGTTAGGTTTTTCCCCTTGTCATTGTCTGGATCGGCCTTTACATGGTTCTCCTCATTACCGCCGAATTCAGTTCGGGGATGGGCCGATCTAGAAAAACAGATTCACAAATACTTCTTTGCTAGAATCCATGAGATGAGACTGACAGATTTAACATCGGTTAGGCAGAGACCAGACGAAACGGTGCCGGAATATGTCCAGAGGTTTCGAGACGTTAGAAACCGATGTTACAGCTTGAATCTGAGCGACGGACATCTAGTCGACTTGGCTTTTCAGGGTCTCTTAGCGTCAATTAAAGAGAGATTTTCATCACAGGAGTTCGAGTCCCTGGCGTACCTAGTTCAGAAGGTATCGACTCATGAAAACCGATTTCAAGAGGCGAAAAAGGATAAATATCAAAGAAGGGTTGCTCAGGTACAGGTTTATTCATCGGACTCAGATGATGAAGAATCCGATGCTGAAGTCGGATTGGCGGAGTGGGCTAGGAACAAGAAATCAGTATCATGCCCGTGGGTGAAGGATATCGGCAAAGAGGAGCGATATGACTTCGACATTAATAAAGCCAATAAAATCTTCGATTTACTGTTACGGGAGAAACAGATACAACTTCCGCCAAATCACGTAATTCCATCAGCCGAAGAACTGAAGAAGAAGAGATATTGCAAGTGGCACAACATGATATCGCACCACACCAATGAGTGCAAAGTTTTTCGGCAACAAATTTAATCGGCTGTTGAACAGGGGAGGATCAAATTTGAAGACAAAAAGCTGATGAAAATAGATGGACATCCATTACCTGTGAATGTGGTTTATGCAGGATCATCAAGGGATCAGGCCGATGGAGGAAGGCATTGGGGTAAGAGGACAAGAATTACTTCATCGGACCTGATAGAAAAATATTCAAGCCATGAAGAATGGTGGATTGAGCCAGACAGTGAAAGATATAATCCGCATTGGGATTGCCCGTTTTTCAGGTTCTGTTGGGATCAGGGTATGAGATTGCCGACAATTCAAGATTGCCCCGAGTGCAGTAATATGGGATATTGGCATGATCAGCAGGAAAGGTTTTCGCAGGATCGGCTGCCTGGGAAAAGAGCATCGGTACATAGCCGATTAGGGCCGATCCACGAAGAATTCTTTGAAGAAAATGATGAAGAGGAAGTACATGAAAAACAAATCCAAAATCCTCAGTGGTGTCCTAGTGGAATATTTACAAAAAATCAGAAGAGAAAGGCACAGCGGTTACGGCACCGGGAGCAACAGGAAGAGCAACGGCGGGACTACAAGGAAGCCGATCATCGTCACAAGAGGACTAAGCGGGTATGGCGTGTGAAGAGAAATGACGATGAGATTGGTCCATCGGCTCCAGTAGACATGGTTTTCTTTCTACCTAGGGAATACAAAGCGTTTTCATCTGATGAAGAGGGCAATGAGGAGATGTTTGCTCAATTGATGCTGCGACCCGATCAGGCTATATTTGATAAGCCTGAAGAATCTAGTCATCGGCATTTGAAGCCATTATATATTAAGGGCTTTGTGAATGGGAAGCCGATGACGAAGATGCTAGTTGATGGAGGGGGGGCAGCTATCAATTTAATGCCGTATTCCACATATCGGAAACTGGGGAAAACTGCCGAAGATTTGATCAAAACAAATATGGTGTTGAAGGATTTCGGTGGGAATCCATCAAAGACGAAAGGCGTGTTGAACGTGGAACTGATAGTGGGAAACAAGACATTGCCCACCATGTTTTTTGTCATCGATGGAAAAGGATCGTATAGTATACTCCTTGGTGGGGATTGGATTCACGTAAACTGTTGCGTGCCTTCGACGATTCATCAAAGTCTGATACAATGGCAGGGAGATCAAGTCGAGGTAATCCTAGCGGATCAATCGACCAACATTGCGATGACTGATTTGCCGATCTGGGAAGCCGATGGTATCGATTGTTTGTCTGGAAAAGTATGGGAAGGAGATTATCTTAAGATCACCAGTCGGGAGATACAGCCGATCCGGCAAGTCGGCTCGGAACTATTACTCTGATGGGCACCATTGAAGACTTTGAAGGGAAGTTAGGACAAGGTTTCACGTCAGCCGGTGATTTGGAGGAAATTGATATAGGACCAGGAGATAGGCTGAGGCCGACGTACATAAGTAAAAAATTATGTCCTGAACTCCGAGAAGAATTAATAAAATTGTTGAAAGAGTTTCGAGATTGTTTCGCTTGGGAATATCATGAAATGCTAGGGTTAAGCCGATCCATTGTTGAACATCAGCTTCCTATTAAACCAGGATATCAGCCGTTTAAACAGGCTCCAAGGAGATTTAAGGCAGAGTTATATGAGCCAATCAAAGTAGAAATTACAAGATTATATGATACAAAGTTTATAGGGCCGTGCCGATATGCTGAGTGGGTTTCTAATATCATCCCGGTGGAAAAGAAGAATGGAAAATTGAGGATATGTATCGATTTCCAAGATTTGAATAAGGCTACCCCCAAGGATGAATACCCGATGCCGATAGCAGATTTGTTGGTAGATGCACCATCGGGCCACAAGATTATTAGCTTCATGGATGGCAATGTAGGGTACAATCAGATTTTTATGGCTGAAGAAGATATACATAAGACTGCGTTTCGATGTCCTAGAGATATCGGTTTATATGAGTGGGTGGTAATGATGTTTGGATTAAAAAGTGCCGGTGCGACTTATCAGAGGGCGATGAATTATATATTTCATGATCTCATCGGCTTGCTAGTGGAAATTTACATCGACGACGTGGTGGTTAAATCCAAGAGTGATGAAAGCCATATAGCCGATTTGCGAAAAGTGATGGAAAGGGCAAAGAAATACGGATTGAGGATGAATCCCAATAAATGCGCTTTTGGTGTATCGGCTGGGCAATTTTTGGGTTTTATGGTTCATGAGCGAGGAATTGAAGTTAGTCAACGGAACATTAGAGCCATTAAGACTACAGAGCCACCAAGCAACAAGACAGAGTTACAGTCATTGATTGGCAAGATCAATTTTGTAAGGAGATTCATATCAAATTTGTCAAGAAGGATTGAATCTTTTACTCCGTTATTGAAGTTGAAAGCCGATCAAGAGTTCGTGTGGGGGGTAGATCAGCAGAAGGCATTTGATGGAATTAAGAATTATTTGAGTTCCCCGCCTGTTCTAATTCCGCCGCAGAAAGGAGTGCCGTTCAAGTTATACTTATCGGCCGATGAGAAATCCATCGGGTCTGTTTTAATTCAAGAGTTTGAAGGCAAGGAGCGAGTCGTGTTCTATTTAAGCAGAAGGCTTTTGGATGCTGAAACTAGGTATCCTGCGGTAGAGAAATTATGCCTTTGTTTATATTTCTCATGCACGAAGTTAAGGCATTATATCCTATCGGCTGAGTGCACGGTGGTTTACAAGGCCGATGTGGTGGAATATATGCTGTCGGCTCCAGTCTTAAAGGGGCGAGTTGGTAAATGGATTTTTGCCCTAACGGAGTTTGACTTGAGATATGAATCGGCTAAAGCGATCAAGGGACAAGCAGTGGCCGATTTCATTGTGCAACACAGAGGGGTTCATGAAAATTATGTAGAGCCGATCCCATGGACTTTGTTTTTTGATGGATCGGTTTGCAAGCATGGATCTGGTATCGGCTTGGTCATTGTATCGCCTCAGGGGGCAAGTTTTGAGTTTGCTTTTACAATTAAACCTTATCGGACTAATAATCAATCGCAATACGAGGCGGTATTAAAAGGACTTCAACTCTTGAAGGAAATCGGGGCCGATGTCGTAGAAATTGTTGGGGATTCCTTATTGCTGATCAAGAAACTATCTGGGGAGTATGAATGCAGGGATGATATTTTGAGGTGATATCATGAAGAATGCAGAGTTTTATTGAAGGATTTTAGGATGGTATCGTTGGATCATATCCCTAGAGAACAGAATTTAGAAGCCAATGATCTTGCGCAAATTGCTTCGGGATATCGGCTGAATAAACAGGTTGAAGTTGAAATAGCCGATAATGATATTCAGGATAAAGTCGATGATTGGAGGCAGGAAATAATTGCTTATCTGCAAAATCCGTCGCAATCGGTTTCTAGGAAACTTCGGTATAAAGCTACTAAATATGTGCTGCTTGATGGATAATTATATTATCGGACTTTTGAAGGAGTTCTGCTGAGGTGTCTGAATTCAGAAGAAGCCAAAGTGGTTATGTGCGAGGTGCACGAGGGCGTTTGTGGAACTCATCAATTGGCTCATAAGATGAAGTGGGTATTGAGAAGAGTAGGATACTTTTGGCCGACAATGCTGGAAGATTGCTTCAGGTACTATAAAGGATGTCAAGATTGCCAGAAGTTTGGAAATATACAGCGGGCACCAGCATCGGCTATGAATCCTATCATTAAACCGTGGCCGTTCAGAGGATGGGGAATTGATATGATCAGCCAAGTTTATCCTCCATCAAGTAAAGGACATAAGTTCATATTGGCAGCAACAGATTATTTCACAAAGTGGGTGGAAGCAATTCCATTGAAGAAAGTCACGTCCAAGGAGGCGATTGAGTTTGTAAAAGAGCATATAATTTATCGGTTTGGAATTCCTCAGACGATAACTACCGATCAGGGATCTATTTTCGTGTCCGATGAGTTTCAACAATTTGCTGCCAGTATGGGAATTAAGTTATTGAATTCATCACCTTATTATGCTCAAGCCAATGGACAGGTAGAAGCTTCAAATAAGAGTTTGATCAAATTAATCAAGCGGAAGATTGATGAACAACCGCGACGATTGGCATACTACATTAGCCGATTCCTTATGGGCCTATCGGATGGCATGTCATGGATCTACTCAAGTGCCACCTTATCAGTTGGTGTATGGACATGAGACAGTTTTGCCTTGGGAGACTAACATCGGCTCTAGGAGGATTTCTTTGCAAAATCAATTGACGACCGATGATTATTATAACTTGATGACGAATGAACTCAAGGATTTGGCCCAGAATCGGTTAAGGGCGTTGGAGAGGATCAAGGAAAATAAGGCTAAGGCGGCTAGGCATTATAACAAGAAGGTGATGAATAAGTCGTTTGCTGAAGGGAGATCTTGTATGGAAATTGATTTTGCCGATGGGTCCAGAGATTAGTAGTTTGGAAAGTGGTCGCCGTAATTGGGAAGGGCCCTATCAAGATTAATTCGTTGTTGCCTGGCATATGCCGTACATACTAGAAAGATCTTGGGGGAACGGAGTTTTGCTAAAGCGCTTTAATGGGAAATATCTGCAAGTACTATCCGAGCGTTTGGATCAACTCCTGAATCGGCTAGATGCATCCGATTTCTAAATACAAGTTCAAAAAGCTGATGTCTTTGCATGCGCCATTAGAAGATAGCCGATTATTAATTGATATTGCCTTTAGATAAATAAATCAAAATACGGTATCAAGCGAAAGATGGAACAGATGAATAACAGAGCCTGACAGATTATGTTATAGCACAAGAAATGAATGCGGCATGTTCTGGAGCACATCAAATGGCGTCAATGTTCAAAGTTTTACAGAAATTTTGAATTTGTTTCATAGCAACGGCAGGCGAATTCTGGTCGATTTCATTTATGGCGTGGATATCGTATTCATTGGAGTTGGAATA
>RYFJ01003888.1:0-43245 GCA_003991445.1 Oryza meyeriana var. granulata | reverse complement strand
AAAGAGAGGAGATGGTTTCCACAGCGGCAAGGAGGGGGAGGTGGGAGACGATGATCAATCGATGTGGGTATGCTGACGGCCGACGCAGTTCGGTCAGAGGGATGGCTGACGATGTTTTGACGACGCAGCGACCGGCGACGGCTGGCGAGCATGCGACGGCAACTAGGCCTGTGGCGCTGGCTCCAGAGTCATTGTTTTTTGGGCGCGCGGTAGGGTGCAGAGGCATGTTATTTGGGTTAGGTAGCCAGGCACACAGGCGAAGCGGCGGCTGTGCAGAACACGATCGGCGACGGCAGGCTTGTACAGCGCCGGGTTGCGGAGGACGACAAACACGAAGATGGGAGAAAAATGGGCACCGAGGAGGAAGAAGGAGAGGCAGCGTGGTAGGGTGCTCACGGTGAAGCTTGCAGGGGCAGAGGCGGCTGACTGTCGGGTGGCGTCCTCCCGGTGGGATAGATTGATGAAGACAGGCAACGCCCCCCAGGCGTTGGCGCAGGATGTGGAGCGGTGGCGGCGGGGCACGGGGACGCGACCTCTGGAGCAGGGCGACGGGACGGCGGCGTACGCTCTGAGTGATGTTGCAGGGTAGCGGCGATCGGCGCTACAGGGCTGTGAGCGGCTCTGGTATGGTGGTTCAGCAGGGCGGCGGCGCACAGCGGATTGTGAGGCAGCGGGTGCTGGTGGGCTTAGGGCTTATTGTTGCGCGACCTGGATATATAATGGTGCGGCGGCTGGCGGATGGGTAATTAGGTTGGTCGGCATGGCAGGTGCTGCAGCCGGCGGCAGGCGAAGGCGACCAGCGGCTGGGGCTTCAGGCGACGGCCACAGTCGATGAGGATGAACGATTCGGCGCAGGCTAGCAGTGAGGCGGTGGTTGCGGCTGGACGAGCGGCGGCGAGGCTGCAGGGGGGCGTAGGTAGGGCAACGGCGGTGGCGCTTGATATTTAGTTATATAGGGTTGGCGGTCTGTGCGAGGGGCCCCTTTTTTTTTTGGCGGTTGTTTGGAATCCAGGGGCTGGGGCGTAGGCGGCGCACGTATTCCGCGGCGGCAGGCGCGGCGTTGTGGCTGGCTGGCTGGGCCGGGCGGTGGATGTAGCGGGCCAAGCGCGGGGTGGACGCGGCGGTGGGCGACGGGCCCGAGCCCAGGGTGGACCGGGAGGCGCACGGGTGCAGGCCGCCGGCTGGGGGTAGAGGGCGCGCGCTGGACAGACGAGAGGGAGAGAGAGACCGAGGGGAGAAGAAAGAAGCAGACGGTACAGGAGAGAGAGAGAGAGGGGGGATAAAAGGAAATAAAGAAAAGATGGGGAAAAAAGAAAGGAAAAGAGAGGGGTTTTGGAAAAACTCAAATTTGAAATTTGGGAAGTTAGGAATTTAAGGAATATTCTGATTAAAATTTTGTAGAAATAATTACGAATTTGGGAATGTTAGGTACTCGGAAATATATATACAATACATACTAATATATATATTTGAGAACGGAGAACGCTTGGAGGAGATTAGGAACGGAATATACCTGCGGTTCAGGACGGAGGGTATTTATCACGGAATGTGGGGAACCGGATCTCGGAATAATTCGGTGGAATCGCCGATAAAATTGGAATTGATTTTGGCAGAGTCAATAGATCTGGTAATATTTATGAGCCATATTGAACTCCCAAAATATGTGGATGTTTTTGGGAGATGGGGAAATAGAATATGGTTCCCTGGGAACTGGAAAAATGGAATTCCGAATAAAGTATTTCGAGGATTAGGGAATGACGAGGGGGTTGTTATTGGGACCTGAATTTGGAAAATATCTCAAACGATTGGAGATTTGATTATTTTACAGAAAGGGGTTAAGCGGGAATATCTGGGATATATCTCAAAGGGAAATATAGATATTTCGATAGAAGGATCTCGGATTGGGAGTCCAAAAGAGTTCTAGGTTTCAAAAATGAATAAATCCGGTAACTCCGAATTTTAAGTTTTTCGAGGTGACTTTAGGGTTCTGGGAACGACACAAAACCCTAGAAGAAAAAGGGAGATAGAGTTCACGATAAACGGGGAGACTTCAAAGGACTGAATGAGGAACGACCCGAACAAGGGAAAGGAAAATGAATTTATTTATATTTATTTAATTACTTTAGTGATCTTTATAGCATTAAAACTAATTCTGTAGCTCCGAAAAATCCAAGAAAATTTCAGAGAGTTTATTAAATCACGGGGAATTTACCAGAAGTAAATGCCACCACGAAACGAAGAATTTATTTATTGTAAATCAACTATTCAAACGCTAATAAAATTCTTAAAATACTCTGACAAACCTTGGAATAAAAGCATCCAAGTATTCATTTAAAGATTTAAACTCGGGATTTTTTAATATTGGAAATTTCAAATTTTATTCAAACTCTTTTCTCAAACAAAAATTTTCTAGTGTATTCTTGTATTTCCATTTACACACGATAATTTTTAATTAAGAACGATTTTCCAGGGCGTTACAAAGAACTTGTCTGAAATCACTACCAAATACAATAACCTTTCCTCCAAATGGCAAAGAACAATCCGTAATATCTTGAAGGGACCTGTCAAGTGTCTCAACTACTTGGCGCTTTGTCATTGCAGCTTCATCCCAAATAATCAAGGATGCCCTGCGAAGTAACTCCGCGGTGCCACTTTGCTTTGTGAAGTTGCACATGCTGTTGTGAGCAAGCTTAATGGGTATTTTAAACCTCGAGTGTGCGGTGCGTCCTCTGGGCAATATCGACGCTGCTATACCAGATGTTGCAGTTGCAATGGCTATTAACCCCTCGGATCGCACTCTAGTAAGAAGCGCCTTGTATAGGAATGTCTTTCCCGTGCCACCTGGACCATCGATGAAAAATACCTGGCTCTTCTTGTTAATGACATGATCAATGATCTGGTCAAACCCTGTACGCTGCTCATCATTAAGAGATGTATATATATCCAAGTGTTCTTGTTCTATCGTCACGTTAAGTTCCTCTCTGACCATTATCATCATATCATTAGAAAATTCACCTTATTGAAGAAAACAAATAAATACATCAATAAACTATTGGTGAAAGCATATCTAAATTTAATAAAAAATATTAAAACACTAGTATCAACAAAATTACTTATGTCATTAACCTCGGGAAGACCATAATCTGTGATATCCTTTCCCATGGAATAAAGCAAATCTCGTATGTCTCTAAGCACCATCTGCTCTACTGATACTGGGTTAGCGTTATTCTAGCTGTAGTCTTCAGACATAGTATCCTTATGCTTGTCCCACAGCGCACAAACATTAGTACCTCGCAAAACACAGTATAGTGACAAATAACCTACGTAGAGCAGATGGCATTTGGAAAGTCGTGGCCTCACTCAAGCAGTCGTCAAGTCACCTGTCCGTTTCTATAAGCCCACTCTTCTCGCATGCCTCTTTAAAAGTAGGGTATGCAATGCCAGATACAGTTCTCAAATCCTTATACAAGGTTGCACCTCTCACATGGTTCAGAAGCACTCTCAAGTAGTATCTCTCTCCCTCAGCAAGGTGCGCATACACAATCCTTCCAACTTGACCTCTCTTAGTCTTTCTTTTCTACCATACATTTTTACCCTTGATCCACCTATAGTGTTCTGGAAACTTCTTATACAATAATTTCCTTGCATTTGCATCTACGTGGTTCATTTTGAAATACTCAGTAAGTGTTATCATAGAGGAAGATGGTCGGCTGACAACATCCTGGAGATTACCAAACTCATCATAGGTAACATACTGCATGTTAGGCAAATGAAGCTGGAGCTGTAAAACAGCCAGATAGATACCGAAGAGTGGGAAACCAAGAATCCTATATATAGCTTCCGGAGGTGATACGTATCTAGCATCCCTATACTAGTGGATCTCATTGATTTCCCCAGCTGGGTCGACTGAGAATGATGCACAGTCGTGTCCTTTATATACATACTTATACAAGTATTTCATAGATTTGATGCTTGAGCATGCTTCAACATTGATATGGCAGTTATATCGCATTAGCAGTCTAGGATTGTATGGGGCAACCCACTTGTTATCTAACTCAACACCTCTAATCTTGACACACCACCCATCATCTCTCCTCCTATATAATGGGTACGAGTCCTTTCCTTGCTGTGTTGCGTGACAGAACTATTGAGGATAGTTAAAGCGACACTCCCCATCAACCATGCAAGCACAATTTCTATTTAGCTCACCACATGGTTCGTGTAGCATATGCTTGATGACTAGCTGATGTAACATAGGATATTTCTCCTTATCTGGTATCTCTACGTAGATTAATTTATCATAACCATCTGGGTTCGTTAACTTACTGTCTGGCTTCATGATCAACAATATATGTTCATGTGGTAGGCCCCTCTTTTGAAACTTAGTAACATGAGCGTACACTTGAACGTCTCCAAAATACTTTTTTTCACAAATAGATCTATCATGTCTCGCAACTTGGCTCTAAAAACTCTTGCAACAAGGTCCGGTCGATCTTGCGGTGACTGGCCAGGTTCGAGATTTATTGTTATCTCCTCCCAGTTTAGGTTGCAAGTCTTCGTGATGAAGTAATTTGATCTCCCAAAGCGTTGGACAAGAGCCATTGCATTAAGAAACCTTCGTTGCATGTCGTGATCGCCCCTGCGAAAGAGTGAGCTAACACAATTCTCTTACCCACCTCTGAACCCCGTGTCTCTCTAGAATTGATTACATCAACCACACCCTACAATACATATACAACAACATGAACAAATTAATTGTGTGTTGATAGTCGCTTTAATGATAGTTTTAATGCTCGTGGTTATATTTTATTCAACTCACCTGGCATAGCTCAACCCATATTTTTTTTGGTTCTCAGGGTTAGAGTACCAGTCTAGCCTCATAGACTCGATCTTGATGTACATGTCAACGGCTCATTGCTGAAATAGACGTTCTCCAAACAAGATGATGTTAAAAAGCCCTCTTCTAACATGCAGTCTAAAGCAATAGTACTCCCTTGCCGTGACAAATCTAGCTTTTTTCTCGTTGCCAGCCCCATTAACCACATCATTATCGTCTTCATTGTCTAAACGGTCGTCAACATCGTCGTTCTCTGCAAGAAAACTGAGATATTAGTATACACAACTTAAGAGTATAACTATCATAAAGATTCAATACATGACACGAGGATACTTACCGATGCATAACGAAAAGCAGTGTCTCGAGTGGATCGCACGTTACCAGAAGTCAGTACTTCACTTGGTTCATCTATTTCCATAGTAGACGGTGTCATTTGAGGAGTTTGGTATGGCATTTTGAGGTTCCATCCCGTTTCCCCCAAGGAAAAAATAAAGGATATGCGAATGGGTCATAACACCCATAGTAGGCTTTGATATACTGTGGCTTATCACCTTTGGGATGTACAATAACACTCCTATCGAAAGTTCTCATTGGATCATCCCCCTCTAGCCAAATAGCTGCAACTTGTGAGGCCGTGGGGGCATTGTATCTTCGTTGGTCAGGCGTGACATCAGTATTAAGTTCAATGATATAGTCATCCAGATTAGGCATAGACCCGACCCTGTTGAAAGTCTATACATATGGGTTATCTGCCAATATTCTTAGGACCATTCTGACAAGGTTGATATCAAGGTCAGGGGACCTTCACACTCTATGCATCAGTGTCTCATCTTTAGTGTCATAAAAATATAGTTGCATATGATGAGGACCCTGAGAACCAGGCACCAGTTGGCCTAGTCGATGATACAATGCCCAATGCACACGAAAAGTATATATACCGATACCGGCTGCAGTGCTAACGCTCCTGTGAAGGGTCACTCTAAGACTCGTGAAAGAGAAATGAGAGTTGAAGTATCGGATATGTTTTCTAAAATACTTTGCATCACTATGCACCTGGCTTGTAAACAATCGTTTTAACTCAGCAGGGACTTCTGGAATGTGTATGTTTATATTTCCCTGCCTACAACAAAATCCAGGAGATTCGTACTGAAACCTAATAGCATTACAGAACATGCGTCATATACTTTTTTTAAAAGGCGATGTCTCTTTGGCAGCTTATGCTATACATAGTCGTGTGGATCATCTGTACCGATAGCATTAACTCCCTTAACATCCACATGATATGACTCGTACCCATCATCTGGTAGAGAAATAATATATGACATTAAAATATGATCATGTATATCTAATCGAGTAAAGTCAAGATTAGTATACACTTGTTACCTTGCAGCTGAAATTGCATGGCTTCCTCATCATCGCTTTCTGCACCTTCGCAAGTCCGTGCGGCATTGACATGACCTATTGCACGGTGGTTCATCGTATATGGGATAATATAGTTTATGAGTTAAATTTATAAAGTTTAAAATGATCATTCTTAAATCACCTTCAGCATTAAAATCAGCTAGTGGTGGTTTGAATAATCCACTATCAAATTCGATGTAATTGGAATCTTGAAAATTCTAATGAACAACTGGTACATGTATATTTTCATCTTGCGTAACTCTATCTAGATGAAAAGCAACAATTCATCTACACTATAATATGTGACTGTAAACACAGATCAATTTATTGAATTTTAGAGAATGTGTTCACCTAGCACGGGTGAGTCTTGGTGTTGTTCTATGCTAACTGTCTTCTTCTTGCATTGTTGTTTGTATCTATCATTTCTATGAAGCCACTCCATGGGATCATCTGGATCAACATTTTCTTTGTCGGCTACGCTCAGTCCTTGCAAAATGGTAGAATATGCCGTTCCATATAGAGACCCTTCACCAATGGTAGAGTAAGTACATACACTTAATATTCATCAAAATATTTGACTAAGGCACAACGTTGCTCATGACACTAAACTTACCAATATTAGGGATGGCAGGTGTAGCATTATCTTCGTCAACCTTGCTTGACTCATCTTTCCTTTTTGCGCACCATTCATGTTGACTACGTTGTCTTTTGTTCCTTTGTTTTTTTTTTATCTTTATCAGAAATTTCAGACTGTTTGACATCGCCCCCTTCTGTCTGTTGTGAATGAGAAACAATCGTCAGATGCATAGGAATTCCAGACATTTTGAAACTTTCAAGATTGCATGACTCGGCCTTCTTTTTTACGCACCATTCACGTTGTCTTTTGTTCCTTTGTTCTCTCTTTTTCTCTTTGTCCGCTATTCCAGAACCATCGACCTCATCCCTTTCTATTTGTTGTGAGTGAGAAACAACCGTCAATTGCATAGGAGTGCCCGATATTATAGTTACATCAAGGTTCTTTGTCTCAGCTTTCTTTCTTGCACGGTATTCGTGCTGCCTTTGGTTCTTTTCTTCTCTCTGTTCGTTGGACATTTCGGCTCGCCGTACATTGCCACTTTCATTTTTTAGAGAAAGAGAAGCAGTTGCTGGGTGCATTGGTGTGTCTGCTGTGATTGCATTGTGATTTCTGTTACTTTCTTCAGCTTGTACATCTGGTATTGTAGCCTCTAAAATCAATATTACGTTGCCATTGACATATACATGAATAGATGCGAAGAAAAAATGTATAAATAGAGGACTCAATGTACCATGATACAAATTATTTATTTCAGCCTTCTTTCTTGCACAGTATTCATGTTTTCTTCTGCTAGATTCTTCTCTCTTGTGTTGCACTTCATCAGAAGGGGTTGTTTGTAGTACATTTATTCTGTTGGTTATATCTCCAAATGGAATGTGCCCTTTGAGGGGTGGACCGTTGGCATCCATATCTAATCGTCAAATTATGATACTAGTGTTTTCTCTTGTATTTGATGAACATCGCATGATGTCAATTCCATCAAACTTGAACCTTGAATGGATGCATAAAGGCCATAATGTCATGTCAAGCTCATTTTGGCCCATAACAATTGTTCTAACTAACTACACGTGGATTTCTAACAGTATACACGTGGAGGAATGTTGAAAGTAGCTCTAATTTTTAATTTCCTTTGCAACTAAGCTCCATGAAAAGGCAGTCATCCTATTTCGAGGGTCTTACACTTGAAATCATACATAAACAACAACTAACCAGCTCTCTAGTCCTGACTGAATAAAGGAGTGACAATAAAAAGAGCCCTACACTATAACCCCATAGTGGAATTTATATAGTGATGCAAACAAATGCACTGAAATTATATAGGATGCAAACAAATGCACTTTTCTATTTCAACTGACGATTAAGCTCAATGTCAGCTTCTAGTTTCCATACAGTGAATCCAATTCCAAATAGAAATCTACAGTTTTGGACATTCTGACACAAATAGAAATATACAGTTTTACTGATAGCTCTTTACTGTTCTCTTGAACCCTTCAATCCAGCCATCAAAAAAATCGGTCAAAACTATGAACCCAATGAAACAAAAAAAAAAATCAATCCATCAACATGCATAGTAATCAGTTGGTACATGATGGGCTGATTGCCATAAGTAATTCAATAGTATATGAGTGATACTGTACAGGATGATCAGTTGGTAAGGCATCAATATTCATCATCAAATTTGTACAGGACCAAATCAAGGAAACATTAAACAGGGCATTATTATGGTAAAAGGGGCAAAAAAAAATACCTTGAGCGAGGTCGGTCTTTCCCTTTGTGCATCCCCTGCACCTTTCTCACTGCGAGATGAGATGGGACTCAAATATATAAACATGTAATAATTCCATAACTCAAAAATTCGTGGTTAAAAATTAGAGAAATCTCCAATATAAGTTCTCAAAGGGCAAACCTAAGAAAAAAAAGAAAATGGTCAGAGCACCGCTTCATCCTGAACTTTTAAGAAAATTTCAGATAATTTCAGACAAGTAATTCCACATGCACATATGCTATTTAACATAAGTAATTCCATATTCATTCTTCCCATCCCTATAAACATCAAGACCAAGCAATTGTTCTCAATTGCAATACCAACACTCCAACAGAGACCGGTATTTAGGTTAAAAAGATCAAATATAACCCATCAACAATATATGACCAGTATAATCCAAAAGGCATCAAAAAAATGTTGGGAGTTAATATTCAAATGAAGTCCTAAGCATGTAGGCTCTGTATCCCCTAACACCACAAAATATTCAAATGTTCTCCTATTGTCTAATGCTTGAACTCTAGATTAGGTATTCTTCCTCTAGCTCCTCTCTAGTGATTGGCAAGTCGGCCCCAAGATAATCAAGCACCCCAATAAAAAAATGTGCACACCACATAAAGAAAGTTCATACAAATATAATTTCATCCAAACATCTAGACATACTCTGTGAGATCCATCAGGGAAAAAATGTTATATTCCTAACACTTTAGGCTACTAAGATGGCACTGAATATTATTGCCTTAGGAGGGTCAATTAACATGCATATAAAGTTCATAAATGAACGCCTTTTATAGTTTCATTATCATGCATATTGTTCCAGATAAAAGCAGTAAAGGGTTGTATATGCAAAGATCAAAGCACCATGATGTCTATTTAATGAAGAACAGGTTATCCCAATTTTTGTTCTTATGTTGGTTAAGTAGGTAGCATCTTGCATATAGTTGGATTGTGGTGTATGGAAGAGCCAACAAGGGCCAGTTGGAAGACAATATTTTTGCAACCCATACCAGAATGTTAAAGGAAACAGAAAGTGCAGTGGTGGAGCCCATGCTGTAGCAGCAGAAGGAATTTTTTTATTTTTATATTTTCTTAATAAAATATTTACAAAACTACATTTTCATTTCAAAAAATTACAAAAATATACTCCCAACGCCCTCTGGGAGGGCGTTTTTTTATAAAATCGTTATTCCAGAGGGCGATTTGATGACGTGGCTGACTGCCGTGCGGCCGATGGCCGTTAGCCATTTTGCAGGCAGCCCCCTTGCCGCCCTCTAGGAGGGAGGTTTTTGGGAGGCTGGGGAGCTGGCGGCTTTTTTCAGGCGGCCCCCTTGCCGCCTTCCTAGAGGGCGGTTTTTAGCCGCCCCAGTATAAAACCCTCTCCCAGACTCCAAAAATATCATAAAATTGACACAATTCATAAAAAAAAAGAGAGAGCTGAGAGTGAAACAGAACGAAAGCGCTGAAACCCTGCCGGTTTACGGATTCGTCTACAAGTAATATTTGATGTCTCTTTGTAATTTCTATTTGTATTCATCAAATGATGTAGTATGTGTAGTATTATACCAGTTTTTTCACAGATAAATAAATGTTAGGTTTGGTTCACAGAGTGTAGATCTATTATAGTTGAGCATAACGACTAAGGACATTGATAGAGCGCATGAGAGAAGTTAGGTTTTTTTTACTAGATGAGTAGCACTAGTTCGAGAAACGTTAGGGAGATGGAAATGTGGACGATGATATTTCATTTTTTGTAGTCATGTGTAGTATATCGTAGGTATGTAGTTGTATAAGATATTTTTGGGCCAGTGAGTTATAACTTGCATTTATTTAGTTATAATGTAGGTCGCTATGGATGCATCCGGCATGTCCAGTCATCTACGACCTCCGATTGATGAGCCTCCGCCAATGTGTTGGTGTGGAGATAATTACAAAGTTGCAACAAGTGAGAAGGATTACACATACCGGCAAAAGTATTAAATGTGTGCTAATTACGCCTACTCCCTAGAGAAGTCGAAACCACAAGGGAAGAAGGGGAAGGCGAAGAAGCCAGTAGAGGTAATACGAATTATTTTGTAGTACGAAATATTTGAACCTTTGAGCTAACAAATTTGTATATGTCAAGGCACCGAAGCCTCCTTCGCCTCTGTGCGACTTTGTGCAGTGGATAGATACGGAGATCCATCCACAGGACGCCAAATTTCTTCACAGTTTAAAAGATTGGAACAGGGAGCGGTGCGAACGTCGTTGGGCTACGCAAGAAGAGTGGGAGGCTGAGCAGAATAGGAAGGAGGAGGAGCGACAGGAGAAGGAAGAGGGCACTGCGTGCAAAGGAAGCTGGGTCGGAGGCGACGAGGAAGGGGAAGTACCCACGCTGCACACAGTAGTTACATCTCTAGTTGGATATCTGTTTAAAATTCCCTAAGATATGTAATAACGATAACTAGAAATGTTTGATGTGCCGTTTGTACTCTTTGGATGGATAATTTCATTATGTTCATAAGCAATTAACGTGTGTTCGGTTGTCACCGCTCGGAATGTACTTTCGCTGTGAAGTTGAAACTCGAAAATTCATATTTTTGATCAGTTTCATCACAAACGTAGATCGTGAGGAGTACATCGTTTGATCGACGAGCGTAAAGATCAAACAAAGGAGTTTCTTCAGTATACATAGAATTAATAAAACATGATATACAACAGACAAACTATTACTGATACAACGTACTACGGGCTCTGACCGTAACCTTTAGCTCTCTTCGTCTTCCTACCCTACGCTCGCACCTGGCCCTGGGAGTAGGTCTGGTGGTACGGCACGGCCAGCGCAGGTCGTCTACACGGGTGTGGCAACTGGTGGGTCCTGTGTCTGTGGTAGCGGAGCTTCTTCGAGCTGCGAGGCAGCTAGTATCTCCTAGATCTCCTCGCCCTCGTCCTCCAAGTCGTCCTCCTCGAAAGGACCTGGTGCCCAACCGCTGCCGCGTGCGCCCTGCGTGGAGGAGCAAGCCCAGAGAAGTCCTCATTGCTCCATTCTGCAGGCATCACGGTGTTCTCATCAGATGAATCATCATGCTCTGCTTGCTCGTTTTCAGAATCTTCCCTATCCATTTCTTCGACGATGCTGTTGATTAGTTCTCCCTCATCTGCCACACTTGTTGGCTGTCAATCTTCTTCATTCCCTCCTTCATTTTCTTCTATTGTTTCGCTATCACCTCCTGCCGTACTTGAACCCTCATCATCTTGCACGGGCATTGCACCAGCGGTGTTATCTTTCTCATACACCGACACAAGTATGCCCAGTGGCCAACCACGTTAGAATGCATTCTCCACATACCATCTCCAAGTAACAGTGCAATCCACCGGTATCAGTTCCCAAAAAAAACCTTCAGCTACACGACTGACTACTACATACAAGGTTATTGCGCTGAGCTCGAGGTCCAGTCGAAACACAGTTGTACACTGACCAAAAACTTCTTTTAGCTGGCCTATCAATCCCCTTAGCCGTTGAACTAAACTCTGACAGATCTACACATCCTGGACCATATCTAACATTCCCTTGCCCGTGAAATAACTGAAATATCACCTTATTTGACATTTCTGTTGATGAAAAAATACAGTTAAACTCGGTACCAATATTTTCCTCACATCTAAAACCGTGTATTACAGATTTTATAACTCCCATCTCTTAAAAAATTAAGTCATCTAACAAATTAATTAAAAATCTATAGATCTACGAGTAACAACTTATTTTCATATAGTACTATATATGTAACCAGTACAATACTATATCAATTCTTGCATATAAATAGAAATTACAAAGAAACAATAGATTTTACCTGCAGACGAATCAGTAAACTGACAGAGCTTCGCTGCTTTTGTTCAGCCTCGCTCTCAGCTCTCTTATTTTTTTCTGTGATTTCAGTGAATTTTATGACATTTTTAGAGTCTGGAAGGGGGTTTTATACCCAGGGAGCTAAAACCACCCTCTCAGAGGGCGGCAAGGGGGCCGCCTGCAAAATGGCTTGACGGCCGTTGGCCACCCGACCAACGGCTGTCAGCCACGTCATCAAATCGCCCTCTGGAAGGGCGATTTTATAAAAAAAAACGCCCTCCCAGAAAGCGTTGGGAGTATATTTTTGTAATTTTTTAAAATGAAAATATAGTTTTGTAAATATTTTATTAAATAAATATAAAAATAAAAAAATTTCGCAGCAGAAGCCTGTATAGCACATCATCCAGCACCTTGACGGCAACCTCTCCACAAAGATGCCTAAATTAAGCTGCAATTATGCGATTGGTTAAGGTCCCTGCTGTTTGCCAATAGTGCCACACTGTAGCGCTTCTAAACACCTGCAAACACGAGATTATATATTCTGCTAAGATAGTACTTTTTTAACAACTTGATGAAGTTTTTCAAGGCTGCTTGGTACAGCTTTCGCTTAAAAGCTGAAACTGATTTTAGGATTAATTTTAGGGACTTCAGTGCAAATTGTTGGTCCACGCAAACAATGGAATGGCTCGGAGATTACCGAGAGGCAAAAGACCATGACCAGAGAAAATTAGGCGTTGCTTACTTTTGAAAGGTGGGTGAGCTCGTCCACCACGAAGTACCTAGTGGCAACGGTGCCATGCAGTCATTGGTGGACAGAATAGCAAGGGAGGAGACTTATCTTGTTGCACCATCTGCAATAATCTAACAACCAAAAAACAATCAGAAATCTAAATAGAAAAACACAATTTAAATAGAATTAGGTGCAAAATCATATTCTAGAATTATATACTCTACTGTTGACTCAAGAATATAAACATGCATCCGATTATTTCCCTTGGACGAGATCTGGACAAAGCAAGTGGGGAGATGCACAATGCAAAAATTCTATAGCAATCAGCTACGTTGATCCGAACTAAAACTGACAAAGAACAGTAAAATTTTTGCACTTGTACTGTCAAACTATTGATTTTGGAAGCTCACTGCAAAGTTATCATGACATGATGTTTACCCTTTTAAGCTTCATATTTTCGGTGACTACCAAAATGATCCCATCAACAGATTTATAGCTTAGTACATTAAGCGCGGTTAGATAAGGTGACAGTAGCATTAGGAGTAATGTACAGGATCCTTAATTATATATCCACTCCAATGAAACACATGATTAAAGTAATAGAAATCTATTATCTTGAATCATCAATCCAAAAAATAATATAGATGGTCAATTCCTTTCAAGTTCACATGGCCAGTGCTACAGTAAGATTGACATGCATTGTCATTCTTCATAAGTAATAATGCTAAATGATGTAGATTGCTTCGAAAAAGATATAATGCAGTAACTAATTATTTCAGCACAGTCGGTTTGGACGACTATGCACTTGAAGAAGAGGAAGCTATCGGAAATACATGAGTGTAGTAGCTGTTCAAAAAACAAAATAAATTAATTTAGTGCATCTCAATGGTAGTTAATTTTAGTGCAAATCTACTGAAATTAAATTTTTCTCACATTCAATTCAATCATTAAATATGTCAGAACATCATAATTGGCTATCTTTCTGAAAGCAAAAGAAACAGACCATTCGGTGATAGGAAAGTTGATAACTAAAATGTTAGAGCTAAGTTTACATTTTGGTGCCACGGATTAAACTCTACTATTTAGTGTGGCTAATTGATTAACTTACACAATGAAAGATCAAATTCCTCCGACAAAACTTTTAGCACCATGCTGATTACTCTAGGATAGCAATTGAAAAGGATGTAGGGAATAATAACTGTATGGCATTTGGTGATATCTTGCTCCATAGTTCATATTTATATACTTTACTACTGATTTCTTGCTCTCTGATTATGTTTTAATTAATTTCTGTACTATGATGATCTAGCTTTGAAGATGTCAATTTCCTTTGTTCCTTTAAGTCAGTGTATAATGTTCCATCTTCTTAGTCTATTTTCATCTATATTTGGTACTTGACGAGATTAGGCCATACATTCTGGCACTAGAGGTGGTGAACTTGAATTTGTTGCTGGTGTGATGACCGTTCATGTAGACCTCAGTTAGAAGCTTAGAGAAAATATACCTAAAATTCACAGTAATTATTGTTTTCTATCAGTGTCAAATCAATACATAAATAATTCTGTGTTGGCAAATGCCTTCACAAAAAAGGGACAAAATTATGAATCCAACAAAATAAAAAAAAATCAATAAAATCACCTCGCCGGACATAATTATGAATCCAACAAAATAAAAAATTCAATAAAATCACCTCGCCTTCCGCTGACAGGGGTGCTGTTTCCGTTGGCGGCGCTGGTACTGCTGTGAAGCAGTGTGGTTGTGGACCACGACGGGTGGAGGGGAAGCCGACGCTGAGGCGATTGGAAGCGTGGGGGGGAGGGGGGGGGGGGGGGGGGGGGTCAGCAGCGAGGTGGCTCGACGGGGAACTGGGGGGTTAGCGGCAAGCGGCGGTGAGGCGGGGAACTAGCGGTGGGGGATCGGCGGACTCCAGCGGTTGAGCGGAGGGCAGCAACAATGGAGGCAACTGGGTGAGGCGATTGGAGGCGCAGGGGGGTCAGCAGTGAGGCGGGGAACTAGCGGTGGGGGATCGACGGACTCCGGTGGTCGAGCGGAGGGCAGCAACGATGGAAGCAACCGGGTCCTCGGGTGATGGCGGGAGTCACGCGGAGGGCGGCGGCGGCGGCTGTTCGGGAGCGTACGGCGGTGCGTTTAGGTCTAGGGGATCGCGGGGATGGGTACGGGAGACGGGGAGAGGGAGCGAGGAGAGGACTGTGGGAGGGGGTGGAACCATGGAAGCGCCGATTTGGACCGTCGGATAAAAAGAGGTAATATAGGCCGTTGGATATATCCTATGAGAAATGAGTCATGAATTATTTGTGTTAGTGCATTAAGGGTAGATTGTTGACCAGGGTCAGCATTTCCGTCTCTCTTACAGCTGGGACCCACCTAGTATATGCTACTAGTAAATACCACCATGGCCAAGACTACACTGCAACTCTTTGCATTTGCAGCAGCTGCAGTCTGATCGATACTTCAATTGTTACAAATTTAGGATGTTCAGTTCTCGATAATGGAGTTAAAAAACATGTAAATATTACTCCCTCCATTTAAATACACGACATGTTAAATTTTAGATATGATATTTGACCATTTATCTTATAAAAAATTTAGTGCAAATATATAAAATATATAAGCCATGCTTAAAATATCTTTAATATAAAAAATTACAACAAAACAAATGATATTTATATAATTTTTTAATAAGACGAATGATTCCAAAAGTTAATAGCATCATATATTTAAAAATAGAGATATGAAACTTCTCGTGTTTCCCTATACCTCTTCATAATGTATATAAATTGCGACATACAATTTGGTTAGTAAAATTGTTGATGCTGTCAAAATACCATAGACAATTTGTACAACGAAATTATAATAAGGACTCCTTTAAAACACAAGATTTTTAAAACACGGAAATAGAAAAAACATATGAATAGAGAGAGTGTAAAAGATAGGAACTTTAAAAGAATTAGAGAGAGTGTAGAGAGACAAAGAGAGCAAGTATATTCTCAAAAGAAATAAAAACATGAGCTAGAACCTCATGTTTGTTTTCTTATGAAATGAGGGCATAGGAAACTAATTGATAGGATTTTGCAAACTTTAGCTCTTTGTTTCAAAGAGCTTCATAGAAAATATTTCCTAAAGAATGAAAACCCTCTAAAATTTCTTTGAAATTTCTTTAATCCAAAGAAGAAAAATGTCTGAGAATAACATCGCTGCTCTGCTCTACTGCTGTGTCCTAGAAAAGTAGATTCTCTGACGTGGCTCACTGATATGTGGGACCCATGGCACACGTCCCTCTGACGTGCATCAGAGGAGCCTCGTCGGTGTCCTAGTAGCGCTCTATCCTATGTACTCTGCTTTGCGTGTACTGTAATGCCTCGGATGGTACTTTCAGACGTGCAATTCCTCAACTACTACTCCGTTGCATTATTTATCCACCAATTGGCAAGCAATGGTCAATCTGTGCACATGAGTGAGGATGACTAATCGATTCCAATAATTCCTGAATCTGCAAGCTACCAATTTCTTCAAACCTACTCTTTCTCACTGCTTTCCAGAAACAAAACAAGCAGAATCCAATAATGTCGATCATATCGACCCTATGATATGATATGATGCAGTATATTCAAGGAATATAAACTTAACTATCAGAATACACCATCTCATTCTCATTCTCATTATCATCTGACGAAGCAATTGAAAACATGTACATTTCTTCGTGCAGGTAATAACTTACTAATGAGAAGAGAACTGCAAAATGTAAAACTGAAAATAGTTAAGCAGCAGAAGAAAGGAGTAACTAATTAACCGAGTAATGGATGATGGATCAGGGCAGGTAGTGCGTGAGCGCGTAGGCGACGGTGGCGCCGTAGAAGACGAGGCCGGCGACGACGAGCGCGGCGAGGGCGAAGGTGGTGGCGACGGCGAGCGGGATGTTGCAGGAGACGAGGCCGAACTTGAGCTGGATGGCGTCCACCATGGACAGCAGAAGGAAGAAGGTGCCCATGATGGAGCACCCCGCCGCCAGCAGCATCATCGGCCGCGCGAACCGCAGCACGGCGCGGCGCCGCTCCCTGGGTGCCGCGGCGCGCCACGCCGGCATCTCCTCGCAGTCGTCCGACGGCGGGGGCTTCTGCTCGCCGTCGCCGAAGAAGTCGTCGGTGGCCAGGAGGGTGACAGCCAGCTTCATGCCCTGCGCCACCAGGCTGGAGAGCAGGTAGAAGCCGAAGGAGAGGATCTCGAAGAGGAAGAAGTTGCGGGCGATGTCGTCGCCGGCCACGCAGCCGGGAGGGATGGACGACGACGGCGTGATGGTGCCGGTGATGCCGATGAAGACGGCCACCGTGAAGAAGGTGTTGGCCGACACGATGCCCTCCAGCGCCTTCACGTGCACGTCCGGGTTCCGACGCCGCACCGTCGGCATTGCTCCGGCTCCGGCTAGCTAATTGGTTTCGCCGCGAGGAAGACGGCGATGTGGTAGCTAGCTGGTGCTTCAGTGTAGTGAGCCACCGACTGACCCACAGTGTACGAGCAAGCACACTTGTTAATTAATGATAGGAGAGCTTACCCACCAACTTAGCCACATTTGTGCTTCAGAGTAAATTTTCTCCATTGAAAATTTGTTTGCAGGAGCTTGGTGTGCGTGTGTATATGAACGTCTCTTTCTGTGTATTGTGTTTCGTAAAGAAAAAGATGATGAAACGAAAAAAAGTGCTTTGCACAAAATTATTTTCATAAAAGTTTAGTTCCTTTTGGACAGGTCAATGCAACTAGGATGAAAAATGAACTTACACATGTCGTCACTCACATCATTTCAGACAAGATACATGTTCTTTCGCAACGATTTCGCCATACCAGATTATATTAAAACCATCGTTTCAGACAAGGTAAGAGCGACAGGTTCCTACCCAAAATATTTTAGGTTCTGCAACTATATAAGCAGAGCCAAGAATACCTGATGGATGCTTAAAGCTCCATCGAACGTGCAATTAGCTAAGTTTTGGGGCTTAGCCAACCTGAAAGGGGCAAAAAATTTCCCTGTTGTGGAATAATCATAGCTGGGCACGCCCAACATTTGCACAACCACTCTCATATTTGATAGCTGCATTCCAACTACCGGTGGTTGCTTCTGTTTTGAGTGTTGGATAACAGGAGCATGAAAGAGGGTCTCTTGGATAGGCATACAAGGCCAAACGGGCGGACCGGGCCAGCACGGCCCGCTACGGAACGGTTCCTGAAGCGGGCCGTGCCGTGCCGGCCCGCGTGCCTCCTCCCCGGCTCAGGTATGACCCGCCGAGGTCGTGGGCCGTGCCGTGTCGGCACGGCACCATCGGTGGCCTACTGTGTCCGGGCCGGCCTGGTCCGCTACGGTCTTACTATAGCCTCTGGAAAAGTAGGGGAGAGACAGAAGGTCCATCGATTTGAGATCGCCCAATTCTCACCTCGACCTCGTCGCCGCCGCCGGCCATGCCTCCGTCCCCGGCTGCCGCAGGGGCAGCCTCCCCGTCGAACTCCTCCTCGGCGTCCGCGTCTGACCCCACTCCGTCCTTGTGGGAGTCGGTGTCGCAGGCATGGTCCCACATCCTCGCGCTCTCCTCCATCCTACCGCCGCTGGCCGATTCCGACGTCGCGGCGCTCGCCGACTCCGACCGCCCGGCCTGCGCGCTGCTATGGTCCCCCGCCGCTTATGCCACACTTTCTGCGGCGCTCCGGTTAGGGGACGGCGCCGACGACCCTGCCTGCCACTAGCTCTACGACACGCTCCTCTCCTCAGACCTCGACCTCCGCCTTGCCGTACTTGCGTTCATCCCGCTCCTCTCGTCGCTATACCTCCTCCGCTTGCCGCCCACGCTCCCCTCCTCGCTCTCCGGCTTCGAGGCCGTCCTCCTCACCGTCTACTCCTTCGAGGCCAAGAATCGCCAGGGCAAGCCCGTGACTCCCGTCCTTGTCCAGGTACCTGACCTCTCCATCCCCTCTCTGTACCACACATCGCTACAATCGCGAGCCGTGCCGTGCTGCACCGCCGGCCCAGGCACAGCACGGCTACTCAGGCCATGTCGGCATGGCCCACGGCCACCCGTGCCGAGCCGGCCCGGGCATGGTAACTATAGCATTGTGCCTAGGTCGGCCCGACAGCGCACGGCCCATTTGAACATCTCTATGGATAGGGCATGAGGAAGTTTTTACTGTTACTAATTTAATTTTTTTTTAATTTACAAAACTAATTTTTGATTTTGTTTTTTTGCAGAAGTAACCTCTTGCCGCCGTGGGCCAGGGCGGTGTTTAAAAACCGCCGTGGCCTAGAGCGGCGAATGGCCTGCGCCCACGGCGGCATCACCAGGCCGTGACGGCGGCCCACGACATCAGCGGGGCGGGGCCACGTGGCATTGCCGCCCTGGGCCACGGCGGCGAAATGCCCGTGCCTCTTCCTCCCCGCGCGCCCGTGCCCGTCCCTGCGCCCGCGCCCGCACCCCGCGCCTGCGCCCGTGCCCGTGCCCGTGCCCGCGCCCGCGCCCGCAGAATGCAGGCGGGCTCGGCCTGTCAGCGAGAGGCGCTCTGAGCGCGGGCCCCAAGCGCAGGGAGAGAGCGAGCGGGAGACGAGTGCGGGCGTGGGCGCGGGGTGCGGGCGCGGGCATGGGCACGGGCACGGGGGCGCGGGGAGGAAGAGGCACGGATATTTTTGCGTTTGGCCCGGAGCCATTCGCCGCCGTGGCCCAGGGCGGCAATGCTACGTGGCCCCCGCCCCGCTGACGCCGTGGGCCGCCGTCACGGCCTGGTGACGCTGCCGTGGGCCCAGGCCATTCGCCGCCCTGGGCCACGGCAGCAAGAGGCTATTTCTGCAAAAAAAAAAAACAAAATCAAAAATTAGTTTTGTAAATTAAAAAAAAATTAAATTAGTAACAGTAAAAATTCGGGCATGAGGTGGGATGGGTTTTAGGGTCTCGTGGCCCAGTGGCGATTCTTGGCCAGCTCGGGCGGGTGTCCATGGCGGCCAGCTCATCGCGATCCCGTCTCCATTTGGCTTGCGGGTGAGGGATTCTGGCCGAGCTCGCGTGAAAGTTCATGGAGGTTGTCAGCCCATTGTGATCCAGCCTTCGCTAGGCTTGCGGGAGAGCCCACGGGAGAAGGGAACTCGAGGTTAGATCTGGATCCAGGAGATCAGCTCGAGCACTTGTCCTCTCTCTTGTCCCACCTCTGGCGTCGCGAGGAGGAGAAACTAGGGTTTTGTGGGGGTTGGCGCACGGTGCGAGCTGACCGAGGGAGTTGTCGGTGGCCGCGGGTGGGGATTGGTGACAATCCTCTTCCCCCTCCTCTAGCTACCCAACAGCAGATGAATCCCCCAAATACTGGTGATTTGCCAGTAGAGAAATGGATGGGGATAGTGAGAAATCTGATAACTTAGCATATGGATTGAAAGGGAAAACAGTGGAGGTGCCTGATATGAGTTCACAGCAGAAGGAGGTTGGGGAGGCAAAAACTCAAGGGGAATCATCACATTCTGATAAAGTTTTTGCAGCTAAAGAGAGTGGAATGGTGGAGACTCAGGAATTTGTGAATCAAATGGAGGTTGTTGATAATCAGAGGAAATGGTGTGGGAATGTAGGAAGCATGGTCATTTGATCAGGGACTATCAAGAGAGGAAGTATTGTGTGATTTGTTCTAAACCAAACTACAATACTGCGGAATGTTATGTGGGTCAACAACCAAAACCAGTAGCAAAGTTTGTGGGATATGCAGCTGGGGGTTTGGGATGTGTGCTTATCCAAAATACCAAGAATATCTCTGGAAAAGAACATATAAATCCCAAGGCTCTGATTTCTGTGTTGGCTGGAGGGCAATTGACTGAAAAACAGTTGGAGGATGGATTCACTCAACAATTTCGTTGGGGATGGGAATGGAGAGCTAAGTTGCTGGCTAATGGCTCTTTTCAGATGAGATTTCCTAATGAGATGAGATTGGAAGAGTTGGAAAACTTTGTTTCATTTGGACTGAAAGGAACTAATGCTCAGATTAGTGTTAATAGATGGACTCAAGAGGCAGAAGCAATTGGGAAGTTGCATACTATTTGGGTAGCAGTAGAGGGGGGTGCCAGACTCTATGAAGGAATATCATGCTTTATGTGAGGTTGGTTCTAACTTAGGCCCAGTTCTGGAAGTTGACATGGAAAATGTGAAAGCTAGAGATTGTGTTAGGATAAAAGTTGGCATGTTGGATCCTGGGATCTTACCTCTTATTTTTGTTCTTACCACCCCAAAATTACTAATGTATGAAGCACACTATTACTTGAAGGAAATTGTTGAAATGGGGTGGTACAATGGGACTAAGAAAGGAAAAGCGGTAAAGGAATTGGATGATGGTGGATTTGGGGAGACAATCCAGAGGGGTAGTGTTCAAGAAAATGGATTAAACAATCAAAGGAGGGGTGATGAACTTAACAAGGAAGTTGGACTACCAAGCACTAGTGGCTTGGTTGTTTGGCAGGGACAGGAGATTCATTTAGCAACTCTGGATGTTGATATCAAAAAAAATCAATTTGGGAAAGATAAGGCGAAGGAGGTTAATCTTCAATTAGAGGAGCAGAGAAATGATTCTGGACATGATACCAGAGAGAAAGCTGATGAGACTGGTATAGGAGACATGATAGTAGAGGGTGGAAAGGATTTTGGCACAAGTACTGCTAGGGGAGAGGATGAATCAACTATTCTGGATAAAGGAGTGGAAAGAGAAGACATCATGGAAGATGTGGGGGAGAAATCACGGATGGATGACATTGAGGATATGACTGAATCACAAGCTGAAAGAGAAAAAGTTCAGTTGGAAGGCAGTGAGGATTTGTTATATTCATAGGAATCTATGGAAAATTTTGCTAGAGCATGTGATGTACAGGTCCAGGAAGAAGAGGAAGAGATAGAGGAAGGAAGAAAGAGCAAGAGACTGGAAGATAAAGAAGATAAAAAAATATTAGACATGGCTACTGGAAGAAAAGAAGCCCAGAATGCTTTCCTGAACAAAGGTGATCATCTCATCCCTTCTTCTCTGTTACAGATGGCTAGTGTGTTAGGAGTGGAGTTAGGTTGCGTATTAGAGTCAATTGATTCCAATGTTAACTTGCTCAAAGATTTGGAATTGGCTAGAATAAATTTTTTCAAACAAAATATAGAGACCCAAATTGTTACTGAGAAAGTGGATATAGATAATGAGCAATTGCTTGCTGACCAAAATGGTGGTCAGGAAGAGATTTTGTTTGATAATTGTGATTCTGATTTTGACATTGCTGAACAATTATTGAGCCAGGCTCAGAGTTCAGGAAAAAAGAAAAAAAAAGAGGAAACCTTGAGATTTGCAAGGTTACTCCACAAATTAAGGGAATTAGAGGAAGGAAGGGCACTAAGAAAAAAATAAAAAAATGAAAGGTATCATATGGAACATAAGAGGGATGGGTGATCAGGAAAAGATTCAACACTTGAAGGAGACTATGTATAAAGAGAAAATTGATTTCCTGTGATTGCAGGAAACAATAAAACAAGAGTTCTTTGCAACTTTTTTGGAGAATCTTAGTGGTACTCAAAGCACGCAGTTGTTCTGGTCTCCTGCTAGGGGGAGATCAGGTGGGATTTTAGTTGGCATTAACGAAACAAAATTTAAAGTTTTAGAAAAGGAAATTGGCAAGTATTTTGTGAGAGTTTTATTGGAAACAAGAGTGGATGGTTTTAAATGGAATCTGCTTATATTATATGGGGTTGCTCAAATTGATCAGAAGGAGGAATTTCTGACTGAGTTAGCACAAGTCTGTTAAAATCAGAAAAATCCAATGTTAATGGGAGGTGATTTTAATAGTATTAGAAGAGAAACAGAAAAAAATAAAAAAAAGAGGGTATAATAGATGGAGTTTTGTTTTTAATGCAATTATAGAGCAGAACAATCTGGGAGAATTGAGTTTGGGAGGAAGACAATATACTTGGTGTAATAATAAGATTAATCCAACTTTTGAGAAGTTAGACAGATTCTTGGTTTCTAATGAATGGGAGGCCAAATATCCTAATACAGATGTGAAATATTTAGAAAGAATGCTTTCTGATCACACACCTTTGTTACTTGATACTGGAAAGCTTGTTTGTAAACAGTCAATTTTTAAGTTTGAATTAAGTTGGTTTCTAAGAGAAGATCTGATGGAGGTTGTTTCAAGAATTTGGACAAAAAATGGTGTTAAGGGTTCTAGTCTGGATAGACGGCAGGAAGAATGCTAAGAAAAGGTCTCAAAGGTTGGAATAAGAATTGAGAGGGCACTTATAAGAGAAAAAAGAATGAATTATTGCAAAAAATTGATGACGTTGACAAAGTGGTGTGGGGTTCATGGGATGGATGGAACCCTTAGGGAGGAGAAGAGAACTCTAGAAGAGCAGTTGAGATTTACAATGAGAGAAGAAAGACTTAAGTGGTTCCAAAGGAGCAAACAGAAAGGTTTGGTGGAGGGTGACAACAACACAAAATTCTTTCATGCTAAAACTAATGGCAGGAAGAGAAAAGATAAAATTCATGTTCTGCAGCAAGAAGAAGGTGTAATTCTTGACCAAGATAAGCTAATGGAGTATATTACAAATCTATACCTTTATGGTGACGGTGATTTTTTCTTCAAGGGCTCAGATCTCTCACACGCTCTTCCACTTAAGATCCAGTGGTTAATATTCTTCCAGGCTCCTCGCATAGATCCAACATCGTCAGCCAACGAATCACCGCCGTAGATCTAGTGGCTCTTCACCTGCCATCTCTTTTCGCTCCTCCTCTGATGCCACCCCCACCCGCCCATCCCCGCGCCGCCTAGAACCCTACTCGTTGCCCTCCCCGCCCAGGGCCGCCCTCCGCCGCTACCCCTCCTCCCCTGCCGCTTCCGCCTCTTCTCCTCCTCATCCACGTCATCCTCTCGCTGCCGCGCGACTGATTCGTCGTCTGTAGCCGCGGGGGACAAATCTAGAGGGAGGAAGGCGGTGGCGGTGGGGGTGAAGGGGCCGCCTCCCATTTTGGCGGCGACGGCGGCGGAGGAAGCGGCCATGTCGGCCTCGGGGGGCGGTGGTGCACCTCTTCCCCCACGTTGCCGTCTTCCCCTCATCCCTCTTCCCCGCCTCAGGCGCCTCCCCTCCCTTTTCCCTACTGCCGCCTCTTACTTCTCGCCCCACCGCCGCCTCCTCCTCCTCCCGGTCACCATCGCCGGCGCTTCCTCCTCTCCTCCTCCCGCACCGCCGCCTCCTCCCCATCCCTACCGCCACCCTTTCTTCCTTTCCAGACCCCGCCTACTCTTCCTCTCCAAGCCCCATGTGGCCACTTTGATCTATGGCAACGGCCATATCTGTCGGCGTCGCAGCGCCACCTGCAAGCTGGAAGCGCGAAGGTGAGGCAGGGCTGCTGTGGCGGCGGTGTCTCATGCAAGCACAAGGTGTGATGAACCTCTCTTGCCCTGCTCCCTCCTCTTCTCTCACACCCCATTACAGTACTCAGGGATCTTGTGTTCAAAAACACTTCTTGCGTGATTTGATGATCAGGCCATTCGGTCAATGTGGCTCGATCAAACATTTGTGATCCTTACTTAGTACAGTAATGTAGTCTAATTTCAGATAGTGTCATAGAGGAGCGCCAAAAAGTTTCAGATAGTGCCATAAAGAAAGCCAAACTTATGGGCGTTGCATTCATATTAAATGTAAATTTTCAGCATATGATAAGTTTTAGGCCCAATCATTGTCCCAAGCTGTCAACAGTTAGATAGGTTTTGTATCCATGTTGGTTGAATTACTACACAATTGCAAATTTCAAGGCAAAGAAATTATCTTTGTTCTCATTGATCAGACTTGCTGAATTTTCACCCAAGGCTTTACAAGCATGGAGAAAGTAGCAGTCCTGCAAAGAGGTCAAATTGAACTTAACAAACAGCAACTCAAATGCTGTAAAAAAACAATATATCTTGATAATAGTTTGTTATGCTATTTGAATAAAGAAAAATCTAGAGTAATACACTAGATTACATATATAGGGAGGAGGGAGTGTGATATGCACCAACAATAAGCACCTGAATGGCTGCAATAAAGATATAGCACTTGACCCCGAGGACATCGAGGCCTTTAGGACCACACTGGACTCCTGGCAGAGCTGAGGGAAAGCTGCAGGAAGGGCATACTCAGATCCAACCTCCTTGCCAAGGTCGAGGACGACTGCTTCTTCACCTTCCAGGAGAAGGTTAGGCCTGCCATGGAGTCCGACGGCTGCTTCATGGTCGACAGCGACTTGTTTGCTTGTAGGGAACTGGTTGTACCAAAGTTAATGATGCATTGGCAAAGCTTTTTGATGGTCTCCCACTCTCCAATTCCGACAGCGATGAGGAGGACGAGGAGGACATGGCTTTGTTGGCTGCAATGGTCTGGAATTTGTCTGAGAAGAGAATCACCAATGTTATAAACTATCTTCAGTTCGGCTGAAAAGAGTGTTGCCAATAATGTTATATATCTGTCGACTCTACTATCTGTTTCTGTATGTGGCTTAGTTGTTGGTTAGTTGATGGCCATCTACTGTTATTGGTCGTAATATATACTTGTATGGTACTTTTGGTTTATGCTGCATGATCTAAGTTGAAAATTAGAGTAAGTTGCAGCTCTTTCCCTGCTACTGCAGTATGGTTCTCTTCCTGGTTGTGATCAATGATGTGCTGTTCAACTAGGTAAATGATAGGTTGTTCAACTTGCACAGCTCAGCTCGAACAAATAGGAAGTACTGCAAGATCTTTCTCGTGCTTCGATTTATCTTGTTTGGTTCCTTCACAAAATTTTTTGAGTTGTTTCTTGTTGGGTACTTGGGTGTAATTTTTTCTTCACAAATTTTTTTGCCCTGTATATAGAGTCATTGCCTATGAACTAGACTGAAACCAATCATGAGAAAGCCTATACACATGCTCTGGAATTCTGTATAAATCTAAGGCCCTGCTGTCGTCAACCACACTAATTCATAGAGCGAGATGATGTTTTGCTGGTGTGTTGTCGTGCTCTCGTCATTTAAACTAGCTCATAGAGTGGACTGCTGATATTTGATCATGGTATGTTGGATGATTGGTAGATAGAATTATCGTCTTCTTCTTCTTGAGTAATCCTTACTAATTTGCTACTACTTCATGTGTATTGGTAGCATGTTACACTGTAATGGTATTTTGTCGGTTGCTCTGGTACTCGTGTGAATTTTGATAGATACTTAAGTTCTGACTGAACTTCAGCTTAGAGTGTCAGACTATCCATGCCTCATTGTTCTGCTGAAGGCATGATCGGTTTCTGCTCATGTGTGCATGAAGTAACTGAAGAATTGAACAAAATTGGTTATTTAATTCTGGACTGAGATATGGTGGCAACAATTCCTAATTATGACAAATGGCATGAAGTTGAACGGCTTCGAGCTAAAAGAAATGCAGTTGCTAACAAGATGAAAGGGAAACTAGAGCCATATGTGCGTCAAGCCCTTGTTGAAGAAGGAAAAATGGCTATGAGACTTATTTTAAAAGATTCAAATAGGGATACCAACACAATGATTTTTTTTTAAAAAAAGATTCATGGTTGCAGGTAAGAACCTGAAAGAAGAGCTTATTGCTCTAGAAGAGGACCTTGTTCAGCTGACTGATAAGCTTCAACTAGAAGCACAAAGTATTCCTAATACCACACATCCAGATGTTCCTGTAGTAAATTATTCAATAGCATAGTTGTATTTGAACTACATGAAAGCCACTACCTGAATGCTGACTGAAGAATGATCTAATTAATGTTCATTTCAATTATAGGTCTTATATGAGTAGTAGTACTTCTTTTCACTCTCTTTTTACTAAGGTTCTATATTGCCATTTGCAGGTTAGTGGCTCAAGGTTCTACTACTTAAAGAATGAAGCGGTTTTGTTGGAGATGGCCCTTGTTAATTGGGCCATTACAGAGGTCTCAAAGAAAGGTTTCACACCACTAATAACTCCAAGGATTGTAAGATCATCTGTTGTTGAGAAATGTGGCTTCCAGCCAAGGGCCCAAAGTACTTAGGTATGTGATCTTCTAAAATGATTTATGTTGATGGCTTGATGCCATTGCCAAGCATATCTTATTGTCAGCTTCTGTATTATCCATGTTTTCATCCATCCATTCCTTAAATTCCCGCAGCCAATCAGTTGATTTTTCTTTCTTCAATAATTTAGCTATATTGATCAAAGAAGTAATTTTTATGTCATTATCAGCAGCTGCAAATTCATCCTTCTTGGAACTGTCACTTTCGTGGGGGGTGGTCTACTGGCCCACACCTTCATCACAAAGACTTCTCTCTTCCTCCACAATTAAAAGGCAAGTCGGGAAATCTTTTTCTACAGCAAATAGAAGTGCAAACAGACTATCATTAAAGAGGTTTATAGCAAATTCAGTTGCATTTAGAGTACAAATCCTGGATGCCCTACTTTTGCAGAGCTGTTTCAATCTAATAAAGTTTAAAAGATGTTGTTATCTTGCATTTCTAGAAACAAGGTTATCATAATATGTCAATGGCACTATCTCTGTTGAATTATGCCAAAAAAAAAATGAGAATATAAGAAAACCAGCTTCTGCATAACATGTGAAATAAACAAATGATAAGCATGAGAAGAAATCACTAAGCAATATCTGTACTGGGTTATAAGAATAATGAGACAAACCGCTGTAACAGTTGTTGCATATTTGATGTGGCATACAATAGATAAATTTTGTGGTAGATGTTAACTTACCATCTTTGAATTTGAAGTGTCTTCATCCTCTCTGACGACTTAGAGGCTGCCCATGTTTCGCGGGCGGGCAATCCATGCTAAAATCCTAGGCAGTTCATCATTTGGAAAAGAGATGCATCCATCATTTTTATACAAAAATACTATTTTGTGTTTCACCATTTAGAAAAGAATCATTTGTGTTTCGTATAGCTCATTTTTAGGCTCGTGGTATTCATAGTAAATATTCTATCTTCCATAATACAAAAATTTCCAGTTCTTTTCTTCTCAAATTTATACGCCAACCGAGATTCTTATGAATTTGGGAGCTTTTTGTATCTCAACGTTTTTAGCCTCTGTTGCATGCTGCTCTTTCATGTGAGTCGAGGCAAAGCAAATTGAAGTTTGATGATGATTGATTTATTATTTTTATGTTATTCATCATTTACAAACGCTTATCCTAGGTTCAACGTCAACGATGAGCTTTGTGTCTCCAACAGCAGTACTGGGGGTGGTGATGCAGAGAAGAATATGCTTGCTAGACGAACAATTCAGTATTTCATGTCACCTTAATTATTTTCGGGAGTAATATTTGTAATCTCATGAAACCTTTACATGTGTGATGTGATTATGTAGTGGAACCATATCGGTAGTAGGGTATTCATTCGATGACAATTTAAGCTATTTGATGTCATCTGAATAGTGTTAGTTACGGTTTTCATTTTTTCCCGTTGCAAAGCACGGGAATAGTGTTAGTTACAGTTGTGTCATGTTTTCCTGTTGCAAAGCACGGGCACCCAACTAGTTTTTAGAAATCTTTGTTTGGTCAAGCTCCATTGTCTAAAATTAGATTGGAAAACCTTGAAATGACACAATTAATAGAGGAACATAAGAAGTGCTTGGTGAAACCTTCCACTTTGGAAGAAAATGGAGGTGGTTTTTGAAATGGAAAATAACAAGGCTCCTGGCCCTGATGGGTTTCTAATAGATTTTTATAAAAAATTTTGGGACTTGTTAAAATTGGATCTTAAAGCTCTGTTATATGACTTCCATAATGGGGCTTTGGACGTTAAAAAGTTAAATTATGGAGTGATTACTTTGGTTCCTAAATGTAAAGAAGCTGCTCGAATACAGAAATTCAGACCCATTTGCTTTGTGAATGTAAATTTTAAAATCATAACTAGAGTTTTGATGAAAAGGATGACCAAGGTAATATGATACTTGATAGAAAAAACTCAAACATCTTTTCTGAAAATAGGTACATTATGGAAGAAGTGGTAGTTCTGCATGAATTACTTAACACTATCCATGTAAAGAAAAAATCTGGAGTGCTGTTCAAAGTAGATTTTGAAAAAGCTTATGACAAAATCAAATGGCCTTTTGTATATCAGATGATGAGATTGAAAGGTTTTCCTGATAAATGGTGTGATTGGGTTATGAATTGTGTTATGGGGGGAAAGGTGGCTATTAAGGTGAATGATGAGGTAGGGGGTATTTTAACACTCATAAAGGTTTGAGACAAGGTGACCCCCTCTCACCTCTTTTGTTTGATGTGGCTGCTAATGCATTACCATTGTTAATGCACAGAGCTGTGGAAAATGGTTTGATCAAAGGCTTAGGACTTGAATATATTGATGATGGAATCTCTATTCTTCAATATGCTGATGACACTATATTTTTATTGGAAGATGATTTGAATTATGCTAGTAATTTCAAATTCATTCTCTGTATTTTTGAGCAATTGTTTGGGCTGGCAGTCAATTTTCATAAAAGTGAGATTTATTGTTTGGGATCTTCCAAAGGAAAAGAGGATATATATAGTCAAATCTTTACTTGTAAGCTGGGAAATCTATCTATGAAATATCTAGGAATACCCATTGATAAAAAAAAGAATCCCTAATAGAGATTGGAATGGGGTAGAAAATAAGGTTGAAAAGAGGTTAAGTTGTTGGCAAGGGAAGTTACTGTCTATTGGAGGCAGATTAACATTGATAAACTCAAGTTTGAGCAGTATTCCTCTGTATGATGTCCTTTTGTGAACTACCACAAGGGGTGAGGATAAAAATTGGTTTTTTTAGAACTATATTTTTATGGCAGGAAGACTAGGGGATTAAGAAATATCATTTAGTCAATTGGCCTACGGTCTGCTCCCTAAAAGATAGGGGGGCTGGGGATTTTGGACTTGAAGGCAATGAATACAACCCTTTTAGGAAAGTGGATTTGGAAATTAGAAAATGAGCAAGGCTTGTGGCAAGAGATCTTGAGGAATAAATATTTATCTTCAAGAATTTTTTCTCACAAGAAATGGAAACCTAGGGATTCACACTTTTGCAGTGGACTGATGGAGATAAAAGAGTTGTTTTATAGGTTTTGTGAGAAAAAAGTTGGTAATGGAAAAAAATACCTTGTTCAGGGAAGATAGTTGGATAGGAGGTAAACCTCTTGCTGAACAATTTCATGCCTTGTATAACATTTCCTTGTCAAGGAATGTTCTGGTTTCTGTGGTTCTATCTGGGAATTGGGAGAATTTGAAGTTTAGGAGAGCTTTGAGAGAAGAGAAGTTAATAGAGTGGAATAATTTGAAAACTCTGTCAGCCTATTGTGCTGTCTAATTAACCAGACAAATTGATCTAGAAACTAAACAAGGGAGGCATTTTTTCTGTTAAGTCTTTTTATAGAGCTTTGAAACTTCAGAATATTGGCTTTCAATTCAAAGGCATCTGGGACTTTAAAGTTCCCCTAAGGGTCAAGGTGTTTATATGGTTGTTACTGAAAAACAGTATTCTGGCAAGGATAATTTGCTGAAGAAGGGCTGGAAAGGCAAGGAGAAAATATGCCAATTTTGTTCAGCTGATGAAACAATTGAACATTTATTTTTGTGGTGTCCTCTTGCTATATCCATTTGGAATGTGATTGTCTGCTCTTTTAACTTGAAACAATTTAGCAATATTCATCATATTTTTGGTGCTTGGCTTCATAATTTCAAAAAAAAAAAGATAAGAAGTTAGTGAGTGTTGGAATGGTGGCAGTTTTTTGGGCCATTTGGAAAGCCAAAAATAATGCATGTTTTAAGAAAAAGTTGCCTAGTGATCCAAGTGAGCTAATCTTTGATGTTTGTAATTGGATACAATTTAGTATATGAGGCCGCGCCGTTTTCGCGGCCTTCCGCGATGTCCACGTTGGTGTGGTTTCTTTCTACCGCTGGATATAGAATGTATAGTTTGGATCTTCTGGCTGTCGATGTAACCTAGCACCAAGCCGAAGCCAATAGGTCGTCGATTGCTGCAGAGCCTGAACTGACACACCGCGCACCGTCAACAAAGCCACGCCAAGGCACTGACCCCATGCCATGTCGCTAATCCCGCTGGCAAGCCCTATAAAGATGATAACGCTACCAGTAGCAGCCCCTCCTCCAACTCGGACATGGCTGCCCATCCCCACCATCCTCCGGCTCCACTCCACCCCCATCCGCGCCTCCGCCACAACCGCAACATCATCTTCCATCCCCCAACCTCTACCGGACGAGCTCCACCTCGTCGCTGGCATCCGCTCCTCGTACAACCACATCTGCGTCACCGATGTGTCACGCGGCACCGCCAGCCACCCTCTTGCCGGCGCCCGCCTCCTCCTCGACGCCCCCCGGCAACATCTACTCCCTCTCCTTCCCTCGCTGCCCCCTCACCTCCACCTACTTCGACGTCTTCACCACCCTCCCGCCCCTCCTCCCCCACGCCTCCCTCGCCGTCCTCGGCTTCGGCGCGGGCTCCGCCGCCCGCGTCGTGCTCCACTTCTTCCTAGACCTCTCCATCCACGGCTGGGAGATCGACCCCGCCGTGATCTTCGTCTCCCGCGATTTCTTCGGCCTCACGGCGCTCGAGGAGGAGCACGCTGACCGCCTCTTCGTCTGTGTCGGGGACGCGCTCAAGGCCGAGGCGGTGCCCGGCGGCTTCGGCGGCGTGCTGGTGGACCTGTTCGCCAACGGGAGTGTGCTTCCAGAGCTCCAAAAAAAGGGCACATGGAGGCGGATAGGCAGGTTGGTGGCTCCCGGAGGGAGGGTCATGGTGAACTGCGGCGGGCCATGCGTGGAGGCGGAGGAGGAGGGGAGGGAGGGCGAGGCCGTGAAGGACGCCACGGAACGCGCTCTGACGGTGGCGTTCCGGTATGAGATGGTGTCGGTGATGGATGTGGATGAAAGCTGGGTGGCCATGACTGGGCCGGCGGTGTCGGCACCGGAGGAGGTGGCGGCGTGGAAGGCTAATTTGCCGCCGGAGCTACGGAGATATGTTGATATGTGGAGGCCATGCTTACCGTGAATTCTCTGAAAATTCGTGTGATTTGCATAAATAATTACATCGCCGGCTAGATGGCAATGTGTTCTTCTTGTTCCAGTTACATTTTTGAATGTCATTAGTAACAAAGCACGTCAAAAACAAATGAAATTGTCCAAGAAGAACTGAAAAGCTAACCTTAGCAGAGTGAGACTGTGAAATTGGTGGTTCTGTATGGGTCACAGCCCAGATGATGAATTGATCTTTTTGCAAGACATAGAGGCATATCAGCAGCCAGCAGACATAGAGACATAGAAGCTATAAAATAAATTTACTAATGTGTCAAAGAGTACAACATCGTCCAGGAGTACACTCCCAACGACTCCCAGAAACACGGTTTGAAAAGCTTGCTAGAGAATTAGTCAACATCGTCTAGGAGTACACTCCCAACGACAACGTAATTGAAATTATCTGGACGGGACAAGGAGGTTGACGAAGGTGTCCGCATGTTTTTAAGAAGCCGACCGGGCGGCATGGGCGCGGAACAGAGGTAACAGAGAGAGAGGGCTCGAGAGAAGAGAGAGAGAGAGAGAGAGAGAGCGCGAGCGGCTGGAGGAGGAAGAAGACGACGGGGGACTGACAGGTGGGCTCGCACGGCAGAAGCAATCACGGTTGTCCGCTGCGCGACTGGCGGGGCCTGCTGGTCGGCGACCACGGTGCTCGAGGTGGGCTTGGGCCCAGCCTGGTGTGTGGGGTGCGAGCCCGGGGCGCGAGCTCGGTATCGGCTGCGGGGCGCGAGGATCGGCTGCGGGGCGCGAGCTCGGGATCAACTGCACGTGCTCAGGGGAATATGAGGCCACGCCGTCTGCGCGGCCTCCTGCTATGTCCACGTCAGTGTGATTTGTTTCTACCGTTCCATTTGGAATATACGGTTTCGATGCAAACTGCTGCCTATCCATCCAGCAAGCCGCTTATCCCTCCTACAAACTTACTGTATGTGTGGCCTATTACTTGACATTGACCTATCACTGCATGCACGATGCAGCAACGAGCAAGATGTAGCTCTAAAAAATGTGATGCCCTAGCCATAGTGTCTCCACAGCCTTTGTCTGATGTGCATGCATGCATCAGGAGGGATGCTCTTGGCTATCCATACATCAAGTTCACATGACTGCATGCATAAAGCGACAAGCAACCAGGATTGCCAATTTAAGGGCAGCATTGCCTTCTTGCATCTGCATACCCACACAAGTGCAAGCTAAGGCTTTGAGCGTTCAATAGATAGTTTTTCATCCCTAAGTGCAGCGACGTAGAGAGAACCATCGATAAATAAGGGAGCGTTCGGCCATAAGTGTTTTTGCGTGCGTGCGTTTTTTACAAAAATGTTATATAAAAAAAGGCTTTAAAAATCATATCTATATTTTAAGTTTTTTATAATATTTAATTAATCATATGCTAATTGGACGTTATGTTTTTCGTGTACGAAAAATCTCTTTCCAACCATACAAACTGAGCGCTCGCTAAGGCATTGGAAAAAACATGGTAACAAAGAGAGAACGAGTAAAAAAAGAGAAGAAGAGGGAAAAAAAAGAAAACATAGAATCAAACTACCTAGCTTAGTTAGTACTGCTATTCACTACTGAATTAAAAAAAATTTAAATTATTCACCATTGGCTGTTTTTTTATTAATATGAGCTCTTCTAGCACACAATAAAGCCTGTTGACCTATTCTTTTCATCATGCATATACATAATACTACATGATGAGCACTATTTATAGCCTCCTAGCCCACGTACGGCTTGTTGGCAAGTTTTTTTTGGCATGCATGCAGAATACTACTGCATAATAGCTACTGTTTGTGGAAAGTGACTCATCGGCGGCATGCGGTAAGAATTCTAGGCAACTGCAGGCTGTATAGTATTTATAGAAGGTGACCAATCAACATTTATAGAACATGATCTATCTACATTTACAGCGATATTCACGGCCTAGAAATTTATCTTACACTTGTCTCTATGCATGCATACAAAAAGAATTTACATATGTAAATGCATGCACAGAGCAAGACGAAACAAACAAAGCTTATCGCACGCTTGCTTCTGTACATGCATGCCTAGAGCAAAAAGGCCGCAGAGAGAAACTTGTCTTGCACTTTCTATATATGCACGCATGCAAAAAGTTAGGCGTAGCTGTTACTGGACACGTGTAGCATGCATGTTTAATTGCTCGATGGATTCGATTACACGTCTGTTGTTCGTCAAAACAGGCATAGGCTGTGCTCTCTCACCCTAATTAAATTTTACATTGTTTTGATATAATATTTACAAAGAAAGGTACCACAAGAGCACATATAGTAATTAAGTTCAGATTACATTTTTTGGGAAGCACATACATAATGTATCTAACAACCTTATAGCTAGGAGTACATTTGTCCTCAACAAATCAAGCAAAACAAATGTATAGCTGTTATATTTGATTTATCAAGAACTATATATGCTTATTCACTCTTATGTTTAACTTGGCAAAGCTGCCTCTCTAAAGCACACACTTCTGTATTTAATTCATAATTCTCAACGATGATTTATCTTTCTCCTTCTTGTCTGTCATCTTACAATCTAGCTTCTCTTGCAACTCAACTATCTTTTTCTCCAGTTCACAGTTCTCTGCAAGTAATTTAGTACGGTTTTGTTGCAAAAACAAGAAATCTCTCTCAAGCTCATCTCTACCTTCAACAACTTCCTTGCATGATTTAGTAACCTCCATGACTCTCTTTTTCCACAACTTCAAATCATGCCGGTTGTAGTCATTGATCTATAACAAGGCCACATTTCTCTAGCCTTCACAGCCTCACGAGCCCCTTTTCTCATAGCTCTTCTTTGAAGAGACAGGTGATGTTCCTATGAATTGTCGTGGACCTCGAAACCCTTTAGACACATAGTTTACAAGATTGACTTTCAATACAACGAATGGAGATCCCCATCCGCCTTTCGCCATGTGTCATCGTTTGGTTTCTCAAGTCCAAGATGATTCACGATTTTCATTAGAATCTTCACATAGTTTAAAGTTAACTTGAGCCATGTGAAAATCCTTCAATAAAATTGTTTGAAGCTTAATTAATTGACAACCATTACATAATCCATTGAATATAAGCAAAAGATACTAATTAATTTTGGATATATTAATTCCTCCTTTTTCCAAGCATAGAGGGTGTGATGCATAAAAAGGAGAGATGCACACAACCATATGATTATTAGCATGCTTGCTTAATGATAGTCTACTAATGTTTATAAAACATACCTTGCCTCCCTATTGAACTTTTGCTTGCATGTAGACATGTGTGGTGGGTAACTCTCTTGCTCCTTCGATATCAAGTATGCCCTTTTTATAGAGCCTGATCGGGTTGAAGTGCTTTATTAATTACACTTTAATTGTGCTGCACACATAAAGTACTCCCTGTCCCACTATAAGGTAATTTTTTAGTTTCTGTGCCTAACATGTTTTGATCCGTCCGTCTTATTTAATTTCTAAAAAATTAAAGAAATAAGTCATGCATAAAGTACTATCGTGTTTTTATCATTTAATAATAAATTAATAATCATAAATTTTTTAAATAAATGAACGATCAAACATTGTACCAGAAAAGTGAAAAATGGATTCTTTCTGCGACGGGGAATAGTAAAACAGGGGTGGAGAGCATGACATCTTTATCCATTCTGTATGGTCTTACTCCACGCTTTATCGGCTAGCACTTATACCTGTCAATTAGCACAAGTAATAGGTCATGTAATGTGCAGCTATTGTAGCATGGTCTGCACTATTACCACTCTACCATTCAACCCATACGACTAAGCTATCCTTGCTTCCTATACACTAGGCATTGGCATGCCATGCATGAAGGGCAGTCCCTGTCTATTAGTAGAAGAACTTTCTTCACCATGCTTCTCATCCATGACCATATTGCTTCAGGTAATGTAGCACCCATCATAGGTTAATTTCCATTGGATAAATCTTGGCATGCTTTATAGGTGCCAAATAAAATAGGAGTTCAATGTGTATTATAAAACATGTCTTCTCAATTGGTACCATGAAGAGTGTGTATGATATCCTTCATTACTCTATATTAGTAGTTTTATAGTCATATTTCAAACCCTCTATGCTTGTAAATTGAAGTTTTTAAGGAGTTTACATTGTCTATGTTTTGATACCTGTGTGTCCCTGTCTTTTCATAACTAATTTATACATGTGAATGCATGAACAACACCTTACTTACTTCTCGCTTTATTTATAGGAAAGATGAATCACCTGGCAATAGCAGTGCCATGGACAAGGGCAAAAAAATTGTTGAAGAATCATCCAAGCCCGCTCAAGACAACAATCAACCAATGATTTTGCATCCAGTGTATTTATTTTTAATTCCCATTTGACTAGCAACTAATTAATTTCATTTAGTTATGACATTCATTTATTTTGATATATCAGTGCTTGCACACGATATTGGACTTGGACCGTATAGGTTAGATAAATTTATAGTAATGCCTTAAAAATTAAATGTATAATAATGAAAGCTGTTGTAACGCCACCTAATCACGTGTGTATGGTCTTAAAGAAGAAATTCCAGATCCTTGTAGTGCACTAATATAAGCCATATACTATAGTTCCTCAAACATTTGCATAATACATCTACCTACTGTATTTCCTTTTTTTGTTTACTCAGGAGCCCAATGTCATTTACATTTCACGTAAGAGCATCCTGAGGCAAATTACTAGCAAACTAGGTGCAGTTATTCGCACTGAAGGAATAGTGAAGTTGGGAGAAACTCAAAGGCTAGCCTGGCTAGAAAGTGGAGTTCCTCCACGAGCAATATGGGCATGTAAGAATGGAGAAGTTTGTGGATCTCTTGCACAAATGATTCCGATGCTAAGAAAATGTTTGTGAAAAAGTAAATATTTCATTGCATCATCCACATGAATATAAATGTTAATGATGTGAACTATGCTGCCTTTAAGGAAACAATGACAGTCTGCTCCATTATACCGATTGGGCGGAATTTCTCCATATTAGATAGTCAGCTGCTTCTTGCTGAAAAGAACCGGCTCTCTACACCTCACAAAAGATCTTTTGAGACAACCGAGTTTAAAATTGTAAAAAGTGTATGGTGAATATACTTCTGCTGGCAGTAATCTGCACCACAAACAGATCCATCCAGTTCATATGTTGAACCACTCCCAGAAACACGGTTTGAAAAGCTTGCTAGAGAATTAGTCAACATCGTTCAGGAGTAACTCCTAACGACAACGTAATTTAAATTATCTGGTATGTGTTCCTTACATTGAAATTTTTTATTGTCTCAACTTTTACTTTATTGTAGTTAGAAAAAAATAAGGCATCATTTTTTAATAGGGGATTATCTCTTTCAGGACGCCAAGGTGCCTGTACTCTCTGGAAATGGGGAAATTTATTGTGATGTTAGTATTTCTAGAAGCATGTCTAAATAAGCACATGCACTAGTTCCTTATAGAGGAAATCTTTATTCCCTCGAAGAGCACTGTGAAGGTGACCATATATCCCTGTATTACTCTCTAGTATTGATATTGTACCTGTGATTGATATGCCCATCCCTACTAGTGTATAATAGTTTATATCTTCATGCAAGCGCTTCCTATTAGCTCTCTTAGAAAGAGAAAATGTGTCACAAGGAAGTGGCATATCTGTCTTATCATGTACTGTAATATTAATGTACATCTAGGAAGTATAAATATTCTCATAATAGCTGCTATAAAATAAATTTACTAATGTGTCTAAGAACAAAATAAATTTACTAATGAGTCAGAGTACAGCTGTCCGGAGGAGGGGAACTCCAACTACAGGAGTTCTGGGTACCCCCTTGAGATTCGGCAGGGGAGTTGTTACAAGATGGCTGCGGCGCCTGAAGAGATGGCATGCAAGGGACAGGAGAAGTAGACAGGTTCGGGCCGCGCGGAGGCGTAATACCCTACTTCCTATGTGTATCTGCTATGTAGGAGATGAATGTGTTTGTTGCTTAAAGGTGGTTCTTTAGGGGTGCTCTGGACTACCCTCACTTGGAATTCGGTCTCTCTAGAAACTGGACTCCCTAAGTTTCTTTTTGGGAATCAACCTCCCCCCTTTTCGTGTCGCGTTGGCCGCGGGCGCGCCCGTGGTTGCGGCTGGGGGGCCTTCAGGGCGGTGGGTTGGGGGTGGGACGGTGGCGCGGCGTCGTGGGTGGGCGTGCTCGCGGGGGAGTGGCGCCGTGTTCGACGGTCCGTTGTATGGCTGGCGTGGCGGGCGCGCGGCTGGGTGTGCGACGGTGGGGTCGTTCGGTGGGAGTGTCTTTTAGGTGGCGGTTGCCTGGGGTTTTCTGTTGGCATGGATCCTCCTTTTATAGTCCAAGGAGAGTCCACAGTGCCTGGTACACATGCCAAGAGAAAGCTTTTCTAGTATGATATGTCTTGTCGCACGCACCCGGCCGCTTGCTGAGCCACGCCGGAGTTGGTTCGGGATGTCTTGTCGTCACGTCGCTCGGCTGCTGCGGGCGGCTAGGTCGTGAAGGCGTGACAGCGCATGCCATCGCTGCCAGTGTGGAAAACTGAAGCCCTCTCAGTCAAAAGTTCTCTGAACTGCATAGGGAGCGGGCCCACGGGGGGCCGTCACGAGCCGTCACGCGTGGCAGAGTGGGCGACAGGGGCGATGTGCCCCGTCGCCTCGCCATTAATGCGGGTAGTTGGAACATTCGATCCGCCTGAGTCAGCTCGTGCCCGGGGCAGAGAGCTCATCGAGCCCTCCGCGCGCACAAGGCGCCGAGTTCCTCGGGGACGGAAGCTGTGAGCCCCGAGCCCGGGAATGCCCCAGTAATGGGTCCCGGGAACGCGTCCCGGGACCGAGCCAGTGGATCCCGGGACCGGGGCCCGAGACCGTGGTTCCCAGGACCGGGGGACCGGGCGAACCCGGGCCGGGGAATGTCCAGTAATGTGCTCCGGGAACGCGCTCTGGGGCCGAGACTATGGTCCCGGGACCGGGGGGCGAGACCCAGTCCGAGAACGGGTCCCCGGCCGCGAGGCCCGAGGTGGATGCGAGCGGTCGTCGCGACGCGCCCGAGAATGTGCACCCGGGCCCGGACAGAGCTTGGGCCCTAGGCACTTAGCGGGAAAATGGCCTTAGCTGGCCGCCACTTGTGCAGAATGTGGGCCCCGGAGGAGCTGACATGGTCGAAGATCCACGCGTTCCGGGGGAATGTGGGGCCCCCAGTCCCGTTTCACCGACAACAACACCTCTGGGCACACTTTAATTTGAAGACTTGTTCTCAGATGATAAGTATTTTTAGTAAAAAATATAATTTTTTTTGCTGATGGTAATTTAAAGTTGGAAAACTTGGTGATCCAAATTATTATGAAGTCATATTTATCTGATTTCCGTGTTGAAGCCTTGAGTAATATGGTTACCTGAAATGAATAAGATATTGTTCCGGCGAAACGGGACTAGGTGTCGGAGAGTGAACTCCAACCGCGGGGGAGGTGTCTGGGAACCCCCCTTTGAGGATTCGGGGCCAGGGGAGTTTCACAGGACGGCTGCGGCGTCAAAGACATGGCACGCAAGGGAGACAGAAGAAAGTAGACAGGTTCGGGCCGCGCGGAGGTGTAATACCCTACTCTTATGTGTGTCTGCTATGTGGGAGATGAATGTGGTTTGTTCTTACAAGATGTCCTTCTGGGTGCTCAGAGCTAGCCCTAACTTGGGGACTCAGTCTCTCTAGAAGCCAACTCCTAAGTGTTCTTTTTTCGGAATCGGACGTGAACCCCTGCTCTGTTGGCATGATCCTCCTTTTATAGTCCAAGGGGAGTCCACAGTCCCAGCACACACGCCAAGAGAAAGCTTTTTTCTAGGTAGATATGTCTTTCGCACGCACGTGGCTGCCTGCTAAGCCTTGCTGGGGTTGTTCGGGGCGTCTGTCGTCACGTGCTCGGCTGCTGCGGGCGGCTAGGTCGTGAAGTGTGACAGCGCACGCCATCGTGCTAGAGTATGGAAAACTGAAAGCCCTCTGTAGTTCAAAAGTTCCCTCTGACGCACAGGGAGCGGGGCCCACGGGGTGTCACGAGCCGTCATCATATGTGTTACTTAAGGCGTGGAGGCCGAGAGGGGCGACAGGCTAGACGCGCCAGCGTCGGCCTCGTCATTAATGCGGATGGTGGAATAAGTAGTTGGTCCGCTCGAGGTAGGCTCGGCTCGGCAAGAGAGCTCAATCGAAAGCCCTCCGCTGCGCCGTACTATTAAAGGCGCCGAGTTCCTGGGGACGGAAGCTGCAGATTCCCGGGCTCGGGGAGCACGCCCGGGCCTGGAATGCCCGCAGCAATGTGGTCTCGACGAATGGACCCGGGACCGAGCCAGTCGCCCCCGAGACCGGGGCCGAGACCTGTGGTTCCCGTACCGGGGGGCGAGACCCGGGGCCCAGGAATGTCTCTCATAATGTGGGGATGCACCCCGGACCGAGCCTGTGTGTCCCCGGACCGGGGGGCGGGACCCAGGTCCGGAATGTCCCCGGGGCCATGGGGCCTGAGGTGGATTGCGGGTCCCGGCTCGTGACGCGACGCGCCCGGGGAAGGAGCACCCGGGCCCGGACAGAGCTCGGGCCCCAGGCACTTAGCGGGAAAATGGCCGTGGCCGGCCGTCACTTGTGCAGAATGTGGGCCCTGGAGGAGCTGACGTGGCGAAAGATCCACGCATGCCACCTCGGGCCCGGTACAGCCGACATCCACCAGGGTCTTGCCCCCCGGTCCCGGGACCCACAGGCTCGGTCCCGGGACGTGTCCCTGGGGCACATTACTGGGACATTCCCGGGCCCCGGATCTCGCCCCCCGGTCCCGGGAACCACGTTCTCGGCCCCCGGTCCCGGAGCGACTGGCTCGGTCCCGGTCGCATTCCCGGGTCCCATTACTGGGCATTCCTGGGCCCGGGTGCGCTTCCCGAGCCCGTGGCTCATAGCTTCCGTCCTTGAGGAAACTCGCCGCCTTGTGCCCGCGGAGGGCTCAATGAGCTCTTTGCCCCGGGCATGATCCGGGCTCGAGCGAATCGACTGTTCCAACGACCCCATTAAATGACGACGACGGGGGTGTCGCCCCTGTCGCCCGCTCGCCATGCGTAACGGCTTGTGACGCCCCCCATGTGCACTCGCTCCCCTAAGCACGCTTTTTCAGTATGCTTTATGTTCTCGTGCCCTTTGTCTTTTTCGTGTGTTGTGTTCATGGTGGTCTCCCCTGGGGGCATATCGGGCCGCCGCCCGTGCGCGGCCGGGTTTGCGCATAATTATCGGCTTCCACAGAGCTACCGTATCCCCTCCTGCGAAACCCAGGACATTGTCCGAGCCCCGGGGCCGTGGGTGTGCCCCTCTGCGCGGCGGGCCCTGGCCCCCGGCTTGCGGTGTCCACTGTTGGCTTCGGGCGCGGTTTTTCCGCTGCTAGGGGGGCAAATACTTATGGCAATCCTTCCTCCGCACGGTCCGCGACCGCGAAGAGCCCTTGGAGGTGGCAAGACATCACAGTTCGTTAGCACAGAATGGACAAGGAACCGAGCCAAGTACCCTCATGGTTCATCGTGTGCAGATTAGACCCGTCCCAGCGGCTTAAGTAGGGTGCTCGGGCCAGCCGCCGGTTTTTCTTTCCAAACCTGACGCGGGCCGGGGCCCCCATCCCAGATTTATTTCTGGCGCAATTCCTGCCTGGGGGCTGGCAGCGCTCCTGGGCCCCGAGATCGCGCTCGCGAGCCACACCACTTTTCCAACATCCAGATACGTAATCTTATCCGACTTACACATTGCTCAATTCCTATTTTTTTCCCCGTTTGTATGGCCGCGTGCTTCGTTCTCCTCGACCCCCGGGGCAAAGCGGAATTGCCGGAGACGGGTGAGTGCGCCGGGTTTTAGCGCTGCACGGTTGCCGAAGGCCCGATGGCTGGGTCGTGGACCGGCCCCGGGCACTGTCGATTGCCGGGTCTCGGGAAGCCCCCCGTCGGGCCAGCCTAGATTCCTTGGGGGCAAGCGGTGGCCGGCCTGGCCAGCTCCACCCGACGACCGCGAGGCGTCGGGTGCCTTCACTGTTCTGGCGACCCCCGCGCACTGGTCGAGGTCGGTTCCCGAGGGGCTCCCGGCGAGTCAAAAAGCACGAGCTTAGCGTTGCGGCCAATACCTAACCCACGCGGGCGCTTTTTCGTATTTTCTCTCTCTCTCCTAGCAGCCTTTCCCGTGGCTCTCGCTACGCCTCTTGGGGCCAGTTGCTCTCTGGGGGACGTGAGGACCCCCAGGCCGCGGAAGACGGACTTAACGTTTCGGGGACCGAGTTCCGGGGGCAGGCAACCGTCAGCCGCTGCCCTCGGGACCGAGCTCCCGGGAGGCAGCTGCCCAGGACCCGGAAAGGGACTTTGGCGCTATGGCCATTCGTGGCTGGCTGGCGCTCGGGAGTCGGATGTTTGCGCCTAGTACTCGGCCGTTCCCGGGCTCGGGAAATTAAAAAAAAAACCAAAACAACAGTAGCAGCAGCAGCACAAGCAACTTCCGGAACAACCCAATGAGCAAAAGGTATGAAAAATATAACATCATTACATACATATACAAATGTTTTTTCCTTGTAACAAGATAGGCAAAATCGGAGCGCAAGCACGAGCAGAGGCCAGGAGGATGTTGCCGTCCGGGGGAAGCTCACTTGTCTTCCTCGGGCCGGACCCCCGGGCGGTGTTCGAAGGGGACTGCCGTCTTCTTCGGACTCCTCGTCGGTCGTACGGCTCCTCGAGGGTGCTCGCCGCGGTCGAAGAACACTGCTACCGTTGCAGCGGCCTCGCCGTATTCCATCCTCAACGTATCATATTCCAATCCGGCTTACCTAAGGGAAAAGGGCTATTATTGTGCTCCAAAACGCCGGCGAGGTCGCCACGCCATCCCCTCCTCTGACTATAAAACCACCCCCAGGGCGCCCTTATCCGCCACACCTCTCCATCCCAGCTGCGCCGCTGCTCACTCCGCCAAGCTCCACCACGCCGGCGCCACTTTCCTCCTCACCTGCCCTGCTCGCCTGTCTGTCAGCCCGAACCGAGGTAAAGAAGAGGTGG
>RYFJ01003887.1:0-79526 GCA_003991445.1 Oryza meyeriana var. granulata | reverse complement strand
CTTCGATCCTGCGGAGGTCTGTCTATCCGAAGGACAAGGGCAGCGATGACGTTACACTCACCAGGATGGTGACGGGGTCCTGGCCCCCAACTCAGCGCCTCCGGGCTCCAGGGCTGCTAGGAGCGTAGCCATGGCTCGACAACGGCGTAGTCAAGGGCTGAACACGCGGCTTCGGCACCGCCCTTTGGTCGGCCGGGGTCGGCGGCCTGCAGTCCGCGGTGCGTCTCAATAATTTCTGCAACTGGGGCCGCTGCAGCTTAGCAGGATACTCGCTGGTTTGGATTCGGCCTGATGCGCGGCAACAGCAGGGTAGTCAGCAGGGTGATTCCTTAAGATTAAATGTTTGGCCCGTTCCTGCGTAACGAGTCAAATATCAGATGCTACAATGCCAAACAAAATCTTTAGAAGATGCGCAAAGCACTTACCTCTGGAGACTTGCGTTTCTGTCCGGGAGATCGCATGATCGACGCCGGAGGGCTGCTGGCTGTCAGGCCTGATGGTGCCTCGGTTTAGGTGTAGCGGCACTTCCATCCTAGTCGAGGCCCGTGTGAGTTGCCGGCTGGGTGATGCCGAACTCGGAGCGCCATCCTTGAACTTGATGTCGGCTGGGCTTGGCAGCGCTGATCGCTTAACTTCTTATACTCGCAGTGCGCTTTTTGGGCTCGATGTTGCTGAGCCGCTGCGCTTAGTCCGATCCGGGGCTTGAAGCAGTAGCTGCCGGTGTGTCTTGATCTTTGAGCTCCCAGCCGCAGAGCACTTGGCCTCATGACCTTTTCTTGCCTCGTCTACGACAGGCTTCTTCCCTGCTGTTCTTGGGTCGGGTTGGCAGCGAAGGACTTCTGCCTTTCTTCGATTTCGTGGCCGACAGCGGAGGGAGTCATCATCAAACTCCTTGCACACTACAAACAATTCAACAATATTACATCAAGTGATGTTGGGCAATTATGGACATGTCTACAGGATTCATACAGAAGAGAAGCAAGGGTTACCTCGAAACGGCCGGTTTCGGCTATAAGCGGATGGAGCGCTCTGTGTCCTCGGTTTGACCACCCCACTAGAGAAATAACAAAACAATGTTCAGTCACTTTTGTTGTCAGCCACCTCTTGGCTTCTCAGGTCAGGTCATTTTTCCTGGTAATCCCAGCAGAATTCGCATCTCAAGTTCAATGGCTGGACCATGCCGGGTCAGGAAAACGTTTGGCCACCCAGGGCGGTTAGGCTGGCTCTCTTAAATTTCTCCAACCTTGCCAACAACTGATGTACTTGCCCATCTCTTCAAAAGTTGGATCCGATGACCAATTGGGACAGACCACGGTGGCGAGCGGTGGAAGGAGGTAGGGAGGTTTCTATATCAGAACAGCTGAAACCACTCTTTATGACAACTTTCAAGGAGGATTTCAAAAGGGAAGATTGATATATATTTCTTCATTTCACTCCTCAACTGAAGGCGCCCCCCATCACTAACCCTTATTCTGGAGGTTGGGCTTGATGTGGAATAAGTGCTTAAAGAAATCTCTCGGGTTCCACACCCAGTAGACTCACAAAGAGTCAAAAAATAGAGATTTGCAAGATCGAGTTGGATCAGATTCACCAACTCCAATCTGTAGAGCCAATAGACGACGGAGGAACTCGGAAGAGGAAGAAACAAACCAGTCAAAGAAAGAGGCAAACAACAATCTCGCCGGCTTGGGATTTGGAACCGACTCACCTCAGCCGGGCGCAGCGGATGATGTCACGGCTTTGCAGCCACAGCGACTCTCTAGCCTTTGCCAGCTTCGATCGGCTTGCAATCCGAGGTCGGCCATTCCTTCTTCGACCCCCAACGGAATCTGAACTTCGGCATGGTTGGGGACAAGAAATTTGGGGGAAATGTGTTGGGGCTTGGGAATGGATAAAGGAAGTGGAATCGCTCAAGCTTCAACGAGGAGAGAAAGCAATGGCGAACCCTACGCGGAGCGGGAGGCGAAATTTTGACGCAGAGCTGGGAAGACAAAACGAGTTGGTCGCTTGGGAAGATGAGGAATCTTTCTTTCTCCCCCAGCCTTTATAGAGCTTGTGCCGACTCATGGGCTTGGGCTTACACATTCGGTACTGGGCCATCAAGAAACTGAGTTTCAGTACATTATCGTTCAATATCGCGCATCGGCTGGTTGTGTTAAAATCAGTAACAGGTGCTATCCAACAGCAAACCGATGAGGTAAAACAGATATGTTTCATGAAGGCTAATTGCTAACATGTGTTTGTGGTTGTTTATTACTAGGTATTGAGGATATATCCTTATAAGGATCACAAAGCTGGTTTCATTAAAATTGGGGGATTTGCAGTATCTTCTCGAGTATCACCTACCAATACAGCAATGGATTTACTTTCATAATTTGGTACTCGGCCAACATGCTTGCCAACGTTGCCATGAGCAACATTATTCCAGCCGTATATGACGCTGAAGAGTCTAACTTTCGAGTAGTGCACTACTCGGAGAGGGATATAAACCTCTTTCAGCTGACATGACACTGAGGAGTCTAACTCCGAGTGGGAGCGCACTCGGGAAAGACTATAAACCCCTTTTCCAGCTGACATGAAGCTGAAGAGTCGCCATATACGAAGTGGCATGCTACTCGGCAAAACTATAAATCATAATTTCGTTGACGATACCAAAGGGTCTCATATACAGTAGTATACTACTCGAGAAAGACTACAAGCGTTAAGATATTTGACTTTATGTTTAATTGTCTTCACATTAAGCACAAGGGGTCTACACTAATAGGTGTGCCTAATTCGGTGCACAGATTTATTTCATACATCTACATGAAGCCTTCATAGCCTCGCTGCCAGTGACATCGAAGCAGCATCTCGGGAAGAAGACGTACTCGGACAAAAAGTACATCGGGACTAATGCAACTCGGGCAATCTTCACCATGGGGTGAGCCTTGGCATCAGCTGTGTACTTAACTATGTAAGGTCTAGGGGCTACTGTGGAGGCATGGGCCCCAGTGCCTCGTCACAGCATATGGGCCACTCGGCACAGAGGATGGGCTGAAATTGTAATTAGAGATATAGTGCACCTGGCAAGACTTTGCCTTGTACAAAAAGGAACTATAATACAGTCTAGTCGGGTAAGATGTATCTCTAAGAAGAAAATCCACTTGGCCATGTCCGGCTGGGACTCCTCCTTGTACCCCGATCCCGCAGTATTATATACGGGGAGGCAGGGTGCCCGCCTGATTGGGCAGAAGATCATTGATCGACACAAATCTCAAGGAATACACCACACTGGACGTAGGTATTACCTTACATCGAGGCCTGAACAGTATACTTTAATCTCTTCCGTGATTCCTTGCAATCCACCGGATGCTAGGCCCCATAGTCATATTGCCGAGGTGTCAATAATCGACACAATGTTCTGCCGCGATATATGCAAATTCAACATGCGGCAAATACTCTTCCCACATTCCCTCAAATTCTTTCTTCAAAATAGCTGCAACAGAGTAGGACAATGTTCTATTCACAACCTCGGTCTGTCCATCAGTTTGTGGTGAATGTTGTTGAAAATAGCAACTTTGTACTGTCGTATGGTTTTACACTAGCAATATGATTTATAGGGCTACTCGGTAGATGGAAAGCATGGTGATTGCAAAGGAACACAGGGAGATTTTATTACTGTTCAGGACCTCAATGCGAGGTAATACCCCTACGTCCGTTTGGATGTATCCTTTGAGGATTACGGTGGTGGTTCTATGAAAACTCTTGTGGCTGTGATGACTTTGATCGTCCTGCCCTCAGGGAGCCCCTGCCTCCCCTTATATACTGGGAAGATAGGGTTACAAGTAGGAGACCCAATCAATTACGATCAAGGATCTCCTCTTAGAGATACTAACCTATTCGACTAGACTGTATATTCCTTAACGTACAAGGCAAAGTCTGCTGGGTTCTATCAATCTCTATTACAAGCCAGCCCATCCTCTATCCGAGTGGCATATGCTTGTATGAGGTACCTAGGGCCCATGGCCCACAGCAGCCCCGGACCTTTCATAGCTTGAGTCACAGCTGATGCGAGTGCTATCCTCCACGGTGAAGATTGCCCGAGTGCATTGCTCCCGAGTACCTTTGTCCCGGAGTTGTTGCTCCCCTTCTTCCCAATCCTGCTTCATGTCAGCTAGCAGCGAGCGCTATGAAGCGGCTCCATGTGAAGTTTGAATAGTGCACGCTGAATAGGTGCACCTATTAGGTGTAGCCCCAACTTTGTGCTTAATTGGTGAACAATTAAACATAAGTCAAAGATCATGTTAACCTGGTAGTCTTCTGAGTAGTATACTTACTGGTATATGAGACTCTCGGTATCATGTCAACCGGAATATGTTTTATAGTCTTTGCACTCGAGTGTATGTCACTCGTATTTTAGACTCTTCAGCTTCACTAAGCTGGGAGAAGGTTATAGCCCTTCCCGAGTAGCTTGCTACTCGGAAGTTAGACTCTTCAGCATCATGTCAGCCGAAAAAGGTGTTTATAGCCCTCCTCGAGTGGCGTCCCACTCGGAAGATAGACTCCTCAGCATCATGTCAGCTGGAAGATATATTTATAGTCTTTCTGAGTAATGCACTACTCAGAAGATAGACTCATCAGCGTCATGTCGCTGGAAAATATTTGTTCATGGCAAATGTTGCTAAGCATACAAGCGAGTACCACGTTTGAAAATCCATTATGCTGGTTAGGTGTACTTGAGATATCTACATCCCCAATTTTAATGAAGACCAGCTTGTGATCCTTATAAGGATATATCCCCAACACCTAGTGGATAATTCAGATACCCGAACACATGTGTTCAGCAATTAGGCCTTTATGAAGCATATCTGATTACCTCATCGGTTCCTATTGGTAGCACTAGCACTGTGATTTTTAACACAGCCAGCGGGCGGCCCATATTGAGCGTGCTACTTTAGAACTCATATCTTGGTGGCCCAGTACCGACTGTGTAAGCTAGCCCACAAATCGGTACGGCTCTATAAGAGGCTGCAGAGAGAGAAAAGATTCCCTCATCTTCTCTAATCCACCAATCCATTTCGTCTTCCGCTTCCGCGTCGAAATTTTGCCTCCCGCTCGCTAGGTCGCCATTGCCAGCTCTTCCCCACTGAAGCTCGAGCGATTCCGCTTCTCCTTGTCTATTCCATGCCCTTAGTGACTTTTCCCCCAAATTTCCTCGCCCTTAACCATGCTGAGGGCTTCAGATTTCATGGGGGCGCCGGATGAGGCGTGGCTGACTTCGGATTGCGGTCAGTCCAAGCTGGAGCGCTTGGAGAAGTCGTTGCGGCTGCAAAGCCACGATATCATCCGCTGGCACCCGGCAGAAGGTGAATCAGTTCCAGAGCCCCAGGCCGATGAGACTATTGTTTTCGCCTCCTTTTCGACCAAGGTCTATTTCTTCCATCTTTTGACTTCCTCCGCCGTCTTCTTGCCTTCTACGGATTGGAGTTGGTGAATCTAAATCCCATCTTAGTCTTGCAAATTTCTATATTTGTGACTCTCTATGAGTGCTTCTTGGGTGTGGAACCCCATTTGAATCTTTTTAGACATTTGTTCCACATCAAGCCGCAGCCCTCCAAGACAAGGTTCAGGTGTTAGGGGGCCGGCCTTCAGCTGAGAAGTGAAATGAAAAGGACATATCTTCATCTTCCTCTGAAAACTTCCTTGAAAGGTTGGCATAAGGAGTGGTTCTACTGTTCTGATTTAGAACCCTCTCTGCCTGCATTTACGGGTTTGCCTTTGGTGGTCTCATCCAACTGGTCATCCACGCAACTTTTGAGGAGATGGCCAAGTGCATCAGTTGCTTGAAAGATTAGATAAGCTAAGAGCGCAGTCTGACCGGGCCCTTGTGGCCAGCATTTCCTGACCCGGCGCATTCAACCACTGAAGCTAGGAAGCCAGTTTTGTTGGGATTACCAGGGGAGAGACGATCCCGACCAAGAAGGCCGAGACCTGGCTGATAAGCACCGAGTAACCGAAGTGTTGTTCAACTATTTCTCCAATGTGGTAGTTGAAACTGAAGACACAGAGCGCTCCGTCGTGGCTTATAGCTGAAAACGGCCTCGTCCTGAGGTAACCCTTGCTTTTCATCTGTGATGAATGCTTGTAGATGTGTATCCATAACTGCTCAGCATTGTGTGATGTATATTGTCGAACTGCTTGCAGTCGTGTAAGGAGTTTGATGATGACTCCCGAATGCTGTCAGCCATGAAGTCGAAGAAGAGGCCGAGAAGTCCTTCTGCTGCCCAGCCGACTCCAAGAGAGGGGAAGAGGCCTGTTGTAGACGAGGGCAAGAAGAAGGTTATTATGCCGAGTGCCGCAACTAGGAGCCTCAAGATCAGAGACACCACCAGTGCAGCCCCTAGGCCATCAAGCCCCGCACCGGGACCGGCGCAGTCAGGCTTAGCAACATCAAGCCAAAGGAGAGCGCCGCCGAGTATGAGGGCGAGTTCAGCGCTACCAGGCTCGGCAACATCGAGCCCAGGGATGGCGCCACCGAGTACCTGGGGGCCCCAGCCGGCCACACTACGAATGGGGCCGACCAGGATGAAAACGCCGCCACCGACTATCGTGCCATCAGGCCCGACGGCGAGCAACCCTGCAGTGCCGACTCCCAGATCCCCCGGATAGAAGCTCAAGTTCTCCAGGAGGTAGGTTGCTCTGATTCTTCTGAAAATCTTGTTTGGCATGGTTGTGTCTTGATGCTTGACCCGTTACGTAGGAAGCAAGCCGATATTGATCTCAAGGAGACCACTCTGGCCACCCCCGTTGTTGAGCCAGCCCCAGCCGAGCCAGCATCGGCGAGCACGCCTGTTGAGCCGGCGGCAATCTCAGTTGTAGAAACTGAGATCGTCCCGACTACAGGGTTGCTGACACCGGCTGACCAAGGGGTGGATGTCGAAGCTGTCGCTCCTGCCCTAAGACAATCTCCGGGGCCCGGAGGCCACCGAGTTTGAGAGCCAGGACCCCATCGCCGTCCTTGTCGCCGTCATCGTCTTCGGAAAGACCGGATGTTGATGTTTTACACCGGCAATATGAATATGGGGCTACTCAGCGGATGGAAACTCGGTGGATTGCAAAGGAACACAAGGAGATTTTATACTGGTTCAGGCCCTCGATGTGAGGTAATACCCTACGTCAGTTTGTGTTATTCCTTTGAGGATTTAAGTTGATCTTGGTCATCTCGCCCTCGGGGGCACCTTGCTCCCCTTATATACTGGAAGATAGGGTACAAGGTAGGAGTCCTAGCCGGATATAGCCAAGGAATCTCCTCTTAGAGATACAATTTACCCGACTAGGACCGTATATTCCTTATTGTACAAGGCAAAGTCTACCGGGTGTTACTATATCTCTAATTACAAGACTCGGCCCATCCTCTATCCGAGTGGCCCATATGCTTGTGATGAGGTACCCGGGGCCCATGGCCTCCACAGTAGCCCCTGAGACCTTCATAGTTGAGTCACAGCTGATGCCTAGTGCTCATCCTCTACGGTGAAGATTGCCCGAGTGCATTGCTCCCGAGTACTCTTTGTCCGAGTGCTCTTCTTCCCGGTCCTGCTTCATGTCAGCTGGTAGCGAGCTATGAAGGGCTCCATGTAGAATTATGAATAGTATGCATCGAATAGGCGCACCTATTAGGTGTAGCCCCCGACTTTGTTCTTAATTGTGAAAACAATTAAACATAAAGTCAAAGATCTTTAACCTTGTAGTCTTTCCCGAGTAGTATACTACTGGTATATGAGACTCTTCGGTATCATGTGAACCGAATATGATTTATAGGTCTTTGCGAGTAGAATCCACTCGTATATGGGACTCTTCAGCTTCATGTTAGCTGGAAAGGGTGTTATAGTCTTTCCGAGTGGCGTCCCACACGGAAGTTAGACCCTCAGTGTCATATCGGCTGGAAAAAATATTATAGTCTTTCCGAGTAGTGCACTACTCGGAAGCTAGACTCTTCAGCGTCATGTTGGCTGGAATGATATTGCTCATGGCAACTGTTGGCCAAGCATGTAGGCTGAGTACCACTTTATGAAATTAAATCCATTTCATGGTCAGGTGTACTTGAGAGATATCTGCATCCCCAATTTTGATGAAGACCAGCTTGTGACCCTTATAAGGATATGTCCTCAATACCTGGTGGATAAGACATATACCCAAACACATATGTTCGGCAATTAGGCCTTCATGAAGCATACCTGTTTATCTCATCGGTTCCTGTTGGTAGCACCAACGCTGCGATTTTAACACAGCCAGCGAGCGGCCCATATTGAGCGTGCTACTGTAGAAACTCATATCTTGGTGTATGCTACTGAATAAGCCAGCCTAAACCGACCTACCCAGCGTAGCCTTATAAAACCAACATCCCTTGCATGTCAGGATGAGTTTTTTGGCGTCAGTAGCCGCAATCAGCTAGAAGAATCCTTGCCCGCAAGCCTTTCCGATTTATGTTTTGGATGCAACATGGTTGCCACAGATGCCCAAGTGGATATATCGCAGGATCTGCTTGCCCTCCTTAGGTGTGACGCAGTGCATGAGAACTTCGGATGCGCTTTGACGATGTAAGTCTTCTCTGACTTCATGGAAGCCGAGCAGGGTACCCAAACCATGCATTAGCATAGGATTCGGCTAGCGACCCTCATGGGGCATACCCTACCCAACAGAGTTATAGCCAAGCAAGGTACCCGATCCTAGCATTAGCATAGGATTTGGCTGGCGACCCTCATGGGGCGTACCCAACTCAGTGGAGTTGTGACCGAATAAGGTACCCGAACCTGGCTTTAGCGTAGGATTCGGCTGGCGACCCTCATGGGGTGTACCTCACCCAGCCGAGTGGTACCCGAGCTCTGACTGGTGCCGGAAGTCGGTTATTAGCCCACATGGAGCATAGCCGGCGAAGAAGACGTCCCGACTGGTGCAAGTACCCGATCAATAGCCCTCATGAAGTGTTCCGAGCATATCTTGGCAGACAGGTCCAGCCCCTGAGTGTAGGAGATGGGCTCGTAGCCCTGGGTTCCTGTCACGCGTATCCGGAACTGGCCCTGCATTATAAACATATCAGATGAGTAGCATCTGATGATGAAAACAATCACCCGAATAAAATGTATTTGACAATATATGTAAATACATGTTCTTCCTCTTATTGATATTAATTTCCCCAAGTAGTTGACCCCTTACGTTTAAGTGCTCTGCCCGACTAGTCATAGCCCCGTAGCGTCGGGAGTTGGCTCATGGCTCTTTCCCAGACACGCGTTTTGGGTGACTTGAGTTCGTCTTTCATGGAGCAAAGTTTCATGGATCGGAATTTATGCTACTCAAGTACTTTTGCAATCATTTAAGAGCAAAAACAGAAAAAGTGCAGCTTGTACACCTATTAGGTGTATGCGGCTGCTGCATTGGCAAAGCCAAGTGAGGAAATATTTATCAGAGAGCGACTTAACTATTCGGTATTTGGGAGTGGGGATGTCATCCTTGCGTTTGGGCTTTTGAGCCCCCGAGCATGTCACTTGTTGTTCTGATAATCTTTAGTTGTAGGAGGTCGAGGACGTTTGTGACTGACTGCCACAATGAAGTCATCCGGCTTCCCAGCCTTAATCGGGGCCGCGTCCTTGGTGTCCTTCCGCTTTTTTTGTCAGGTGCTTTCTTGTCATCGAGGGCCTCAGCAACAACGTGGGCAGAGTCGGCATACTTGTTTGCCATGTCGAATAGAGCCTTGATAGAGTTGGGAGGCTTCTGAGTGAATTTGGCGATGAACGAGGTGTCTTTGACTCCTTTTCAAAAGGCGGTGATGACGACCTCGTCCTTGATCTTTGGGATTGAATTCTTCTTTTTAGAGAACCTCTTGATGAAGTCACGAAGAGACTCATTCTTCCTTTGATGCAACTGATATAGGTCGTACTCAGAAGATGGCCTCTCGTATGTTCCTTGAAAGTTGGTGATGAAGCGTTCCCGGAGTTCTCCCTAGGAGCCAATTGATTGCTTGGGAAGTCCCGTTAGCCATGTCCTCGCCAAGTCGGTTAGAGCGACTGGGAGGTAGTTAGCCATGGCTTTGTGATCTCCTCCGGCTGCTCGGATCGCCAGAGTGTAGACTGTGAGCCAGGACTCGGGGTTGGTCTTGCTGTCGTATTTTTTGATTCCTGTAGGCTTGAAACCCGATGGCCAGTCGACCTGTTGTTGCTCCTGGGTGAAAGCCAGTACTCCTTCATCTTCATGAGAGATTCGGCTCCGCCTACGATGGCAAAACCGCTCGTGGTGGAGGCCGAAGAGCTCGTTCTCGTCTTCCGATCGGCGTTGCTCATCTTCCTCTCGTTCGGGCACTGAGCGTTGATGTCCTACCAAAGGTCACGTTGTAGTTGGCCTTAGAGATCCTGATTGTCCCGACGGTCGCTTCGACGCTGCCGGTTGTTGTTGGGGTTGCCGAATGACGTTTGGCGTGACTCTGTGTCTATGTTTTACACCGGCAATACAACTATAGGGCTACTCGGCGAGGGGGAACTCAATGGATTGCAGAGGAACGCGAAGAAGATTTATACTGGTTCAGACCCTCGAGGTGAGGTAATACCCTACGTCCAGTTGTGTGTAATTCCTCTGAGGTGTTTGTCGATCAATGATCTCGTGATCTCGTGCCCCTTGAGGGGCGCCCTGCCTCCCCTTATATACTGGGGGACAGGGGTACATGATAAGGATCTCAGCCGGATATGGCCAAGGGATTCCCCTCTTAGCGGTAGAAACTTATTCGACTAAGACTATGTTTTCCTTATAGTACAAGGCAAAATCTACCGGATACTATCTTATCTCTAACTACATGATTTGGCCCATCCTCTATCCGAGTGCCCATATGCTGGTGCTGAAGTACCCGGGGCCCATGGCCTCCACAGTAGCCCCTGAGACCTTCATAGTTGAGTCACAGCTGATGCCAACTGCTCATCCTCCATGGTGAAGATTGCCCGAGTGCGATGCTCCCGAGTACTCTTTGTTGGAGTGAGTCTTCTTCCCGAGTCCAGCTTCATGTCAGCTGGCAGTGAGGCTATGAAGGGCTTCATGTAGATGTATGAATAGTATGCGCCGAATAGGCGCACCTATTAGGTGTAGCCCCCCGACTTTGTGCTTAATTGTGCAGACAATTAAACATAAAGTCAAAGATCTTTAACCTGATAGTCTTTCCCGAGTAGTATACTACTGTATATGATACTCTTCGGTATCATGTCAACCGGAATTTAATTTATAGTCTTGCCAAGTAGCATGCCACTTGTATATAGGACTCTTCAGCTTCATGTCAGCTGGAATAGGGGGTTTGTAGTCTTTCCCGAGTGGCGTCCCACTCAGGAGTTAGACTCCTCCGCATCATGTTAGTGGGAATGAGAAATTTATAGTCTCTCCCGAGTAGTGCACTACTCGAAAGTTAGACTCTTCAGCGTCATATCAGCTGGAATAATGTTGCTCATGGCAACTGATGGCCACGCATGTAGGCCAAGTACCACTTTATGAAAATAAATCCACGGCGTGGTCAAGTGTACTCGAGAAAGATACCTGCATCCCCAATTTTAATGTGGACCAGCTTGTGATCCATGTAAGGATATATCCTCGAGACTTGGTGGATAAAACATATAGCCAAACATATATGTTTAGCAATAAGGCTCTCATGAAGCATATCTGTTTACCTCATCGGCTTCTGTTGGTAGCACCAGCGCTATAATTTCAACTCAGCCTGCGGGCGTCCCGCATGGAGCATGCTACTGTAGGAACTCATGTCTTGGTGGCCTAGTACCAACTGTGTGGCCCAAGCCCATTAGTCGGTATCGCCTCTATAAAAAGCGGGGAGAGAGAAAAAGATTCCTTCATCTTCCCCAAATCAACCAATCGCTTCGTCTTCCGCCTTCGCGCCCAACTTTTTGCCTCCTGCTCAGCTAGGGTTAGCTGCTGCTGCTATTCCCTGCTCAAACTCGGACGATTCCAGTCCTCTTCGTCTGTTCCAAGCCCCCAATCACTTTTTCTTCAAATCTCTCCACCCCCAACCATGTCGAAAGCTTCGGATCCTGCAGGTGCGCCGGGGAATGCCTGGGCGACTTTGGATTGCAGCTCGGTGAAACTGAAGCTGCTGGAGAGTCAATTGAAGTTGCCCAGCTAGGAAGTGATCTGTTGGCGGCCGGCTAAGGGTGAGTCGGTCCCAAATCTCCAATTTGGCGAAACAGTAGTTTTTGCCTCTTTTTTTGATCGGGGTTTGTGCCTTCTCTCTTCTGCGTTCTTCCGCCGCATCCTTGACTTCTATGGGTTGGAGTTGGTGAATTTGAATCCCAACTCGATTCTTCAAATCTCCATATTTGTTACTCTTTGCGAGTGCTTTTTGGGTGTGGAGCCGCATTTTAATTTCTTTAGGCATCTGTTCCACATCAAACCCCAGCCCTCCAAAAATAATATCAATGTGATTCGGGGGGCTGGTCTCCAGTTGAGGAGTGATGGGAAGAAAATATATCTTGATCTGCCCTTGAAATCTTACTTGAAAGGCTGGCACAAGGAGTGGTTCTATTGTGCAGATCTGGCTCCCTCCTTGCGTCCATTCACCGACTTGCCACCGGTACTTTCCCCAAATTTGTCAGCAGATCCAACCTTTGAGGAGATGGGCCAAGTGCATCAATTGTTGGGGAAATTAGATAAGCTTAAGGAAGCTGGCCTGACTGGGCCTTGGGTGGCTCGGCGTTTCCTGACTCAGCGCATCTAGCCGCTGAAGCTGAGGAGCGCATTCGGCTGGGATTTTCAGGGCAAATATGATCCTGACCGAGTAAGCCACAAGTCGGCTGACCAGTACAAGGTGACCGAGACCCTGTTTGGTTACTTCTCCAAGGGGGTGATTGAGACCGAAGACGATAAACACCGGACCGCGGCTTATAGCTTCCTTTGGCCCCGTCCCAACGTAATCTTTGTCCTTCTTCTATGACGAGCGCCTGTGGGCTTGTATCTGCGATTGCCCAGCACTGTGTGATGTACTTTGTTGATTCATCTGTAGTGGTGCAAGGAGTTCGACGAGGACTCCCGCCCGTTGTCAGCCGTTAAATCGAAGAAGAGGCCGAGGAGCCCCCCTGCTGCCCAACCTGACTCCAAGAGAGCGGGAAAAAAGCCTATTTTATATCGGGGCGAGGGGGCCATGACGCCGCGTGCCGTGGTAGGAGGTCTGAAGATAAAGGACACTGCCGCCACGGCGCCCAGGCGATCAAGTCCTAGGTTGGGATCAGTACGGCCGAGCTCGATACTGCCAAGCCCGGCAAAAGCACCGCCGAGTACACGGTTCGAGCAGGCGCTGCCAAACAGACGGATGCCTGAGTCGGACACGCCACCAACGGGGCCACCTCCAGTTGCCACGCTACCATCGACTGCTTCGCCAACTAGGCCGACAACCAGGCATAGCGCTCCGTTGGGACCCAGATCGCCCGGTGGGAAACTCAAGTTCTCCAAGAGGTAAGCTGCTCTGGATCTTCTAAGATTCTTGTCTGTTGCAGTAGTATTTTGATGTCTATTTTGCCATGCAGGAAGCGTGCCGATATCGATCTCAAGGAGACCGCTCCGACCGCTCCCCTTGAAGAGCCCGCCCCAGCCGAGCCGGTCCCCGCGAGCACACCCGCTGAGCCGGTGGCCAGCCTAATCACGGAGACTGAGGTGGTCCCGACTGCAGGGCCGCTGGTGCTGCCCGACCAAGGGGCGGTTACTGAGGTTGCTGCCGCAGCCCCTGAGTCGACGCCCACTGCCGAGGCTATTCCCAGTGCCCCCGAGTCGACCCCTGAGGCCGCAGGGGACGCCGGCATGGGGGCCAGGACCCCGTCGCTGTCATGGTCATCATCGTCGTCGTCATCGTCGTCGTCGTTGTCGCCGCTGGAGATCCCAAACCTTCCTCGGATTGAAGCTCCTTGGCGTAAGTTCCCCCGGACGACACCTGATTGAACCATGACGAGGTTCAAGCTCAATGAGGCCGCGGCGAAAAGGGAATGCGAAAGCTTGCTCTGCACCGCCATTGCCGGGTCCCAGGGGGTTCAGGTATGATTCTTGCGGTGGAGTCCTGGTGGTCTTCCTGTTCTGACATCTAACTCCGCTCTTGACTTGTTCTCTCCCTGAGCAGAAGCTTGTTGATTGTAATGAGGAGATGACCGGGATCCTGATCGAAATGGCCCCCCAGCTCATGGAGTTAGAGCAGCTCCTGGCGTTGAAGGCCGAGATGGAGGAGCGCCACGCGGGGAGGGAAGCTTGGCTGAAGGATGCCGCCACCCAGCTCAGGGATGAAACATGGGCCCAAGCCGGCAAGATTAGAGGTAAGTCCCCCGAATGCATCTTCCCAACTGAACCCTTGATGTATTTCTCCAGTTGCGTTGTTCCCGACTGCCCAATTGTGTCTTGGCTGCAAGGTTGAGTTCTTGACTAATCTATCGTGCAGCCCTCGAAGCCGAGTTGAAGACCCAAACAGAGAGGGAAGCCCAGCTGAAGGAGGCAGAGGAAGCCAAGGCCGAGCTTGAAAAGGACAAGGCTGGCCTGACAAAGGCCAACACCAAGCTCGAACGGGAGAAGGTCGAGTTGAAAGAGGCCAACATCAAGCTCGGCGAAGAAAAAGCTAGACTGGAGAAGACCGTGGCCGAGTGGGAGACCGATTACGCGAGTAAGTCTCCAACTCGACAATGATCTTAACCAATCCTTCAATCATTCCATCTGCAGCCGTGCCTAACAAGTTGACTTGTCAGTGGGCCCGGGCAGACCTTAGAGCCGATGCCCAGGCCCAATATTGGGCTTACACAGAGGAGATAAGGGTTATCAGGGAGTCACGGGAGGCCCTTGTCGGGTCCGTGAAAGGGTTCCTTGATCTGATGGATCCCCGCCCTGTGGGAACCAGCTGCAGCCGAATCCCACAAGTGGAGGCGCGTCTTGAGGATGCACCGAGTGCCCTGAAGAGGTACTCGGATGAGCATGTCATAGCCGGCGTGGCCCAGACCCTGGCGATGACCAAATCAATCTACCCGAGGGCAGACATTGAGCCATCGGGGAGGGGTTTGCCGAGGAGATGATGCCCGAGGAGGCGCTGGAGCTGATAGCCTGGGCGAGGCCGACTGCTGAGATAATCACCCGAGACCTGGGTCTGTAAGAGCAAAATATCATGTAGTCGGTATGTATAAACTTTTGTGGAAAACATGTGTAAATATATGTGCAATGCCGCCAAGCTTTGAATTGTTACTCAGTTGTTATTAGCTTTACTTGACTATGTAGTCTATGCCGAGTTAGTCTGTCAGAACTTAATTGTGGGTGCCATGGGCCCCGGGTACCTCATGACAAGCATATGGGCCACTCGGATAGAGGATGGGCCTAGCCTTGTAATTAGAGATATAGCTAGATTCGGCAGACTTCGCCTTGTATAGAAAGGAATATACAGTCCTAGTCGGGTGCGTTATATCTCTAAGGGGAGATCTCCTAGTCGTAATCCGATGGGGACTCCTACCTTGTAACCTTGTCCCCCAATATATAAGGGGAGGCAGGGCGCCCCCTGAGGGCAGAAGAGCACTCATAAGCTCAGAGGTGCACACATGTTCATCAGAACCACCACCGTATATCCTCAAAGGAATACATACAAACTGGACGTAGGGTATTACCTCACATCGAGGGCCTGAACCAGTATAAAATCTTCCTGTGTTCCTTTGCAATCCACCGAGTTTCCATCCACCGACTAGCCCCATATATTTATTGCCGGTGTAAAACATCGACAGTTGGCGCGCCAGGTAGGGGCTTCGGCGTGATCTACATCTACAAGCTCGATGGATCCAGCAACCGAAGTCGACGGCGGCAAACTCTCCCCCGGAGATACAATCGCATTCAGGAGCCTCGACTTCATCGCCGACCAGATCGGCAATCTAACCTTGGCCGACTCGGACTCGATCCGATCTGCCAAGGAACCAGCCGACTCCGCGCCAGTCGGCCTACACGATGCTGCAACAATCTTTCACGACATGCTGCGGCAACCTCCAATACGCCCGATTCCAGGGACAACTCTTTCTTTCGGTGTTCGACTCGGACTCGGTTTTGAGCCGGCCGAGATCGGGCCAAAAAAGGAAGAGATCGTCAATTTCCCGTTCGGACTCGGCGACACCGCGGATATCTATAATCTACATCCGACGCGGCAAACCCGATCCTCTGGAGTTCGACTCGGATACAGCCCCGAGCCGCTCGAGATCGGATCTAAGGAGGTCGGAGTTACACTCATCCCCATCAACCATCCCGACTTCGACTCGAAGTCGGACTCCGACTTCCAGTCGGACTACGACTCTAAGTCGGACAGCAGCTCGGCAAGCTTCTCTCCGCCACGAGAAATCTTTATGGCATCCAAAGGCTCTACTCCTACTCAGGAATCACGCCGACTACGCGAACAGCAAGAGGAGGAGGCCCGCCGACTGCGAGAACAACAAGAGGAAGAAGCAAGACGCCTGCGCGCCCGCAAGGACGATCTGCGCAGAGCCGGGCGGACTGCTCAGCAACAAACCCTCCAAACAAAAGTCGGCGACCACGACATCTTCGTCACGCCACAACAGAACATTGTGGCCGCCGCAACCCTACTGAACACGATCCAGCTTGGGCCTGATCACCAGGCCACCCCGACCATCGCAAGGATAAAAGCCATGCTTACCGCTGCTGCATGTCAGCAGCACCAACAGTCGGGCGATACCCTCATACCGACCAATCGGTCGGCATCCCCAATGGCAGTCTCGTCTAACTCAAAGCGACGCCGAGCGGCCAGCTCTAGTCGGCTGCACACGGAGTCACGCCAAACGTCACTCGGCAACCCAAACAACAACCGGCAACGTCGAAGTGACCGTCGGGACAACCGGGATCTCCGAGGCCAACTATGGCGTGATCTTCGGCAGGACACCAATGCTCGGCGCCGCGAACGAGAAGATGAGCAACGCCAACTAGAAGACGAGAACGAGCATTTCGGCCTCCACCACGAGCGGTTTCACCGCCGTAGTCGGGGTCGGAGTCCTCATGAAGACGAAGGCATACTGGCCTTCACCCAGGAGCTACAACAGGTCGACTGGACGTCGAGTTTCAAGCCTATAGGCATCGACAAATACGACGGCAAGACCAATCCTGAGTCCTGGCTCACGGTCTACACTCTGGCGATCCGAGCAGCTGGGGGAAATCACAAAGTCATGGCTAACTACCTCCCAGTCGCTCTAGCCGACTCAGCGAGGACATGGCTAACAGGACTTCCCAAGCAATCAATCGGCTCCTGGGGAGAACTCCGGGAACACTTCATCGCCAACTTCCAGGGAACATACGAGAGGCCATCTTCCGAGCACGACTTATATCAGTTGCATCAAAGGAAGAACGAGTCTCTTCGTGACTTCATCAAGAGGTTCTCTGAGAAGAAAAATTCGATCCCAAACATCAAGGATGAGGTCGTCATCGCCGCCTTTCGAAAAGGAGTCAAAGACACCTCGTTCATCGACAAATTCACTCGGAAGCCTCCCAACTCTGTCAAGGCTCTATTCAACATGGCGAACAAATACGCCGACTCAGCCCATGCTGTTGCTGAGGCCCTTGAAGATAAAAAGGCATCCTGACAGAAGAAGCGGGAGGGCACCAACGATGCGGGAATCGCAAACACAAGTCAGACGGCTTCATTGTGGCAGTCGGTCACAATCGTCTTCGACTTTCAACAACTGAAGATTATCAGAACAACAAGTGACATGCTCGGGGGCTCACAAGCTCAAACGCAAGGATGGCATCCCCACTCCGAAATACCGAATAGCTAAGTCGCTTCCTGATAAATATTTCTTCACTCGGCTTTACCAATGCCGCAGCCGCTTACACCTAATAGGTGCACAAGCTGCACTCTTCTCTGTTTTTGCTCTTAAATGATTGCAAAAGTACTCGAGTAGCATAAATCCTAATCCGTGAAACTTTGCTCCATGAAAGACGAACTCAAGTCACCCAAAACGCGTGTCTGGGAAAGAGCCATGAGCCAACTCCCGACGCTAGGGGGCTATGACTAGTCGGGCAGAGCGTTTAAACGTAAGGGGTCAACTACTTGGGGAAATTAATATCAAAAAGAGGAAGAACTCGTATTTACATATATTGTAAAATACATTTTATTCGGGTGATTATTTTCATCATCAGATGCTACTCATCCGATATCTTTATATTGCAGGCCCAGCTCCGGATATGCGTGACAGGAACTCAGGGCTGCGAGCCCATCTCCTACGCTCGGGGGCTGGACAAGTCTGCCAAAATACACTCGAGATGCTCCATGAGGGCTACTAACCGAGCACTTGCACCAGTCAGGATGTCGTCTTCCCCGGCTACGCTCCATGCGAGCTAATAATCGACCTCCGGCGCCAGTCGAGGCTGTGTACTACTCGGCTAAGTAGGGTACGCCCCATGAGGGTCGCCAGCCGAATCCTACGCTAATGCTAGGTTCGGGTACCTTATTTGGTCACGGCTCTGTCAGGTTGGGTACGCCCCATGAGGGTCGCTAGCCGAATCCTATGCTAATGCAAGGTTCGGGTGCCTAGCTTGGCTATAACTCTGTTGGATAGGGTACGCCCCATGAGGGTCGCCAGCCGAACCCTCTGCTAATGCAAGGTTCGGGTACCTTGTTTGGCTTTACCCAAGTCAGAGAAGACTTACATCGTCAAAGTGCATCCGGAGTTCTCATGCACTGCGTCACACCTGAGGAGGGCAAGCAGATCCTGCGTTATACCCACTCAGGCTTATGTGGCAACCAGTTTGCATCCAGAACGTAAGTCGGAAAGGCTTGCGAATAAGGATTTCTCTGGCTGATTGCGGTTACCAACACCAAAAAACTCATCCTGACATGCGATGGATGATACTTCTATAGAGCTATGCTGGATAGGTCGGCTCAGGCCGGCTTATTTGGTAGCAGCCACCAAGATATGAGTTCCTACAGTAGCTTGCTCCATGTGGGCCGCCCGCAGGCTGAGTTGAAATTATAGCGCTGGTGCTACCAACAGGAGCCGATGAGGTAAACAGATATGCTTCATGAGAGCCTTATTGCTAAACATATATGTTTGGGTATCTGTTTTATCCACCAGGTCTCGAGGATATATCCTTACAAGGATCACAAGCTGGTCTTCATTAAAATTGGGGATGCAGGTATCTTTCTCGGGTACACCTGACCACGCCGTGGATTTATTTTCATAAAGTGGTACTCGGCCTACATGCGTGGCCATCACTTGCCATGAGCATTCTCATTCCCGCTGACATGACGCGGATGAGTCTAACTTTCGAGTAGTACACTACTCGGGAGAGACTATAAAATTCTCATTCCCGCTGACATGACACGGATGAGTCTAACTTTCGAGTAGTACACTACTCGGGAGAGACTATAAAATTCTCATTCCCGCTGACATGACGCGGATGAGTCTAACCTTCGAGTAGTACACTACTCGGGAGAGACTATAAAATTCTCATTCCCGCTGACATGACGCGGATGAGTCTAACTTTCGAGTAGTACACTACTCGGAAGAGACTATAAAATTCTCATTCCCGCTGACATGACGCGGATGAGTCTAACTTTCGAGTAGCATACTACTCGGGAAAGACTATAAACATTCTTCCAGCTGACGAGCTGAAGAGTCTAACTTCCGAATGGGACACCACTCGGGAAAGACTATAAACACCTTTTCCAGCTGACATGAAGCTGACGAGTCTAATTTTCGAGTAGTATATTACTTGGGAAAGACTATAAATAATCATTCCGGCTGACATGATGCCGATGAGTCTGATTCTCGAGTAGTATACTACTCAGGAAAGACTATAAACACCCCCTTTCCAGCTGACATGACGCTGAAGAGTCCCATATGCGAGTAGCATCCTACTCGGCAAGACTATAAACATACATTCCGACTGACATGAAGTCGAAGAGTCCTACATACGAGTAGCTCCCTGCTCGGCAAGACTATAAATTATATTCCGGTTGATATGATACCGAAGAGTCTCATGTACCAGTAGTGATCTACTCGGGAAAGACTACAAGGTTAAAGATCTTTGACTTCATGTTTAATTTTTTTCACAATTAAGCACAAAGTCGGGGGCTACACCTAATAGGTGCGCCTATTCGGCGCACACTATTCCAACATCTACATGGAGTCCTTCATAGCCTCGCTGCCAGCTGACATGAAGCAGGACTCGGGAGAAGCAGCACTCAGAGAAAGAGCACTCAGGAGCAATGCACTCGGGAAGACTTCACCGTGGAGGATGAGCACTTGGCATCAGCTATGACTCAACTATGAAGGTCTCGGGGGCTACTGTGGGTGCCATGGGCCCCGGGTACCTCATGACAAGCATATGGGCCACTCGGATAGAGGATGGGCCTAGCCTTGTAATTAGAGATATAGCTAGATTCGGCAGACTTCGCCTTGTATAGAAAGGAATATACAGTCCTAGTCGGGTGCGTTATATCTCGAAGGGGAGATCTCCTAGTCGTAATCCGATGGGGACTCCTACCTTGTAACCTTGTCCCCCAGTATATAAGGGGAGGCAGGGCGCCCCCTGATGGCAGAAGAGCACTCATAAGCTCAGAGGTGCACACATGTTCATCAGAACCACCACCGTATATCCTCAAAGGAATACATACAAACTGGACGTAGGTATTACCTCACATCGAGGGCCTGAACCAGTATAAAATCTTCCTGTGTTCCTTTGCAATCCACCGAGTTTCCATCCGCCGACTAGCCCCATATATTTATTGCCGGTGTAAAACATCGACATTAATAAAATCGTTCAGCGTAAGAAACTATACTCGGGCAAATGTGACAGTCGTAGTAAGGCTTCATAACTGGAGTAGGACAAGCTCGTATATTATTGACAAGACACATATAATATATGCAGCCCCCGACTCACTACTTGGTTGATACAAGCGACGTAGTGAGTCAGAGAAACTATACACATGAGAAAGTATAAAGCTCAGGTATAGAAAGGACGTAGCTGTTCTATATTCCATGAGTTGCTGATAAGGGCACCGTCTTCGGTCTTAAGTCGGTAGGCGCCTGGCCGCGTGACCTCGGCTATAATGAACGACCCTTCCCAGATTGGGGATAATTTGTGCCTGTCTTTGGTGGTTTGTATTTTCCTCAAGACGAGATCCCTGACCAAAAAGGCGCGGCCACGGACATTGCAATTGTGGTAGCGATGCAGGCCTTGAAGATACCTTGCCGACTGGATTGTTGTGATGTCCCTTGCTTCTTCCAACTGATCTAGCTCGACCAGTCGGGTATTGTTTGAGACGTCTTCTGAGTAGGCCCGGACTCACGGAGAGCCGAACTGTAACTCTGTTGGTAGCATAGCCTCAGCATCGTAGACCAGAAAGAAAGGGGATTGCCCTGTTACCCAACTAACCATGGTTCTGAGAGACCAGAGAACAAATGAGAGTTTTTGTACCCACCGGCCCGCATATGGTTGTAGTCGGTCAAATATCCTGGCCTTGATACCCTGTAAGACCATACCGTTGGCTCGTTCAACCTGTCCGTTGCTCTGCGGGTGTGCCACGGATGCGTAGCAGATCTTGATGCTGAACTCTTCACAGAAGTCTTGGAATACGCCGCCCGTGAACTGAGTACCGTTGTCGGTGATGATGCGGTTAGGGACCCCGAATCGGTATAGTATACTCATGATGAAGTCCTTTGCTCGTGCCGCTGTTATTGTTGCAACTGGTTTGGCCTCAATCCACTTGGTGAACTTGTCAACTGCGACGAATAGATGTGTGAACCCTCCTGGCTCTTTCTTGAAAGACCCGACCATGTCGAGCCCCCATACTGCGAATGGCCAAGAAATAGGGATAGTTTGGAGTTCTTGGGCTGGGAGATTTGTTTGTCTTGTGTAGAACTGGCAACCCTCACATTTGCAAACAATTTCTTTTGCGTCTGTTACTACTGTGGGCCAGAAAAATCCCTACCGATAAGCCTTTCCGACTAACGTCCTGGATGTGGCATGGTTTCCACATATTCCCGAGTGGATCGACTGCAGGATCTGCTTGCCCTCCTCAGTGGTGACGTAACGCATGAGGACACCGGATGCGCTCCTTCGGTACAGGCCTTCTCCGACTAGTAGAAAGCTTTTGCTTCAACGCTTGATCTGCTCGGCTTGACTGCGATCTTCTGGGAGTTCGTCGTCCAGGAGAAATTGGATAACATGAGTCTGCCAGTCTTGACATATGTGTAGCACCTCATCTATAGCCAGGGTAGGTTCGCCTCCCGACTGTTCCGGCGCCGGTTTCTTCTTGACTGATGGCTTCATAAGTTGCTCGACAAAGATCTCTGTCAGGACCACATCTCGCTTGGATCCCATATTTGCCAATTCATCTGTCGAGTCATTGTATTGGCGCAGGACATGTGTTATTTCCAGCCTGTCGAACTTGTTTTCTAGCTTGCGAACCTCCTGACAGTATGCCGCCATGGTATCATCAAGACAAGTCCAGTCTTTCATGACTTGGTTTACCACGAGTTGAGAATCCCTGCGCACAACCAGTCGACGTATGCCGAGTGATATTGCAATATGGAGCCCGTGGATAAGTGCCTCGTACTCGGCGACGTTGTGGGAAGCCGGGAAGTGGATTTGTAGAACGTACTTGAGTTTTTCGCCGGTGGGGGATGTCAATATGACTCCAGCCCCGGCGCCACCGATCCGTAGAGAACCATCGAAGTACATTGTCCAGTACTCTCGCTTCGCTGTTGATGTAGGCAGTTGAACTTCTGTCCACTCGGCCATGAAGTCGGCTAGAGCTTGTGATTTGATTGCTGTCCGTGGCTGAAAGGTGATATCAAACGCCATCAACTCGAGTGCCCCTATCAGCTTATGGACACCTTTGAGGTTAGTCAGGGGTGCCATGTTCATGATGGTGTTGACTTTCTACGGGTTTGCCTCGATGCCGCGATGCGAGACGATGAAGCCGAGTAACTTGCCGGGTGGCACTCCGAAGGCGCATTTTTTCGGGTTCAACTTCATCTTGAATCGGCGAAGATTTTGGAAGGTTTCTTCCAGGTCAGCGATGAGGTCTTCTTTGGACTTGGTCTTGATCACCACGTCGTCGACGTAGGCTTCCACGTTGCACCCGATCTGAGTGTGTAGACACCGTTGAATTGCCCGTTGATAGGTTGCTCCAGCATTTTTCAAACCGAACGGCATTGTGATGTAGCAGTACGCTCCAAATGGCGTGATGAAAGATGTCTTTAAGCAGTCTTCCTCCCTCAAGCTGATTTGATGGTATTCCAAGTAGCAGTCGAGAAAGCTGAGTAGGTCGCACCCGGTCGTGGAATCTACCATCTAATCTATCCTGGGAAGACCAAATGGGTCCTTGGGGCATGCCTTGTTGAGATCGGTGTAGTCGACGCACATGCGCCATTTACCATTTTTCTTCTGGACCAGAACTGGGTTTGCCAGCCAATCCAGGTGATAGACCTCCTTGATGAACTCGGCTACGAGGAGCTTGGTGATCTCCTCCGAAATAGCATCCTTGCAGTCTTGAGCAAAGCGCCACAGCCGTTGCTTGACTGGCTTGGCGTCTGTCTTCACGTTGAGGGCGTGCTCGATCACCTTCCTTGGTACGCCCGGCATGTCGGACGGTTTCCACGCAAATATATCCTTGTTGGTTTGGAGGAAGGTGACGAGCGTGTCTTCCTATTTGGGGTTGAGTCCGGTCCTGACTAGGGCAGTTTTGGAGGGGTCGGAAGGGTCCAGGGGGATCTTCTTCGTGTCAGAGTTTGCTGAAATTCCCGACTTCGTCGCCTTTTTTGCCGGAACTTGATCTTGCTCAACTTCAGTTGTGGAGGCTTGCCGGATGCTGTTGCGCCCGACTGCCGCCTCTTATGATTGAGCCAGTTCGCAACTCTCCTTGTCACAGGTGACAGCTTGCTTGACATCGCTGGGGAGGGAGAGGACTCCTGCTGGCCCAAGCATCTTGAGCACCATATATGTGTAGTGCGGTATCGCCATGAATTTGGCGAGTGCCGGTCGTCCGAGTATCGCATTACCACGCGGTCTCGAAGTCGGCGACCTCGAAGTAGACGTTTTCTGTGCGGAAGTTATCCCGCGTGCCGAAGGTTACTGGCAATGTGATCTGTCCGAGTGGAGTTGATGACAGGCCGGGAATTATCCCGTGGAAGGGCACAGTGCTCAGCTGTAATTCTGAACGAGGAATCCTCATCTTGTCCAAAGTCTTGGCGAATAAGATGTTGTGTGTGCTGCCTCCGTCGATGAGGGTTTTCTTCAGCCTGATATTTCTGACGACCGGGTCTAGAACAAGTGGATAGCGTCCCGGGTGTGAGACCAGATCTGGGTGATCTGCGCGGTTGAAGGTAATGGCCATCTTTGACTAGCGCAGGTACTAGGGGGTGTCCGTTGTAGAGACCGTATGGACGTCGCGTGTAGATAGCTTCTGTTTTCGCTTGGACTCGTACGCGAGCAGCCCTCCGAAGATGTGATTGAGCTCGGCTTGGGGATATTGCAAATCATCAGCCGGGCCCTGATCTGGCTTGTTGTCGATGTTTTACACCGGCAATAAATATATGGGGCTACTCGGCAGATGGAAACTCGGTGGATTGCAAAGGAACACAGGGAGATTTTATACTGGTTCAGGCCCTCGATGGGAGGTAATACCCTACGTCCAGTTTATATGTATTCCTTTGAGGAATTATGGTGGCGATTCTGATGAACCGTATGGCCGTTTGAGCTTATGAGTGCTCTTCTGCCCTCATGGGGCGCCCTGCCTCCCCTTATATACTGGGGGACAGGGTTACAAGGTAGGAGTCCCCATCGGATTACGACTAGGAGATCTCCCCTTAGAGATATAACGCACCCGACTAGGACTGTATATTCCTTTCTATACAAGGCGAAGTCTGCCGAATCTAGCTATATCTCTAATTACAAGGCTAGGCCCATCCTCTATCCGAGTGGCCCAAATGCTTGTCATGAGGTACCCGGGGCCCATGGCACCCACACTTGTCTTTGTCCTTGTCGGCGCCAGATGATGAAGCCTGCTCAGAGGTAAACTTCTTAAACATGTAGCAGTCTTTGGCCGCGTGCTTGCCCTTGGGGTGGAAGGGGCATGGCCTGCTCATGACCTTCTGGTAGTCATTATTCCGCTGGGGCCGCGACCGAGTGCGCTCCATGTTGGCCACCTCGTTGTCCGACTTCCGCTTGTGGCTACCAGACTTGTTTTGAGATGGCTCGTTGTCGGCTTTTGCCTTCTGGTCTTTTTATCGGGACTCCTTCTCATTGAGGGCCTCTGCGACTGCTTCAGCCGAGTCAGCGTATTTGTTGGCCATGTCGAAAAGAGCCTAGACAGAGGGTGGTGGCTTCCGAGTGATTTTCGTGATGAACGGGGCGTCCTTTACTCCCTTGCGGAAGGCGGCGATGACGGCCTCGTCTCGGATCATTGGGATCTTGTTGCGCTTCTCAGAGAATCTCTTGATAAAATCTCATAGAGACTCGTTCTTCTTCTGGTGTAGTTGATACAAATCGTGCTCAGAAGATGGCCTCTCGTAGGTTCCCTGAAAATTGGCGATGAATCGCTCCCTGAGTTCTCCCCAGGAACCGATCGACCGCCCCGGGAGTCCTGTCAGCCATGTCCTCGCCGAGTCGGCTAGCGCGACTGGGAGGTATTTAGCCATGGCTTTGTTGTCACCCCCAGCAGCTCGAACTGCTAGGGTATATACGGTGAGCTAGGACTCGGGATTTGTTTTGCCATCATACTTTTCAATTCCTGTGGGCTTAAAGCCAGTCGGCCAGTCGACGTCCTGTAGCTCCCGGGTGAAAGCTGGAATGCCTTCGTCCTCGTGAGGGCTCGAGCTTCGACCATGGCGGTTAAACCACTCGTGATGGAGATCGAAGCACTCATTTTCATCCTCCAGTCGGCGGCGCTCGTCTTCGTGTTGTTCGTGGCACCGGGCGTTGATGGTGTGGCGGAGGTCGTGTTGTAGGCGCTCTCGAAGGTCTTGGTTGGGCCAGCGGTCATACTGGTGATGCCGCCGGTTGTCATTGCCAAGTGACGTTTGCCTGGTCTCCTTGCATGGCCGACTTGAGCCGGCCGCCCGATGCCGTGCTGATGTGGATGAGCCTGCTGCTGGAGTTCCCGACCGGTTAGTCGGTACCACGGTGTCGCCCGACTGCTATTGTTGTTGCTGGCAGGCAGCAGCCGTGATCATCGCCTTGATCTTGGCGATAGTTGGGGTGGCCTGGTGATCATGCCCGAGCTGGAGCCTGTCCAGCAAGGATGCGGCGGCCACAACATTCTGTTGTGGCGTGACAAAGACGTCGTGATCGCCGACTTTAGTCTGGAGAATCTGCTGCTGAGCTGCTCGCCTAGCCTTGCGTAGCCCGTCATTGCGAGCCTTGTGGTCTGCCTCCTCCTGTTGTCGCAGTCGGCACGCCTCCTCCTGTTGCTCCTCTTGCAGTCAGCGCACCTCGGGTGGTGGTGTTGAAGCCATGAAGACCTCACGGGGGAGGAGGAAACTCGCTAGACTGGAGTCCGAACTAGCGTTCAAACCGTTATCCGACTTGGAGTCGGACTCCGAGTAGTTTATCGGAGTAAGAACGACCCCGACCTCTCTAGATCCAATCTGAAACGGCGCTTGGCCGTGTCCAAACTGAATCACAGGAGATTGGGTCTGCTGCGCGGGATGTAGATCTGCAGCATCGCCGAATCCGTGCGGGAGATTGACTATCTCTCCCCTTCTTGGCCTAACTCGAGCTAGCTCAAGGGCTAGCGCAAGTCGGACGCCGAAGGAGAGAGTTGTCCCAATGCTCGACAAAGTGAAGGACTGCCGCAGTAGATCATTGAAGGAGATTGCAGCGTCCTGTGGGCCGACTGGCGCAACGTCGGCTGGTTCCTCGGCCAGCTGGATTGGATCTGCTTCGGCCAAGGTAAGGTTGCCGATCTGTTCAGCGACGAAATCGAGGCTTCCAAAGAAATTATGTCTCTAGGGGAGAACTTGTTGCCGTCGATTCTGGTTGCTGGATCCATCGAGCTTGTAGATTTGAAACTTGCCAGAGCCCCTACCTGGCGCACCAACTGTCGATGTTTTACACTGGCAATACAACTATAGGGCTACTCGGCGAGGGGGAACTCAATGGATTGCAGAGGAACGTGAAGAAGATTTATACTGGTTCAGGCCCTCGAGGTGAGGTAATACCCTACGTCCAGTTGTGTGTGTCGATGTTTTACACCGGCAATAAATATATGGGGCTAGTCGGCGGATGGAAACTCGGTGGATTGCAAAGGAACACAGGACGATTTTATACTGGTTCAGGCCCTCGATGTGAGGTAATACCCTACGTCCAGTTTGTATGTATTCCTTTGAGGATATACGGTGGTGGTTCTGATGAACTTGTGTGCACCTTTGAGCTTATGAGTGCTCTTCTGCCCTCAGGGGGCGCCCTGCCTCCCCTTATATACTGGGGGACAAGGTCACAAGGTAGGAGTCCCCATCGGATTACGACTAGGAGATCTCCCCTTAGAGATATAACGCACCCGACTAGGACTGTATATTCCTTTCTATACAAGGTGAAGTCTGCCGAATCTAGCTATATCTCTAATTACAAGGCTAGGCCCATCCTCTATCCGAGTGGCCCATATGCTTGTCATGAGGTACCCGGGGCCCATGGCACCCACAGTAGCCCCCGAGACCTTCATAGTTGAGTCACAGCTGACGCCGAGTGCTCATCCTCCACGGTGAAGTCTTCCCGAGTGCATTGCTCCCAAGTACTCTTTGTCTGAGTGCTGCTTCTCCCGAGTCCTGCTTCATGTCAGCTGGCAGCGAGGCTATGAAGGGCTCGATGTAGATGTTGGAATAGTGTGCGCTGAATAGGCGCACCTATTAGGTGTAGCCCCCGACTTTGTGCTTAATTGTGAAAACAATTAAACATGAAGTCAAAGATCTTTAACCTTGTAGTCTTTCCCGAGTAGTATACTACTGGTATATGAGACTCTTCGGTATCATGTCAACCGGAATATGATTTATAGTCTTGCCGAGTAAGGAACTACTCGTATGTAGGACTCTTCGACTTCATGTCAGTCGGAATGTGTGTCTATAGTCTTGCCGAGTAGGATGCTACTCGTATATGGGACTCTTCAGCGTCATGTCAGCTGGAAAGGGGTGTTTATAGTCTTTCCCGAGTAGTATACTACTCGAAAATTAGACTCATCGACATCATGTCAGTCGGGATGATTATTTATAGTCTTTCCCAAGTAGTATACTACTCGAAAATTAGACTCGTCAGCTTCATGTCAGCTGGAAAAGGTGTTTATAGTCTTTCCCGAGTGGCGTCCCATTCGGAAGTTAGACTCTTCAGCTCGTCAGCTGGAAGAATGTTTATAGTCTTTCCCGAGTAGTGCACTACTCGAAGGTTAGACTCATCCGCGTCATGTCAGCGGGAATGAGAATTTTATTGTCTCTCCCGAGTAGTGTACTACTCGAAAGTTAGACTCATCCGCGTCATGTCAGTGGGAATGAGAATTTTATAGTCTCTCCCGAGTAGTGTACTACTCGAAAGTTAGACTCATCCGCGTCATGTCAGCGGGAATAATGCTGCTCATGGCAACTGGTGGCCACGCATGTAGGCCGAGTACCACTGTATGAAAAATAAATCCATTACGTGGTTAGGTGTACTCGAGAGAGATACCTGCATCTCCAATTTTAATGAAGACCAGCTTGTGATCCTTGTAAGGATGTATCCTCGAGACCTGGTGGATAAGACAGATACCCAAACATATATGTTTAGCAATAAGGCTCTCATGAAGCATATCTGTTTACCTCATCGGTTCCTGTGGGTAGCACCAGCGCTATAATTTCAACTCAGCCTGTGGGCGGCCCACATGGAGCATGCTACTGTAGGAACTCATGTCTTGGTGGCTATTACCAAGTAAGCCGGCCTGAACCAACCTACCCAGCATAGCTCTATAGAAGTAGCATCCATCGCATGTCAGGATGAGTATGGCGGCGTTGGTAACCGCAATCAGCCAGAGGAATCCTTGTCTGCAAGTCTTTCCAACTTATGCTCCGGATGCATCCTGGTTGCCACAGACGCCTGAGTAGGTATATTGCAGAATCTGCTCGCTCTCCCCAGGTGTGACACGGTGCATGGGAACTCCGGATGTGCTTTGACGACATAGGTCTTCTCTGACTTCAGTAAAGCCGGATAAGGTACCCGAACCTAGCATTAGCATAGGATTCGGCTGGCGACCCTCATGGGGCGTACCCTACTTAGCCGAGTAGTACACAGCCCTGACTGGCGCCGGAGGCCGGTTATTAGCTCGCATGGAGCGTAGCCGAGGAAGATGACGTCCCGACTGGCGCAAGTACTCGGTAAGTAGCCCTCATGGAGCATCCCGAGTGTATTTTGGCAGACTTGTCCAGCCCCCGAGCGTAGGAGATAGGCTCGCAGCCCTGAGTTCCTGTCACGCATATCCGGAGCTGGGCCTGCAATATAAAAATATCGGATGAGTAGCATCTGATGATGGAAATAATCACCCGAATAAAATGTATTTTACAATGTATGTAAATACATGTTCTTCCTCTTTTTGATATTAATTTCCTCGAGTAGTTGACCCCTTACGTTTAAGCACTCTGCCCGACTAGTCATAGCCCCCTAGCGTCGGGAGTTGGCTCATGGCTCTTTCCCAGGCACGCGTTTTGGGTGACTTGAGTTCGTCTTACATGGAGCAGAGTTTCACGGATCGAGATTTATGCTACTCGAGTACTTTTGTAATCATTTAAGAGCAAAAACGGAAAAAAAGTAAATGCGCAGCTTGTACACCTATTAGGTGTAAGCGGCTGTGGCACTAGCAAGGCCGAGTGAGGAGATGTTTATCAGAAAGCGACTTAGCTGTTCGGTATTTGGGAGTGGGGATGCCATCCTCGTGTTTGAGCTTGTGAGCCCCCGAGCATGTCACTTGTTGTTCTGATAATCTTCAGTTGTTGAAGGTCGAAGGCGGTTGTGACCGACTGCCACAATGGAGCCGTCTGACTTGCGTTTGCGATTCCCAGCTTTAGTCGGGACCACGTCGTCGGTGTCGTCCCGCTTCTTCTGTCAGGGTGACTTGTTGTCATCGAGGGCCTCGACAACAGCGTGGGCCGAGTCGGCGTACTTGTTTGCCATGTCGAATAGGGCCTTGACAGAGTTGGGAGGCTTCCGCGTGAATTTGTCGATGAACGAGGTGTCTTTTACTCCTTTTTGAAAGGCGGCGATGACGACCTCATCCTTGACGTTCGGGATTGAATTTTTCTTCTCAGAGAACCTCTTGATGAAGTCACGAAGAGACTCGTTCTTCCTTTGATGCAACTCATATAAGTCGTACTCGGAAGATGATCTCTCGTAAGTTCCCTGGAAGTTGGCGATGAAGCGTTCTCTGAGTTCTCCCCAGGAGCTGATTGATTGCATGGGAAGTCCTGTTAGCCATGTCCTCGCTGAGTCGGCTAGAGCGACTGGGAGGTAGTTAGCCATGACTTTGTGATTTCCCCCAGCTGCTCGGATCGCCAGAGTGTAGACCGTGAGCCAGGACTCGGGATTGGTCTTGCCATCGTATTTGTTGATGCCTGTAGGCTTAAAGCCGACTGGCCAGTCGACCTGTCGTAGTTCCTGGGGGAAGGCCGGTATGCCTTCGTCTTCATGAGGACTCCGACCCCGACTACGGCGGCGAAACCGCCCGTAGTGGAGGCCGAAATGCTCGTTCTCGTCTTCCAGCTGGCGTTGGTCATCTTCTTCTCGTTTGCGGTGCCGAGCATTAATGTCTTGCTGAAGGTCGCGCCGCAGTCGGTCTCGGAGGTCATGGTTGCCCCGACGGTCGCTTCGACGTTGCCGGTTGTTGTGGTTGCCGAGTGACGTCTGGCTTGACTCCGCGTGCTGCCGACTAGAGCCGGCCGCTCGATGTCGCTTTGAGGTGGATGAGACTGCCACTGGGGAAGTTGACCGACTGGTCAGTACGAGTATGTTGCCCGACTGTTGGTGCTGCTGACATGCGGCAGCGGTAAGCATGGCTTTTATCCTTGCGATCGTCGGGGTGGCCTGGTGATCAGGCCTAAGTTGGACCGTGTCCAGTAGAGTTGCGGCGGCCATGATGTTCTGTTGTGGCGTGACGAAGACGTCGTGGTCGCCGACTTTTGTTTGGAGGGTTTGTTGCTGAGCGGTTCGCCCAGCCCTGCGTAGGCCGTCGTTGCGAGCGTGCGGGCGTCTTGCTTCTTCCTCCTGTTGTTCTCGCAGTCGGCAGGCCTCCTCCTCTTGTTGTTCGTGTAGTCGGCGTGATTCCTGAGTAGGAGTGGAGCCTTTGGATGCCATGAAGATTTCTCGTGGCGGAGAGAAGCTTGACGAGCTGCTGTCCGACTTAGAGTCGTAGTCCGACTGGAAGTCGGAGTCCGACTGAGAGTCGTAGTCGGAATAGTTGATGGGGGTGATTACCACTCCGACCTCCCTAGATCCGATCTCGAGCGGCTCGGGGCCGTATCCGAGTCGAACTCCAGGGGATCAGGTTTGCCGCGTCGGACGTAGGTTGTAGATATCCGCGGCGTCGCCGAGTCCGAACGGGAAATTGACGATCTCTTCCCTTCTCGACCCGATCTCGGCCGGCTCGAAACCGAGTCCGAGTCGAACACTGAAAGGAAGAGTTGTCCCTGGGTTGGGCGTATAGGAGATCGCCGCAGCATATCGTCGAAGATTGCCGCAGCGTCGTGTGGGCCGACTGGCGCGGAGTCGGCTGGTTCCTCGGCCAGTTGGATCGGGTCCGTGTCGGCCAAGGTGAGATTGCCGATCTGGTCGGCGGCGAAGTCGAGGCTTCTAAATGCAATTGTATCTCCGGGGGAGAGTTTGCCACCGTCGACTTCGGTTGCTGGATCCATCGAGCTTGTAGATGTAGATCGCGCCGAGGCCCCTACCTGGCGCGCCAACTGTCGATGTTTTACACCGGCAATAAATATATGGGGCTAGTCGGCGGATGGAAACTCGGTGGATTGCAAAGGAACACATGACATTTTATACTGGTTCAGGCCCTCGATGTGAGGTAATACCCTACGTCCAGTTTGTATGTATTCCTTTGAGGATATACGGTGGTGGTTTCTGATGAACTTGTGTGCACCTTTGAGCTTATGAGAGTGCTCTTCTGCCCTCAGGGGCGCCCTGCCTCCCCTTATATACTAGGGGACAAGGTCACAAGGTAGGAGTCCCCATCGGATTACGACTAGGAGATCTCCCCTTAGAGATATAACGCACCCGACTAGGACTGTATATTCCTTTCTATACAAGGTGAAGTCTGCCGAATCTAGCTATATCTCTAATTACAAGGCTAGGCCCATCCTCTATCCGAGTGGCCCATATGCTTGTCATGAGGTACCCGGGGCCCATGGCACCCACAGTGTGTCATTCCTCTGAGGTGTTTGTCGATCAATGATCTCGTGCCCCTTGAGGGGTGCCCTGCCTCCCCTTATATACTGGGGGACAGGGGTACATGATAAGGATCCTAGCCAGATATGGCCAAGGGATTTCCCTCTTAGAGATAGAAACTTATCCGACTAAGACTATGTTTTTCCTTACGTACAAGCAATCTGCCGGATGCTATCTTATCTCTAACTACATGATTCAGCCCATCCTCTATCCGAGTGGCCCATATGCTTGGTGAAGTACCCAGGGCCCATGGCCTCCACACTCCGTGTGCTGCTGAATAGAGCTGACCGCTCGGTGTCGCTTTGAGGTGGATGAGACTGCCATTGGGGATGCCGACCGGTTGGTCGGTATGAGGGTATCGCCCAACTATTGGTGCTGCTGACATGCAGCAGTGGTAAGCATGGCTTTTATCCTTGCGATCGTCGGGGTGGCCTGGTGATCAGGCCCGAACTGGAGTGTATCCAATAGAGTTGCAGCGGCCGCGATGTTCTGTTGAGGAGTAATGAAGACGTTGTGGTCGCTAACTTAGGTTTGGAGGATTTGTTGTTGGGCAGTTCACCCAGCCCTGCGTAGATCGTCGTTGCGAGTGTGCAGGCATGTTGCTTCTTCCTCTTGTTGTTCTCACAGTCGGCGGGCCTCCTCCTCTTGTTGCTCGTGTAGTCGGCGTGATTCCTGAGTAGGAGTAGAGCCTTTGGATGCCATGAAGATTTCTCGTGGCAGAGAGAAGCTTACTGAGTTGCTGTCCGACTTAGAGTTGGAGTCCGACTAAGAGTCAGAATCCAACTAAGAGTCGAAGTCGGAATAATTGATGAGGGTGATTATAACTCCGACTTCCCTAGATCCGATCTCGAGTGACTCTGTGTCGGGCCCGGGTTTGACCCCGAACCCTATGTGTGTACCGTGCTAGTCCCACGATCAATTGCTAGCACACACATTCAACATTGACATCATAATCCATACATCTCAGGTTCAGGTCATAGCAGTCCAAGCATAAGTCGTACAAGAGTCTAGACTTAGCGATTACATAGAGGCCGACCGGCCAAATAGAACAACAATTTAACAAAGAGTTCAACAGCGGAAACAAGATAATAGAGGCACCCAAAACCAGCAAGTATGCCTCTGCCCGCCCACAGGCAACCAACCGGTAAGCCCTAGTAAGCACCGTCGTCGTCGTCTCCAAAACCCGCTGCATAGAAGTACCTGATTGTCGGGTCCTCCTCAACCATCTCTAAAAAAAAAAAGAAGTCACACAAGCGTGTGTGAGTACAATACGTACACCGCAAGACTTATAGTGGTTGCAATGGTATTCCATAGTATGCGAAGATAAACAAGGAATGGTTCAGGTCCTGCAGTTTGCATAAATCATAATATACATAGCGAAAACATTGCGGTTTTGCAACGAAATTTTTGTAAATCAAGCTAGCACAGCAAACAAGTATATAGCATCAACCCCCAAGTGGTTTCCAACCATATGGGCTCCCTACCCCATCAGCCAGCCAACAAGTGGCAACACGCTGCCACAACCATCCCAGCGAACTCCCCGTTCGCCACCAAGATCTTTCCCAAAACAGTTCCCAAAAATTTAAACTACTCACGGTGCAAGAATTTCCCAAGTCGTCATAACCGAGGACACGGCTATTCGAATAGTTTTAAACTCTCGAGAGTGTGTACAACTGTACCACATGACAAGGACAATATGAGTTACCACACAGGAGGCTCACACCATCAATGACAAAGCCTTTCTATCGTTGATCTAGCAATATCCCGCGCTTATGATCCATCCTAGGGAGTTGGGAGGCCTCCAAATCCCCAAGGCTCATACGATGTGCTGGTCACCCTTGAACAATAATCAAGGGACCTTCGGGCTATGGACAAAAAACCATAACCCGCATTATACCCAATGTCAACAATAATGACCTACTACTACACCGGCGGGTCTTTGGCCTAGGTATAAACATATAGCTAGCTAGGAACTCCCATAAGAGCCACATGTGGTTTGCACCTGTGCTTCTTGGTTCTAGCTACACCATAGAATCGGTCCTTAGTGACCCGGACGAGACAACCACCTAATCGGTACCTACAACAAGGCACCGAAACTACATCCACTCACCCAAGTCCAAAAGCATGTTTTCAGTCTTGTTTTCCCACCAAGAGCACTAGGGGAAAAATACCTACTGTTCATTTCCATATTTTCGCAAATGCTTCTTTTCCGCCAACATCCAAAATCAGAGTAACAAGTAGCTTGATTAAATAGCAAAACTAAGCATACCTATTGACATCTTCGCCAAACAACCATGAACCTCAAATTTTTCAGTGGCAACATAAGTGACAAGGATTCATGATACTCAAGTAACAAGGACAGGGTCATATGCAACAAGAGGTTAACTCACCCAAGAATCCACACATTTTCAAAGTAAAACATCGCATGCATAATAGTTTGCAATCAATATAGTTTGTAAGTTTGAAATATAGGAGAATTGATCAGGGGGTGCTTGCCTTGCTTCTGGACTTCCTGGACTCTTCTGATCCTTCCACAACCGGGTCAACAACGTCGTGTTCTACGAGAAAGACCGAATGCAATGAAAACAACGGCAAAATTAACAGTACAGGAAGTACAAATATTTTTGCAGAATATGGAAGTGCATGATTTTGATGAATTTAGGAAAAAGAATCGCTTGAATCCGAGTTGGGTATGAGGGAGATACGGCTAAACGAAGTCTGCTCTGTCCTAAAATCGAAAATAATTGAGAACAATGTTTTCGCTCACGACGAACTGCTGAAACGGCTGTTAAAACATTCTACCGACTTAACGGGTCGTCTATTTGGGACATTTTCGGTTCTAGGGGATTTTTATGGTAGAAACCTACAAAGTGTGCTGCTGTGAAACCTAAGGACAACTCCCGCAAAAGTGGATATACTCCAACTCGCTAGGATATTAATCGCGCACGCTCACACGTCACTAAAATGGCCTAACACGTGAAATCCACCGGGCATGAAGTATCAATCCAAGGCATTTGGGGGCGTGGAGGGTTTCTAGGGCCTAGGAGTCACTGGATGTATAGGTGGAACCTACGGGAAGGCTTCGGTAGTATCGAACGCCTCGGTCCAAAAATGATGTCTTCGCATGCGCAAACTACACATCTTCTCACGTTAACGACAACCGGCAAAATCGGGAATTCAACAGCAGCTGCTCTACTTGTGGTTTTATCCCGATCTCAACGCTAGTGGGCCAACTGGCTTGCATGGGGCTGATGGGGTGGCTGCCGCTCACTCAAACACAAGCGCACCTAAGGTGTTTGATGAAAAGCCAAGCTAATGCACGGCTTGTCTACCTCTGTCCTCTCATGCTCTAGTGCATGGCTAGCGTATGCAGGGCACGAGGAAGCTCTAGGGGTCCTGCATGCAAGATCGAAGGGCTTTACTACATGCGGCCATGCTCCGATTGAGCCTCATCCACACATGTGGCCACGGTGGTGTTGCTTGGGTGGATGGCAAAACAACGGCACGACAGGCCAAACCAAGGACGTGGGAAGAACTAGTGGCCTCCTAGGAATAAAAAGGAAGTACATGCAGAAACAGAAGCTCACCGAAGAGTACAGGCAGTGGGGTGCAACGTTGAGGCAGTGGTCGGCTCGGCAACAGGATTGCACACGATGGAGGCTGCGGTGGTGCCTGCTGCTCGCCGAGGGCAAAAACGGAGTTAGGTCGGGCAAGAACACGTGGTGACACAGCTGAGACAAGGCAAAACTCACCGGAGCTCTCAGACGGAAAGAGTGTGCTCGCCGGCGACGTGGGCGGCACCTCACGTTCTCAGCGAACCAAGGGGCAATCCTTTGGGTTCTTGGCAGGTAAGAAAGAGGGCGAACTGGGGAAGCAGGAGGACATGGACTTGGTTAAGAAGGAAGGCAAGGAAGGGAGAGGAGAGGGGAGGGGCGCTGCTCTGCTCCACGGTCTCGCGATGGCGTGAGCGCGGGCAAGCGTGCAGCAGACAGATGGGACAGGGCAGGGCGCCGCTGAGGCTGTCGGGGGCATCTCGCGAGGTCCCAAGGCGGTTCTGCCTCTCCCTCTCACGTGGTCTGTGGTGCGCAGAGGAAGCCACCTGGTCGAGCCGCACGGGCGGGGAGAGATCCTTGCGTGATCTCGTTTGGACGATGGGGGACAGGGCACAAAAGATAGCATCACGTATCAAAGATTCACACTTGAGGATTAACTCCAACAACCATGCGATCCAAACACGAGACCCAATGGATGAATGCGCGGGCGAGGGTGCAGGCTCGTGAGAGAGGGCGCAGGCGCGAGCTCGGGAGAGGGCGCGGGCGCGAGCTCGGGAGCGAGAGGGCGCGGGCTCGGGAGCGAGAGGGCGCGGGCGCAGGCTCACAAGAGAGGGTGCGGGCGCGAGCTCGGGAGCGAGAGGGCGCGGGCTCGCAAGAGAGGGCGCGGGCGCGAACTCGGGAGCGAGAGGGCGCGGGCGCGGGCTCGCGGGAGAGGGCACGGGCGCGAGCGGGCGCCGGTGCGGGCGCGAGCGAGGGCGCAGGCTCGGGAGAGATTCCGGCCACCGCCGGCCATGAGAAGACCACCTACAGCTTCGCCTTGAACTCCTCTGACTTTTCTCTTTGGGGCCCAACTACAGCCAACGCCGCCATCGCCGTCGCCGCTGCCGAGAAGCTCGCCGGCTCAGTCCTCCTCTGTTTCATCCCACCGGACCATCCACTCCCAGTCCGGACGGTCCGTTCCATTGTCCCTGTCTGCGCCTGCTCAGATTTGCCCCTAAGGCGCTGGTTTATACAGGTCGCACGATCTTTAACCCGTTGGCTGAGATTTTTCATGCATGAAAGATGACATAAAGAGCATGCAGATGGGAAAATGGTTTTATGCACCAAAGATCAAAAGTGGGCTGTTACACTCTGGGCCGTATCCGAGTCGAACTCCAGAGGATCGGGTTTGTCACGTCGGATGTTGTTCGAAGATATCCGCGGCGTCGCCGAGTCCGAACGGGAGATTGACGATCTCCTCCTTCCTTAGCCCAATCTCGGCTGGCTCAAGACCGAGTCCAAGTCGAACACCGAAAGGAAGAGTTGTCCCAAGACCCGGGCAAGTGGAAGATTGCCGCGGCAAGTCGATGATGGTCGCTGCAGCATCGTGTGGACCGACTGGCGCGGAGTCGGCTAATTCCTCGGTCGGTTGGATTAGGTATGCGTCGGCCAAGGTGAGATTGCCGAACATGTCGGCGACGAAGTCGAGGCTTCCGAATGAGATTGTATCTCCGGGGGAGAATTTGCCGCCGTCGACTCCAGTTGCTGGATCCATCGAGCTTGTAGATGTAGATCTCACCGAAGCCCCTACCTGGCGCGCCAACTGTCGATGTTTTACACCGGCAATATGAATATGGGGCTACTCGATGGATGGAAACTCGATGGATTGCAAAGGAACACAGGGAGATTTTATACTGGTTCAGGCCCTCGATGTGAGGTAATACCCTACGTCCAGTTGTGGTGTTATTCCTTTGAGGATTTGAGTTGATCTTGGTCATCTCGCCCTTAGGGGGTGCCCTGCCTCCCCTTATATACTAGGGGATAGGGGTACAAGGTAGGAGTCCTAGCCGGATATGCCCAAGGAATCTCCTCTTAGAGATACAATTTACCCGACTAGAACTGTATATTCCTTATTGTACAAGGCAAAGTCTGCCGGGTGCTACTATATCTCTAATTACAAGACTGTTAACGCCAAAATTTGGTAAGGCCTTGTATCAGATTCGGTCAAGGGAACGATTGCAGTCGGTTAACAGAAATTGGTTCAAGGAGCAGGCCGAGTCCGAGAAAGAGCCGTGAAGACCGCGCGTGGCAGTTAATTCCTATATTTATTAGGAAAAGATTTATCTTTTTTAGGGAACCTGACTTCGTGTTCGGTTAGGAATAGTTAGCGTTTTCTATTATAGATAGGAAATCATATACCGTGTCCTATAAGGACTCATGTAACTCGGGGTATATATACGTATGCCCGGGGACCTTGTAAATTATCCACACAGATCAATACAAAATTCGGCGCATCGCCACCCTTTCGACGGGATCCTGCTTCTCGAGCCGGGCTGCATCGGTTAGGTCCGAACTCCTGCGAGAGGGTAAGTCTCGTCACCCCGGCTACCAATCCGCTAGGACTTCCTAGGTTAGGTCCGATATTCTAGTCAGTTTATGGTAGTCGGCTTACCATGATATATTTACTTTATCTATGGCTGCATCAGTTCAGTTTGATCTCATAGATTGATTAGGTATATCACATCACGCGTGCATAGACTGTATCGACTTACTGGGAGCGACTTATCATCAGTTCATGCTGCATCGGTTAGGTCCGACCTACTGAACTGCTAGTGATAAGTCGATCCTGCTGGGCCGATGCGTTGTGTGCAGGCGTTTTATCGGAGTGCATAGCCGGTTAGTTATTTTCATCACGATCGCATTGTATCTATCGGCCCATTGAGGCATTGTTATCATTGTCGGTCTGTGCTGCAACGGTTAGGTCCGATCTACTAGACTGACGATAATAGCTTTACTCTTGATGAGCCGATGGTGTTGTGCGATGGTGTTATCGGAGTGCTTAGCCGATAAGTTATCTGTTAAAGCCGACTACATTTATTCATTGTCTTATCCTATACTCGCTCCATTCAGTAGTCGGCTAGCTTATCAATTATTTATCATTTATGTTATTGCATACTTTATTATATGTTCTTGCCTGTATTATTGTTACAATCGGCTAAGGGCTAGCCGATGGGTTTATTCTGCCGATCCAAGTACAAGTACAAGCAAGTTCCCGGGCACGATCCCAGGTGAGGGCCCGGGCATGAGCCCGGGTAAGGACCAGTGTATGGGCCCGGACAGCGGACGAAGATCCCGGGAGCCGATTTAAGCAAGGGCTCGGGCACAGGCATATCTTCAGGGCAACACCAGTAACATTAGACTATGATCAGCTAGGATTTATTTGATTTATTTATGCATTATACTTGCTTATTTTATCAAGTTTATAGCCGGTTTTTGAGTATCCCTTCAACGATCGGCTAGCATGATATATGTTTATTATTATGTTATTGCTCTTGCCGTCATCGGCCTTAAGCCGATGTATAAGTGCTACAGTGCTCATCGGCCATCGGCTGATGAAACGAGTCTAGATCGGCTTCCAGCCGATTGGCTCATTGATCTAACATTTTCCTCCTTGTCAATTACAGGGTCAAATTGACTGGCACGCCTACAAACCTCAAATTTTAGGACCTGCACTGGAGTGAAGCAAATCTCCCAGGCCTTCGCGTGTCACCCAGACGCCGGACGGCCCCCAGCGGGTTTTCGGCGTCAACAAAGACTCAGCCCATCCTCTATCTGAGTGGCCCATATGCTTGTGATAAGGTACCCGGGGCCCATGGCCTCCACACCAGACCTCCCCAGGCTTGAGGCCCCTCCCCGCGGGCTCCTATGAACCTTTCGCTGGATGACTCCCGATGGGACAGCGAAGAAGTATGTGCACGACGAAGCAGCGGCGGAGAGGGAGCACAAAGTCTTGCTTCACAACGCGATTGCCGCGTCCCGAGGGATCCAGGTATGATTTTGATAGGCTCTTGTCGGTCTTCCTTGTTTGTATGTTCTGATGCTCGACTCTGCTTTGATCTGTTCTTGCTTTGAGCAGAAGGTTGTCAACCGCTCGGAGCAAATGAACGAGGTCCTAACCCTGCTTGCCCCCAGCTCCAAGAATTGGACCAGCTCTGGGTCTTAAAGGCCGAATTGGAACGGTGTAGCCAAGAGAGGGAGTCTTGGCTGAAGGGGGCCATTAATCAGCTCAGGGACGAAAATTGGGACCAAGCCAAGAAGATTGGAAGTAAGTCTCCCAAACACGTCTTCCTGACTGAGCCCTTAGTATATTTCTCTAGCTATGTTGTTTCCTGACTGCCCAGTTGTGTCTTGACTACAATGTTGAGTACTTGACTATTATGATGTGCAACCCTCGAAGCCAAGTTGAGGACCCGAACAGAGGGGGAAGCCAAGCTGGAGGAGGCTGAGAGGGCCAAGGCCGATCTTGAAAAAGACAGGGCCAACTTGACAAGGGCCAAGGCCGAGCTTGAAAAAGAGAAGGCCGACTTGAAGAAGGCCAACGCCAAGCTTGAAAAGGAAAAAGCTGAGCTGGAGAAGGCCACGGCCAAGTGGGAGGCCAACTATGAAAGTAAGTCTCCGCTCTGAAAATTATCTTAACCAATCCATGAAGCGCTCTTTCTGCAATTTTGCCTAACAAGTTTACTTGTCGTTGAACCCAGGTAGCTGCTAGAGCCAATGCCTAAATCCAGTTTCAGGTTTTTGTAGAGGAGATAAAAGTCATCAAGGAGTTACGGGAGATCCTTGCCGAGTCCGTGAAAGGGCTCCTTAACGTAATGGACCCTCACTATGTGGGAACCAGCTCCAACACGATCTCCCAGGTGCAAGCGCGCCTTAACGAAGCCCCGAGTATCCTGAAGAGGTACTCAGACGAGCAGGTTGTGGTCGGTGTGGCCCAAACCCTGGCGATGACCAAGTCCATCTACCCCAGGGCAGATATTGAAGCCATCGGAGAGGGGTTCGCCAAGGAGATGACACCTGAGGAGGCACTGGAGTTGATAGCCAAGGCGAGGCTGACTGCAGAGGTGATCACCCGGGATCTGGGCATGTAGGAGCAATCCATCATGCAGTCGGTGTATATAATTTTTGTAACGGCATGTGTAAATATATGTGCAATGCCGTCAAGCGTTAAGTTCTGACTTAGTTATCATTAGCTTTGTCTGACTATATAGTCTTCGCCAAGTTAGTCTATAGGGACTTAATAAAATCGTTCACCTCAGAAAGCTGTACTCGGGCAAACATCAAAGTCGTTGCAAAACTTCATAACTTAAGCAAAACAGGCTCGTATATTATTGTAAAAGCACATATAATACATGCAGCCCCCAGCTCACTACTCGGTTGGAACAAGCGGCATAGTGAGTCAGAGAAAAACTGTACACATGGGAAAGTATAAAACTCAGGTATAGAAAGGACGTAGCTGTTCTATATTCTATGAGTTTCTAATGAGGGCACCGTCTTCGGTCTTCAGTCGGTAGGCGCCTGGCCGTGTAACCTCGGCGATAATGAATGGCCCTTCCCATATTGGGGATAGTTTAAGCCTGTCTTTGGTGGTTTGTATTTTTCTCAAGATGAGATCCCCGACCAAAAAGGCGCGGCCACGAACATTGCGATTGTGGTAGCGACATAGGCTTTGTAGATACCGTGCTGACTAGATTATTGTGGCCTTCCTCGTTTCTTCCAACTGATCTAGCTTGACCAATCAGGTGTTGTTTTAGATGTCTTCAGAGTAAGCCCGAACTCGTGGAGAGCCGAACTCTAACTCGGTTGGTAGCACAACCTCGGCACCATAGACCAAGAAGAAAGGGGATTGCCCTGTTGCCCGACTAACCGTGGTTCTTAGAGACCATATAACGGATGGGAGTTCTTGTACCCACCGGCCCGCATATGGTTGTAGTCGGTCGAATATCCTTCTCTTGACGCCTTGTAAGACCATGCCATTGGCTTGCTCAACCTATCCATTACTCTGCGGGTGTGCCACAAATGCATAACAGATCTTGATGCCGAATTCGTCACAGAAATCTTGAAAGACGCCGCCCGTGAACTGAGTACCGTTGTCTGTTATGAAGCAGTTAGGGACCCCGAATTGGTATAGTATACTCATTATGAAGTCCTTTGCTCTTGCTGCTATTATGATATCAACGGGTTTTGCCTCAATCCACTTTGTGAATTTATCCACTGCGACGAACAAGTGTGTGAACCCTCCTGGCGCTTTCTTGAAAGGCCCGACCATGTCAAGCCCCCATACTGCAAAGGGCTAAGAGATTGGTATGGTTTGAAGTTCTTGGGCTAGGAGGTTTGTTTGTCTTGCGTAGAACTGACAACCCTCGCATGTGCGAACAATGTCTTTAGCATTTGTTACTGCCGTTGGCCAGAAAAATCCCTGCCGGTAAGTCTTTTCAACTAACGTCCTAGATGTGGCATGGTTGCCACATATGCCCAAGTGGATTGATTGTAGAATCTGCTTGCCCTCCTCGGTGGTGACGCAGCACATGAGGACACCAGATGCACTTCTTTGGTACAGGTCTTCTCCGACTAGTAGGAAACTTTTGCTTCGTCGTTTGACTTGTTCGGCTTGAATGCAATCTTCTGGGAGTTCATTGTCCAGGAGGAATTTGAGAGAAGAAGTCCGCCAATCGTTGGATATGATCAGTACTTCGTCTGTTGCTGGGGTAGGTTTGCCTCCCGACTGCTTTGGCACTGGTTTCTCCTTGACTGACGGCTCCATGAGTTGCTCGACAAAGATCCCAGTCAGGACCACTTCTCGCCTGGATCCCATGTTTGCCAGTTCGTCTGCAGCATCATTGTTTTATCGTAGGACATGTGTTATCTCCAGCCCGTCGACCTTGTTTTCCAACTTTCTGACCTCCTGACAGTATGCTGCCATGGTGTCGTCGAGGCATGTCCAGTCTTTCATGACTTGGTTGAACCACGAGTTGGGAGTCTCCTCGCACAACCAGCGGCGAATGCCGAGTGATATAGCAATGCGGAGTCTGTGGATGAGTGCCTCGTACTCGGTGACGTTGTGGGAAGCCAGGAAGTGGATCTCTAGAACATACTTGAGTTTTTCACCAGTGGGGGATGTTAGTACAATGCCGGGCCCGGTGCCGCCGATCCTTAGAGAACCGTCGAAGTACATTGTCCAATACTCTAGCTTCGCTGTTGATGCAGGCATTTGAACTTCTGTCCACTCGGCCACGAAGTCGGCTAGGGCTTATCATTTGATTGCTGTCCATGGCTAGAAGGTGATGTTGAACGCCATCAACTCAAGCATCCATTTAGCGATTCGGCCGGTGGCCTCGCGGTTATGCAGGATGTCCCCGAGTGGATATGATGTGACCACCGTGACTTGGTGTGATTGGAAATAGTGTACCAGCTTGTGGACAGTAATAAGTAGGCCATAGAGCAGCTTCTGGACCTGCGGATATCTCATCTTGGAGTCAACAAGGACCTCGCTGATAAAGTAGACTGGCCGTTGAACTTTTTGTATATGACCCGGTTCGGATCGTTCGACCACCAGCACCGTACTGACGACCTGATTGGTTGCCGCCAGATACAACATTAATGGTTCTTGGGGCATAGGCGAAGCCAACACGGGTGGTGATGTGAGAAATTTCTTGAAGTCTTCGAAGGCTTGCTAGGCTTCGGGAGTCCACTGAAATTCCCGACTTCGCTGCTTTTTTCGCCGGAACTTGGTCATCCTCGGCTTCAGTTGTGACGGCTTGCCGAATGCTATTGCGTTCGACAGCCGCCTCTTGCGATTGAGCCAACTCGCAGCTCTCCTTGTCACAGGTGAAGGCTTGCTTGACGTCGCTGCGGAAGGAAAGGACTCCAGCTGGCTCGGGCATCTTGAGCACCATGTAGGTATAGTGCGGTATCACCATGAATTTGGTGAGCGCCGGTCGTCCAAGTATCACGTGGTACGTGGTCTCGAAGTCGGCAACCTTGAAGCAGATGTTTTCTATGCGGAAGTTATCCCTCGTGCCGAAGGTGACCGGCAATGTTATCTGCCTGAGGGGGGTTGAAGATAGGCCGGGAATTATCCCATGGAAGGGCGCTGTACTCGGCTGCATATCTGAATGAGGAATCTTCATCTCGTCCAGTGTGTTGGTGAACAGAATGTTGAGCGCACTGCCTCCATCTATGAGGACCTTCTTTAGCTTGATATTTTTGACGACCGGGTCTAGGACGAGTGGGTAGCGTCCTGGGTGTGAAACCCGATTTGGGTGATCTGCGTGGTTGAATGTGATGGACATCTCTGACTAGCGCAAATACTGGGGGACGTCTGCTGTAGAGACCGCGTTGACATCGCGCGCCGTAAGCTTCTGCTTTCGCTTGGACTCATACGCAAATGGCCCTCCGAAGATATGGTTGAGCTCGGCCTGGGGATCTTGAAAGTCGTCGGCCGGGCCTGAATCTGGCTTGTCTTTGTCCTTGTCGGCACCAGATGATGAAGCCTGCTTAGAAGCAAACTTCTTAAGCATGAAGCAGTCGTTGCCCGCGTGCTTACCCTTGTGGTGGAAGGGGCAAGGCCTGTTCATAACTTTTTGGTAATCGTTGTTCCTTGGGGGCCGCAACCGAGTTCGCTCCATGTTGGCCACCTCGTTGTTTGACTTCTGCTTGTGGCTACCGGACTTGTTCTGTGATGGCTCGTTGTCGGCTTTTGCCTTTTGGTCCTTCTGCCGGGACTCCTTTTCGTCGAGAGCTTCTGCGACTGCTTCGGCTGAGTCGGCGTATTTGTTTGCCATGTCGAATAGAGCCCGGATAGAGGCTGGTGGCTTCCGAGTGAACTTTGCGATGAATGGGGTGTCCTTGACTACCTTGCGGAATGCGGCGATGACGACCTCATCCTTGATCATGGGGATTGAATTGCGCTTCTCGGAGAACCTTTTGATGAACTCACGGAGAGACTCGTTCTTCCGCTGGTGCAGCTGATAAAGATCGTGCTCAGAAGACGGCCGCTCGTAAGTCCCTTGAAAGTTGGCTATGAAGTGTTCCCGGAGTTCCTCCTAGGAGCTGATTGATCGCCTTGGGTGCCCTGTTAGCCATGTCCTCGCTGAGTCGGCCAGGACGACCGGGAGGTAGTTAGCCATGGCTTTGTGGTCACCTCCGGCAACTCGGATCGCCAGAGTGTATACGGTGAGCCAAGACTCGGGGTTAGTTTTGCCATCGTATTTCTCGATTCCTGTAGGCTTGAAGCCCGATGGCTAGTCGACGTCTTGTAGCTCCCGGGTGAAGGCTAGTACGCCTTCATCGTCCTGAGGGCTCCGGCTCCGACCACGATGGTTAAACTATTCGTGGTGAAGACCGAAACGCTCATGCTCGTTCACCAGTCGACGGTGCTCGTCGTCTTCGTGTTGGCGGCGCCGAGCGTTGATGTCTTGGCGGAGGTCACGTTGCAGTCGGACTCGGAGATCTTGATTGTCACGGCGGTCGTACTAGGGACGCCGCTGGTTGTTGTTGTTAGGATGGCCGAGAGATGTTTGCCGTGACTCCACACGCAGCTGACTTGAGCCGGCCGCCCGACGTCGTGCTGATGCAGATGAGCCTGCCACCGGAGAACCCGACCGGTTGGTCGGTACAAGTGTGTCGCCTGGTTGCTAGTGCTGCTGGCAAGCAGTAGCTGTAATCATCGCCTTGATCTTGGCGATAGTTGGGGTGGCCTGGTGATCAGGCCCAAGCTGGAGCGTGTCCAGCAGGGTTGCAGTGGCCACGACATTCTGTTGTGGCATGACGAAGACGTCGTGGTCGCCGGCTTTAGTCTAGAGGATCTACTGCTGAGCGGTTCGCCCAGCCCTGCGTAGCTCATCGTTGCGAGCCTCGTGATCAGCCTCCTCCTGTTGCCGTAGTCGGCATGCCTCCTCTTGTTGCTCCTCTTGTAGTCAGCGTACCTCCGGTGGAGGGGTTGAAGCCATGAAGATCTCTTGGGGCAAAAGGAAACTCGCCAGACTGGTGTCCGAACTGGTGTTCGAACCGTTGTCTGACTTAGAGTCGGAATCCGAGTAGTTGATTGGAGTGACCTCGCTAGATCCAATCTAGAGCGGCTCTGAGCCACACCCAAACTGAACCGTAGGGGATCGGGTCTGCCACGTGGGATGTAGATCTGTGGCGCCACCAAGTCTGCATGGGAGATTGATGATCTCTCGTCTTCCTAGCCTGACCCTGGCTGGCTCGAGGCCTAGTGCGAGTCAGACGCTGAAGGAGAGAGTTGTCCCGAGACCCAGGTAAGTGGCAGATCGCTGTAGCAAATTGACGAGGGTAGCTGCAGCGTCTTGTGGGCCGACTGGCACGGAGTCGGCTGGTTCCTTGGCCGGTTGGATTGGATCTGCTTCGGCCAAGGTGAGATTGCCAAACATGTTGGCGACGAAGTCGAAGCTTCCGAATGAGATTGTTTCTCCGGGGGAGAGTTTGCCGCTGTCGACTCCGATTGCTGGATCCATCAAGCTTGTAGATGAAGATCTCACCGAAGTCCCTACCTAGCGCACCAACTGTCGATATTTTACACTGGCAATATGATTATAGGGCTACTCGGCAGATGGAAACTTGGTGGATTGCAAAGGAACACAGGGAAATTTTATACTGGTTCAGGCCCTCAATGCGAGGTAATACCCTACGTCCAGTTTAGATGTATTCCTTTGAGGATTACGGTGGTGGTTCTGATGAACTCTTGTGGTCTTGTGATGACTTGTGATCATCTTGCCCTCAGGGGGAGCCCTGCCTCCCCTTATATAATAGGGGACAGGGTTACAAGGTAGGAGTCCCAATCGGATTACGATCAGGGGATCTCCTCTTAGAGATATAACCTATCTGACTAGGACTGTATATTCCTTATCGTACAAGGCAAAGTCTGCCAAGTTCTATCATATCTCTAATTACAAGGCCAGGCCCATCCTCTATCCAAGTGGCCCATATGCTTATGATGAGATACCCGGGGCCCATGGCCTCCACATGTACCCAATTTATTCCAAAGTGTATGCCAAAAGTGACTCAAGAATTTTGTGTCTTGATCTAAAACAATAGTAGAAGGCAGACCATGCAAGTGAACAATCTCTTTGAAAAAGAGGTCAGCAATATGAACGGCATCATCGCTTTTATGACAAGGAATAAAGTGTGCCATCTTAGAAAGTCGATCCACTACAACAAAAATGCTATCCCTCCCACTCTTTGTCCTAGACAATCCCAAAACAAAATCCATAGATATGTCTGCCCAAGGAATAGAAGGAACAGGAAGAGGCATATACAAACCATGTGGATTAAAACGAGACTTAGCTTTTGGACATGTGGTCCAGCGAGCCACAAAACGCTCTACATCTCATCTCATCTTTGGCCAAAAGAAATGTGTGGCCAAAACTTCCACCGTCTTCTTAGGGCCAAAATGACCCATCAAACCTCCTCCATGGGCCTCCTACAGCAACAAAAGACGAATAGATCCAACTGGAATGCATAGGCGATTAGCTCTAAACAAGAATCCATCATTAAGCACAAATTTATTCCATGTATGTCCCTCTTTACAATTCAAAAGCACGTCTTTAAAATCAACATCAAGTTCATATTGTCCCTTAATCAATTCAATCCCAAATATACGACAATCAAGTTGAGACAACATGGTATAGCGTCTAGACAAAGCAACAACAATAACATTATCCTTTCCTTTCTTATGTTTGATGATGTAAGGAAAAGATTCAATAAATTCTACCCATTTAGAATGTCGTTTATTCAATTTTGTTTGACTTCTAATATGTTTCAGAGACTCATGATCAAAATGTACAATAAATTCCTTCGGCCATAAATAATGTTGCCAAATCTCTAATATTCGAACCAAATCATACAATTTTTTTATCATAGGTTGAATAGTTCAAACTAGGCCCTGACAACTTCTCACTAAAGTATGCAACAAGCTTACCCTCTTGAATAAGAACACCTCCAATCCCAATTCCACTTGCATCACATTCAAGTTCAAAAACCTTAACAAAATCAAGGAGTTGGAGTAGCAGTGCATGAGTCAACTTCTCTTTGAGCAAACTGAAGGTGTCTTCTTGTGCTTGTCCCCATCGAAATGGAACGCCTTTCCTTGTTAGCTCATTCATGGGTGCAGCAATGGTGCTGAAATCTCTCACAAAGCGACGGTAGAATCCAGCTAGACCTAGAAAACTCCACATCTGTGTAACTGATTTAGGAGTCGGCCAACTCTTGATCGCTTCAATCTTGGTCTCATCAACTTCAATTCCCTATGAAGTCACAACATAACCAAGAAACGAAACTCGTTCTATGCAAAAAGCACACTTCTCGAGATTATCGAACAAGTGTGCATCTCTCAAAGCAATAAAAATAACACGTAAATGTTCCTTATGTTCATCTAAAGACTTGCTATAAATCAGTATATCATCAAAATAAACCACCACAAATCTACAAATGAAAGTGCGTAAAACTTCATTCATGAGTCGCATAAAAGTAGAAGGGGCATTTGTTAAACCAAAAGGCATAACTAACCACTCATACAAACCAAAATTTATTTTAAATGCAATCTTCCATTCATCACCCAATTTCATTCTAATTTGGTGGTATCCACTACGCAAGTCTACTTCAGAGAACACAACAGAGCCACTTAATTCATCTAGCATATCATCTAACCTAGAAATAGGATGATGATATCTAATAGTTATGTTGTTAATGGCTCTACAATCCACACACATGCGCCATGACCCATCTTTCTTAGGCACCAAAATAACAGGAACAACACAAGGACTAAGACTCTCATATACATACCCTTTGTCAAGCAAATCTTGCACTTGACGCTAAATTTCCTTAGTCTCTTCAGGATTGGTCCTATACGGCGCACGGTTTGGCAACGTAGCTCCCGGGATCAAATCAATTTGATGCTCAATTCCTCTCATAGGTGGCAGCCCCAGGGGTATTTTACTTGGAAATACATCAACAAATTCCTGCAAAAGGTTAGCAATTGCACGTGGCAAAGATGGACGCGAATCCTCAAGTGTAAAGAAAGTATCTTTGCAAATCAAAGCATAGCAAATATACTCATATGTAATTAACTCAGAAATTTCAGATTTAGTAGCTAACATGGAAGCACCTTTCAACCTAAGTGTATCGTTCCTAGCATGTGGGTCCTTTTTCTCCTTCTTTGGTAGAAAAATATCTTTAGCTACTTGCTGATTTTTAGACTTAGATTCATTTAATCTCCTCTCATTTTTAGCATGTGCTACATCATCTTTTAAAATTTCAGCAGGAGTCATTGGTAGCAACTCCATCTTCTTACCATTGTGTGTGAAGGTGTAAGTGTTAGTTCTACCACAGTGGAACACATCTCTATCATATTCCCAAGGCCTACCCAACAGCAAAGAACATGCTTGCATAGGCACAACATCAAAATTTGCACTATTATGGTAATTTCCAACGGAAAATTGCACTCTCACAACTTTGCTTACCTTTAACTTATCACAAGAGTTGAACCATTCGATGTAGTAAGGCTGTGGATGTGGTTGTGTAGGCAAACCAAGCTTCTCAACCAAATCAGAACTAACAAGATTGCTATAGCTCCCACTATCAATGACAACACGGCATGCCTTATTATTGACCACAAACCTAGATTCGGACAAGTTATGGCGCTGATTTTGCTCCGCCTTCTCCATTTGAGCACTTAGTACCCGTTGTGCCACAACGCTCATGTACTTGCTTCTATCAGTAGCACCTATTTGCTCCACACCGTCATCGCTGTAGTCTTCATCTCCTGTTTGGTTAGTGGCATTTACTAATTCTTCTTCAACATCACTGGCACTAGTGTAGCCACCATCATCTGTAGCAATGAGAACTCTCTGGTTCGAGCAATCACATTGCACATGCCCCATCCCTTTGTGCTTGAAGCATTGGATATCTCTTGTTCGCCCCATGGAAGCAACCGATGATGCACTTTTTACGGGTGCCTGCGAACGAACAGATTTACTCACCTTGGTAGCACGGGATGTTGGCGCCCATGCCTCTGATCACGCCCAATTGGTGGAGGGTGTAGAAGTCCAGACAGTGGTGGGGGTACTTTTTTCGGGCCCAATGGGAGGCCTCGATGTAGACGTGATGCCCCAATTGTTCCTTTTCATTGGTTGCCTTCCCTGCAATTCCTGTTTAGCTAACATAGCTAGATGGAACAACTGATTAATAGAATTGTATTCTTTATAGACAATTATGTTCTGAATTTCATGTCTTAATCCCCCATAGAATCGAGCCATCTTATCCTCCTCATCCTCCTGTACCTCACAACGCAATATGCCTATTTGTAGTTCTTGAAAGTATTTTTCTATAGACTTATCACCTTGGTCTAAGCATTGCAACTTTTTTCGCAAATCTCGTTTGAAGGATGGATGAATAAATCTACCCGCATAGCTAGCTTTAGTCTATCCCATGTGTCAGGTTCTAGGCCAGATTTAACTAGTTCACTCCACCAAATAATATCAAAGTCCTTGAACTCACTAGTTGCTTGCCTAACCCTATGAATTTCAGGAATTAGATGGGAATTAAATTTTTGCTCTACTGTCATCTCCCAATCTAAATAAGCCTTAGGGTCATATTTTCCAAAAAAGAAAGGCAAGGTAAATTTGACTTTAGCAAAAGGATCATCATTACCTCATCCTTGGTGGTGGTTACCTCCCATACCTTGCCGGTTGAATCGCAGCCGTTGTCGTAGGCACTCGTCACGAAGTGCAGTGCATGCATCACTATTGTCAACTTCCTCTTCTTCATTATCTCCGTCATCATCAATAAGTTGTGGTGTTGGGTGAAGGTTTGCTGCCAACTGCTCGATGCTGTTAGTGAGGGTGGTAATGCTCCCCACTATAGTATGGAGGTCTTCCCGCATAGCATTCATGGCAGCTACATTTTCCTCAATTTTCTGATCCAGCTTAGTGATCTCCTCTTTGAAGCACAATCAGCGAAATCATTGACCTCACCTCCTGCCATGGTTAGTAGAAAATAGGAAACAAATATCACAAAAGTATGATCTCTATCAACTACTAGTCGATAGAACACACTCTCAAGTGTCTTACCTTGCTCTTACAAAAATCTTACCAATTGAAGCAGGCGGTACGACTTGGAGAGGTGGGATGTTTGACGACGGCAGGGGTGCAATCGCAATGATCAACCTGTACTGACCAGAAGTCTGTGGATCTCGAAAGGTAGTGTATTGTAGCAAGGGTTAGCAAAATTCAATAACAGAATAGCAAAGCTAAATAAGAAGCCCAAATACTTTTCACAATCACTGGCTGAGACACGTCCCTAGGACTAGTATAAGCAAGCGAGAGTAAGGAACAAAGGAAACTAGGACACAAAGCTATAGATACACAAGACCTAGAATGAAGAACCACACACTCTCCCCTTCTCTCTATCTTTTCTTTTTTTTTCTCTCTTCTCTTTCTTCCTTTTTTTTGATATTTTTTTCTCAACTAGGAGTACACAAGAAGCAACCACAAAAATTGGCAGCTCGATATGATGCACGGAGTGGCCCTGGAAAAACAAGCAGGAGCTTTAAAAGCATGCAGGAACTTCAGGGCTCGAAAACTCAGTCTTGCAGGCCAAATTTTGTAATTTTAGATTGGCTGAACCTAACAAAAGTTCGGGGAGAAGCGGATGTAAAATTTTCTGTAGATGTCCACAGATATAAAATTTGCTCGATTTCGAGTCCGTATGCAAAAGTTATGGCCGTTTTACGGAAGGAGACACAGAACAGGTCTCTCTGCCATACAACTCGTATATTTGACTAGGGCAAAAATTTGAAGATAGGTTAAGCACGGCTGACAAGGAGGCTAGCGATGTAGGGCGATTGACACAAGGCGGCTTGCGACCTATCTACACGGCTTGCGAAGCGGGTTATTAGCACAAGGCGGTTGCAAAATGAAACCAAGTAGAATCCGATCTCTCAAGGTAGGCTCTCGTGCAACGCAACTACTCAAACTAGATACCATGAACATGACTCTAAACCAGCGACCAGACTCGATCTAGGACTCAAACTCAACAAAGAAAAACTGAAATTAAACTTGCGAAGGCACAAAAGGGTTTGGACAGTAGAAAACAAGGACTACGATGAATACGATGCTTTTTTTTGGTTTTTCTAGACTCTAGGTAAAAGAAACAAAGATGGATAGATTGAAACAGATAATACCTATCGGGCAACCTGTGCTCTGATACCACTTGATGCGAGACTAGGTGCCCGACCTTCTGATAGGTTCAATTTGGCGACGTGTGGACGTTCACGTTTTGAGGCTTCCGATCAGTGGATCGTCACCTTGCATTCGCTACACCCACGCGTCTTGTCGTTATCGGCCACGCTCTCACGCAGTTGACCTAACCACGAAGGTTTTGCTCCTACAAACAATCGAAGAAATTTGCAAGAACAAAGAAAACACAACCTGAATTGCAGATGGATGTTTAGCACACAAAGTTGGGGTTCCACAAACCGATCTAGACGGCGAAACTGCAATGGCAGAATAATCTAAGCAAAATCCAACCCTAACACGATGACTTCTACTGAATATATAGGGTCTAGGGTCGGCCAAGGACCCCTGGATGCATCCCTAATGGACTCTGACACGATACAAGGCCCAACGGCCCCAAAGACGGTGACGCAGCACCCTAGCAAATTCTGTTCACCCTTTTGTTTTGATGATATTTTTTCACTCATAAGGAATTTTGATGTGGAACTAAATCCATTCTAAAGCTTATCTCCTTAGCTTTCCGTACATATGTAGAACGTTGAAAACGGAGTTCATATGCAATTTGGGCGATGATTTTAGTGCGGACTGCTCCTGGAATCCGAGATGGACTCAAGCTCGATATGAATTGGGCCTCCAACTTAACTTGAACGCCTTTGCTGGCCTTGTCCGCCTCACAGCCTCTCTCCAAATGCTTCCTGGTCCTCTCCAAGGTTCCTAATCATAATTAAATCATTAGGTAGCAATCTATTCTCAAAGTCACCAAAAGAACTTAGGAACGAGCTCACCTGGAGATTCAATTGTCGTGCCTGAGCTCTAGTAATTGGCCCTTGCATAACAACTTGAGGATTGCTGTAAGTATCCAAAGGAGTGATGTCCTCATCATCACTTCCCTATGGTTTGACTTGGATACGGCTTAGTACTAGTCGGGATCAGATCTAGGGTGATGAGATCGTTAATTCCTCACTCGGCCTTGCCAATGCCGTAGCCGCCTACATCTAATAGGTGTACATACTGCGCATTTTCTGTTTTTTCTCTTAATGATTGCAAAAGTACTTGAGTAGCATAAATTTCGATCCGTGAAGCTTTGCTCCATGAACAGCGAACGCAAGTCACCCAAAATGCGTGTCTGCGAAAGAGCCATGAGCCAACTCCCGTCGCTCGGGGGCTATAACTAGTCGAGCAGAGTGTTTAAACGTAAGGGGTCCACTACTTGGGGAAATTAATATCAATAAGAGGAGGAACACATATTTACATCTATTGTAAAATACATAAATTTTCTTCAGGTGATTGTTTTCTTCATCAGATGCTACTCATCCAATATGTTTATAATGCAGGGCCAGTTCTAGATATGCATAACAGGAACTCATGGCAACGAGCCTATCTCCTACGCTCGGGAGCTAGACCAGTCTACCATGATACATTTGGAGTGCGACGCTTCAAGAACACTCGGAATGCTCCACGAAGGCTACTGACCGAGTGCTTGCGCCAGTCGGGACACGGATGTCACCTTGACCTTGGAACACCCCATGGGGGCTAATAACCGACCTCCGGCACTAGTCGGGGCTCGGATACCACTCTGCTGGGTAAGGTATACCCCAAGAGGGACGCTAGCCGAATCCTATGCTAATGCTAGGTTCGAGTACCTTATTTGGCCACAACTTTGTTGGGGTATGCCCCATGAGGGTCGCTAGCCGAATCCTATGCTAATGCGAGGTTTGGGTACCTTATTCGGCTACAATTTTGCCAGGTTGAGTATGCCCCAAGAGGGTCGCCAGCTGAATCCTACGCTAGCGCAGCGTTCGGGTACCTATTTGGTCAAAACAAGGAAACAAGCCACTATTGGAGCTTTTAGTCGGAGGTAGCACCAAACCCAGAAACTATGGAGGTGCTCATTATTTTTCAAGATTGGAAAACCCCAATCATTTTATTTCTACCAGAAAATGAACTTCCTAAAGATTGCAACGAAGCTGAGTAAGTCAAGCGACGGAGCAAAAGCTTTATCATAGTCGGAGAAGACCAATATTATCAATGCGCATCCGGAGTTCTCATGCTCTGCATCACACCTGAGGAGGGCAAGCAGATCCTGCAATCTATCCAGTCGGGCATCTGTGGCAACCATGCTGCATCCAAAACGTAAGTCAGAAAGGCTTGGAGACAAGGGTTCCTCTAGCCAACTACGGTTACCGACGCCAATGACATCGTTCAGACATGTGAGAGATGCTAATTTTGTGGGCTGCGCTGGGTATGTTGGTTTGGGCCAACTTATTCGGTAGTAGGCCAAAGATATGAGTTCTTAAATAGCATACCCTATTGGGTCGCCCGCTGGTCGCGTTAAAATCGCGATGCAAATGCTATTTTACAAGAACTGATTAAATAATCAGATACGCTTCATGCTAAGCCTACAGCCGAGTGTATATATTCGGGTATCTTGATTATTTTTAGGTATTGAGGATATATCCTTATAAGAATCAATAGCTGGTCTCCATTAAATTGGAGATGCAGGTATCTCTCAAGTACACCTCATCACACATTGGATTTACTCCATAGTGATACTCGGCTTACATGCTTAACCAAAATTGCCTTGAGCAAAAATACTTCTAGCTGACATGATGCTGAAGAGTCTAATTTCTGGATAGTATACTATTCGGGAAAGGCTAAAAGGTTAAAGATCTTTGACTTTATGTTTAATTATTTTACAATTAAGCACAAAGTCGGGGGCTACACCTCATATGTGCGCCTATTCGGTGCACACTATTCATATTTTTACATGAAGTCCTTCATAGCCTCATTGCCAGCTGACATAAAGCAGGACTCGGGAGAAGAAGCACTCGGACAAAGAGTACTCGGGAGCAATGCACTCGAGAATTCTTCACTGTAGAGGATGAGCACTCGGCATCAGTTGTGACTCAACTATGAAGGTATCAGGGGCTGCTGTGGAGGCCATGGGCCCGAGTCATCATGAGAAGCATATGGGCCACTCGGACAGAGGATGGGCCTAACCTTGTAATTAGGGATACAATAGGACTTGGCATACATAACCTTGTACGACAAGGAAAGGATGCAGTCCTAGTCAGGAACGTTGTATTCCTAGAAGGAAATCCCTTGGTCGCAATCCGACTGGAATTTCTACTATGTAACCCTGTCCTCCGGTATATAAGGGAAAGCAGGGCGCCCCCTGAGGGCATATCAAAATCTCACTAGAGAAACCTCAAAGGCAATACACCACAACTGGACGTAGGGTATTACCTCATCTCGAGGGCCTGAACCAGTATAAATTGTTCGTGTTCCTTTGCAGTCCATCAAGTTTAGGTCTCATGAGAAACCCCATATATTTATTGCTGATACAAAACATCGATACGTCGGTTTTGACCGACTTATTCAGTAGTAGGCCGAAGATATGAGTTCTTAAATAGTATGCCCTATTGGGTCGCTCGCTGGTCACGTTAAAAATCACAATATATGGGCTATTTTACAAGGACGATTAAATAATCAGATTCTCTTCATGCTACGCCTACAACGGGTGTATATATTCGGGTATCTTGATTATTCTCAGGTATTGAGGATATATCCTTATAAGGAACAATAGCCGCTCCATTAAAATTGGGGATGTAGGTATCTGTCAAGTACACCTCATCACACATTGGATTTAATCCATAGTGATACTTGGCTTAAATGCATAGCCATATTGCCATGAGCAAAATTCCAGTCAATAACTGGCTGGAGAGTGAAATTTGTAAGAAACATATCACTTGGGAAAGAGTTAAAGGTTAAAGATCTTTGATTTTATGTCTAATTGTTTCACAATTATACACAAAATCAGGGGCTAAACCTAATAGGTGCCCTTATTCGGTGCACGCTGTTCAATTATTTCTATGAAGCCCTTCATAGCCTCATTTCCAGCTGACATGAAGCAGGACTCGGAAGAAGAAGCACTCAGACGATGAGTACTCGAGAGCAAAGCACTCGGGAACTTCTTCACCGTAGAGGATAAGCACTCGACATGGGTTGTGACTCAACTATGACGGTCTCAGGGGCTACTGTGGAGACCATGTGCCCCAGGTACCTCAAGGAAGGCAAATATGGCCACTCGGATAGAGGGTGAGCCGGCCCATACAATTAAGGATAGAGTAGGACTTGGCTTCATGTTACCTTGCATGACAAGAAAAGGGATATAATCCTAGCCGGACTCTCCATGTTCTGATAAGAAAAAACCCTTGGTCGTATCTGATTGTGTTTCCTACCCTGTAGTCGTCATACCTCCAGTATATAAGGAGGGGTAGGGAGCCCCCTAGGGCATATCATAATCTCACCAAAGAATACAGTAAAAACAATACACCACAACTGGAAGTAGGGTATTACCTCACCCTGAGGGCCTGAACCAGTATAATCTCGTGTGTCCTTTTGAATCCATTATGTTTAGGTCTGACGAATAGCCTCATATTCAATACAGTCGATATAAAACATCGACACACTTGGTGTAGCCTGGGTTAAGGCAGGTTTGTACGGGTGCATAACCTTGATAATATTGTTGTATACATAGGAACGTAATTCTCTAAAATGCCTTAAAACTACAAATGTTTCTACATGCTCTCCACTCGCAAAACAATCCTATAAAAATGCTCCTTGGACTGCCTCGCATTAATCATGCATTTGTCAGTATGAATTGTTGAATACGGTGGTTGTACTCAATCTTGAGCCAACTTTGTCCCCACAGATGAAGCTCTCCTTGGAGATAAAGGCTTTTAAGTCTAGCTCGTTCCTACCGTCAAGCGCATATGGTTGCCCGTGATAGTTGCAACTTTTATCGTTTCTCTTTGCAGTGCTGGGCCTTTGGTTGCCAATGTAATAAAGTACTTATTTACATTTCCGCTGATGTAATCTGTTATTTACCAACTCTGTATTGTGTACCTCGCCTACTAGATGAGGATTAATGCACTTACGATTGGAAAATATTTGTGTGTATTTTCCAGACGTGACATTGACCCCTTTAGAAGCCCCGTTAGCCAAGTCTGAGCTGACTCTGCTAAAGTCACTAGAAGATAATTGGCCATTGCCTTGTAGTCGCCTCCAGCCACCCGAATCGCCTGGGTGTAGACTATGAGCTAGGACTCAAGATCAATCTTGCCATCGTACTTCTCGATTTCGGTCGGCTTGAAGCTGTTCAGCCAGTTGACTTGGCATAACTTGGACGTGAAGGCCAAGACTCCATCATCCGAGTGGCTTAGATGCTCTGAGGACCATCGGGGTAGGGTCCGGCTTCCATAGCTGAAGCGGTTGTGGTTGAGACTGATTCGGTTGCGCTCATCTTCAAGTTGGTGTCGCTTGTCTTCCATGCGATCCCGACGGCGAGCTTCGATGTCTTGACGGAGTTCCCGACGTGGTTGATCCCTAACATCCCTGTCACGCTGCTCACAGTCGTTGTGATGGCATCGTTGATCGTCGTTGTGGTCTCTACGGTCGGTGTGTGATCCATGTGGCTGCTGCTCAGACGGCCTCTGAGTAGGCTCATCTCCCGAGCACCTGCTCATGGACCTTGAGGTGACTGCGTCGGACCTCGACTTGCTTGACAAAAGTTCCAAGGTCCTTGAGTCCTGCTGGTTGTGTTGAACTGCTGCTACTGCAACTATTGCCTTGATTTTTGCGATTGTCGTGCTTGCCACGTGTTTAGCTCCTAGCTGCAGCGTGTAGAGTAGGGTCGCTGCGGCCATGACGTTCTGTTGCTTGGTATCAAACTCTTCGTGGTCGTCCATCCTTGTTTGGAGGATGTCTCTCTGTGCCTGACATGACACTTCGCATAGTTGACGGTTGCGAGCGTCCCGATTTGCTTGTCAGCGTCGAGTGAGGAGTTGACAACCTCATCTCCCCTAGATCCGATCTCAACCGGCGCAAGGCCATATCTAAGTCGAACTCCAGAGGAGTGAGTTGCCTCCGATCTTGTAGATTGGAGTTGCCACCTTAGGATGTTGTTGAAGATTTCCGCAACGTTGCCGAGGCCAACCGGCACGTATTTGACTAGTTCTCCCGCAAGTTGGTTCATCTCCGACTCGGAAAGAGAGAGGTTGCCAAAGGCGTCGGCAAGAAAGTCGAGGCTCCTGGAGTGGAAGGCCTGCCCAAGACCGAAGGTGATGCCGGCGACTTCGAAGATTGGATCCATCGAACTTGCTGGTGATGATCACGGTGCTTCCCCCTAGCTGGCGCGCCAACTGTCGATGTTTTGTATCAGCAATAAAGATGAAGGGGCTTATCACGCCTGGAATTTCCACCCAAAATTCCAAACGCTTACATGTGTATTAAAATCCTCGTCCAGGAATCAATTGAGGTACACAATGACAAATTAGATAACAAACTACGAATCTATATAGAATGAAGTGATGAATGTATAATTATTACCGAGGCAGATGGAACCTCTCAAACAAATAAAAATTCTAAATAATGGAATTAACTAGCGATAGCGTCGTCTCCATAATCCACAAGCAAACTTGACTTGGACCCAGCCTAGTCCTCCAAATCTTTGCCTTCACTGTAGTATTCTTCTTCTGATGATTTGATATTGCAAGGTAAGTACATGGAATACTCAACAAGCCACACAACAAATGCAAATGCACAGGTAAGCAAAGGATGACACATAGGGCTAATTTGCATAAACAACTTTTAACTAAACAGTTAAGAGAATTAAAATAGTAGAACAATTAAGTAGTATTAAATCAACACTGTACAGCCCACCTAGCTACACAGGCCCAAACCATCCCAATCTAGATGTCTCATATCTCATTTAAACATTAATTTATAAATGGGACTAATCACGAAAAACATCATTCATCTCGCCCATGACCGCGGGCACGGCTATTCGAATAATTTTACTCTAGCCAGAGGTGTACAATTTTACCCACAGGACACAATCCTACAACATGTCACCATGCGCCTTGGCACCACCACGATACCTCGGAAAGCAGTTGTAACAGGACTTTTCGCATAACACGTCCAATAGAATGACCACCCGCCAAGTCCCTAGTAGAGATGGCCCAACCTCTAGGCTAGAGAAACTCTTAGCTCCCAAACATATGGTCTTATTGGCACTGCCATTGTGGATTTATTGACACTACCACCTATCAACTAAACACAACAGGGTGTCTCCTACTAGGACATGCTACAATACAAGATTTAAATCATAGGATCAACATGCTCAAAGGGTTGTGGCTCTGTGTGACTTGCCTTGCTGCTCCGCAAAGTCTTCCAAACCTCCTCGGCGTAAACCGGTTCTTCTGAAACATCTGAAACTATAGGCAAATAACAAAATGAGCAAAAACAGTACATAAGCACATAGCAACAACACATGGGAATATTTGTAATGGATAGATCTCAATTTTTAAAGAATTTAGAGACTTGAACGACCTCAATCCGAGTTCGTATGAATTAGTTATAATTTTTGGAAGTTTAAAGCGATTAAAACCATATACAGGAATTATTAAAGTATTAATGACGCAATAATGAATTAAGTTTGAAAAGGAAAAAGAGATTTATTACGTCATCAGAGAGTGGTCCACCGTAGACCGAGTCCACGGGATCGGTCCACTAGGTTTAATGGTTAGGATGGATTGAATCAAGATCCAATGGCTCGGATTTAATGAACCTAGATCTAACGGCTCAGATGAAACCCGATCATGGCGCATGGATGGGCGATACCTGGCGCCGATCTGGCAGCCATGAGGACAGAGGGGTGATGCAGCGGCTGACGGGGAGATGACGTGGACAACCGGCGGTGGCGGTGGCTTGGGCGGCGAGGCTCGGCGGTGATCCCGAGCACAGTGGCGGCTGCGGTTTGTGCCAAAAGGATGAGCTTGACAAGGCGATCTTACCTCGCAGGTACTTGGCGACGAACGACAACGAATTGACCACTGGCGACAAGAAAAAGCGGCAGCGACCTTCAGGTAGTCGGCGGCGACGGTGCTCTAGCAAGGAAGGGCGGCTGCCGAGTGGCGAACGAGGTGCTGCTCTACCAGGGGAGCACGTCTGGGTTGTCGACTAAGGGCGATGATGAACCAAGCAGCGGCGCGGCGTGGCTGGACTTGGCGGCTATGGCGGCACTGGAATCTTACCGTGGCTGGGGCTCTTCGGGGCGTTTAGGGTTAGGGCAAGGGCGGCGACGGACTGAGGGGAGGACAGTGGTACTTATAGGGTCGCCAATTGGAGGAGTCCGAGGCGGATAAGGCAGCTATGGCAGCGGCGGACTCATGCGGCGGCAGGTCTCCGAAAGAAACTCGAGTTCGAGCTCCAATCTTACCTGTTTTGCTCCGGGTTTTGAGGGGATTGGCGGCGAGGATAGAAGGGAGGATTTTCCCTCAACCAATTTGAGGAGAGGAGGATCGGGGCGACTGGATTTCTCGCTGGGAGGGTGGCGGCGGACTTGGACTCGGACTCGGCCTGGGGAAGACGAGGATCCCAATAGGTGGGGTCCACCTGTCAGCGAGGGAGAAGAAAGAGAGAGGGAGAAGTGGGCCGAGCTGGGTTGCAGGCGGGAGAGAGAGAGTGGAAGGGAGAGATGGGCTGAAATCGGCCCATGGCCTTGGGAGGAATTTTAAAACCTTTTCCTATCATTTATTCGCTGATTTGGTTTTATATTTATTAAAAATACTTCCATAGCTCAAATAATTCCCAAAAAATCCAGGGACTACAAGAATTACAGAAGTATTTAATAAAATTTTCTCTGGCCCATTTTTACATTGAAATTTATTCGGGATTTTTATTAACCACTTCTTTAGGCTTTTAATTATTTTTCTAAAAATTATATTTTTCACATGTATTATTTATTAACTTATTTTTAGGGTGTGACAGGGCTACATGTCGGACCTAAACCTCGATGGTTGCAAAAAACAAGATGATTTAGAAAGGTTTAGGCCCTCGGCTTGAGGTAATGCCCTAATCCTATTGTGGTGGATTCCTTTCGCTTGTGTATGAGTTGTACCTTTGAGAGGGCTCCTTGCCCTTCTTATATAGAACGAAGGGCGAGGATTACAAGGTAGAAAACCTAGCCAGATACGGCCTAGGGTTCCCTTATTTATACATAGAGTACTCGACTAGAATTCTATTCCTTTTTTTACAGTACAAGGCAACATGATTGCTGAGTTCTATTCCATCTTTAATTGTATGGGCTGGCCTACCTCCAATCTGGGTAGCCGTATTCGCCTCCTGTGAGAGTACCCAAGACCCATGTCCTCCACGCCGCTCCACTCGCGATCTAGGAGCCTGCATTTCTACCCTTCGTACTGCCTACCATGTTGCGGCCGTGGATAGGGAAGCCCCCCCCCCCCCCCCAACCAAGAAGGAGAAGGCATGGTAGAGGGGTGTGCAGCCTTGGCCACCTCGATCACCGGCGTTGTCGATGCCTTGTCTTATGTGAGCTTACTGATGCTAACGCTGCCGAGTGCGTGGTGGCGATGGGTTGCTGAGAACTGCCCCCTCGTCGGGACCAAGATCCTCCTCTACCGCTGCCACCTGGCCTGAGCTCCTCCTCCACCGCCGCCACCGCCTCAATGTCAGGCCCTCATAGGAGAGAGAGAGAAGAGAGATAATGGGGAAGGGAGCATCAAAAGGGTTTTTTCGCATCACTCATCCACACTGGCACACCGACCTTTCACGCCACATAGGCGAAAATGGCAAAAAAATATGAAAGTTTCTCTTTCCGATGGCAAAAAATTAGGGACAACCAGAAGAGTGACATTTAGAGAATAGCCACTTGTAAGAGTGGCAAATAGTTAAATATCACGAGAAGTGTATTTTTTTTTAATTTCTCATTTCCTTCAAGCCATAAAGTTTTTTCCTACCTTTTTTACTCTATTTTCTTGTTTCTTATTATATTTTATATTTTTAATTTTCTCTAATGTGTGCCATTTTTTCATGACATCTTTTATTTTGTATATCGATTTTTTTATTCTCAGGCCCTTTTTTCCTTGGTTCTTTTTATAAGTTATAGTTCATTTCTTCCTGGTTCCAACAGTTGCTCATTTCTGGCTTGATAGAATAACCAAAAAAAAAGCGCCTGAGAGAAGAAAATGATTCAATATTAAAAGAAACAAAAGATAGCATGAAAAAATGGCATATATCAGGGAAAATCAAAAATAAAATTTATGATAAAAACAACAAATAGAGGGAAAAAGGTAGGAAAAAACTTCATAGCTCGGAAGAATAAGAAAATTTGAAAAAGTCTTGGCTTATTAGGTAGGTGCCGTGGTGCCCTAGCTAGCTGCACAATGAGTGTCGCCCGGCTGGTAAACATGGAGGTGCGATAGTGGTTGTGGAATATATTATACTAGGACAATTCAGTATATGCCTCTGCTTTCCGGAGCTAGTTATAATTGGCCCCTCTTTTAAGCGAAATTCAAGATTTGTCCATGCTAAAAAGGAAATAACCAACATTTGCCCCTAAAATAGTCTAATTTTGTGTGTTGACAGGCTGATAATCTACCAAGCAGTGATAGTCATCACCGCTGCTGATTTTGGAACAAATCATTGCTGATTACCTATGGCCAGTTTAAAAACCGGCAGTGAACTAGCAGTATGCCGTGTTCTGTTGACATGAACCAGATTACCAGAGAATAATCTTGCTCCAGCCACTTATAAACCCGTGCACCCAGGCCCCTGCAACCCTATAACCGAACCGTATGATCTTTTTGGGCATCTTTGCGAAAAGAGACTTGCACTTTACGAGAACATTGTAGGCTAGATATATACTCCTCTTTCCCCTAAGCCTCTCTGAACTTAAAATTGTACTGTGCTAAAAAGTGTTGAACAACTGTTTTCTTTCGACAAAGCACAGAAGCATTGCTCGTTTCTTTTAGGTCAGTAGACACTTATAAACATATCTATCTAGCCTCTTACATCACACGGTCATCCTATCTACAACTTTTGGCTTTCTGGACTCATAATGGTGTGTAGTTCAGAAGTTGTACTCAACGGGTTCCCTGGGAACAATGAAGTGGAAGCCTTATCGTAAACAATGAACAAAAGTGTAGTTGAAAAAAAATATCATGCTTTTAGGCCACCTGTACTGCCAGATCATCTAAAAGGCAGGGATTGAGATCAGCAAAAGAGATGAGAATAGATTGCCAGAAGCAAAAGAGAGAATAGTTACGGCTTGGAATAGAAAAGAATAAATTTATGCAAGATTTTACATTATTCTTCTACTTTATGTATCCGCACATGTGGAAATTTTAGAAAATGTAATTGACTTCTTATGGACATTGAATCCCTGTGAATGACTGTTCATAAAGTAGAATCAAGGATTAGGAATTTTTGTGGTGTTTTCTTATATGGGTTATCTTAACAAATAATAATAATAGTGCAAATTTTGTGGTAAGAAATTATGATTTTGTGGTTTTAGCCCCTGGACACGGCAAAAGCCAATCTTTGGGGAAAAGACACTTTGAAAACATGGCTATTTGCTGCTCCACACCGCACCCACTAGAATATTTATTTCTGGTTAAATAGGTGAGAGGGATGAAAATGGTCGGAAACGATATTATTTTTATATTATTTTTACGAAACGGTCTCAGAACGGTCAGGAATTTCTACATTTATGAATTTAACTATTAAGTGATGACTTCAAGACAACGCTGACATAAATTAGAATATTTAAATTTTATATATGGCTAGAAATAAAAACAGTTGAAAATGATATCATTTTGATATTATTTAATGAAAACGGTTATAAATTTAATTATTTAGTGATGCCTTTAATACGATGCTGATATAAATTAGAAGGGAGCCATATGACTTTAATACGATGCTCATATTAACTATTCATTAATATGACTTTAACGAAAACGGTTATTAAGTTATACATATGGCTAGAAACAAAACAGTATAGAAGGCGGCGACTGGAGCCACTGTTTCCCCTCCAGCGTGGGGAACATGGTGCTGAGCTTTTCCCTACTCCAGCCCCCAAGCAACTCCACAACTCACTCCCATTCTCCCAATGTCCTAGCTGCCACCGCCATTTTTGCTGCCGACTACCATCACCTTGATCTGTCCGCCTGGCCACCAGTGCGTCGAGCTCTCTGCCAGACCACCGTCCTTCAAGGCCCCTCGCGCAGTCCTGCTCCTCAGCTCGGGCTGATAGCGAACATTGAGGCCAGCCGCCGAGGGTTGCCGAGCAGCGGGCGTGGCTAGCTGCTGCCGGCCTACACCGAGAGGCGTACCAGCCCGTGCCACCATGCGTGCTTCAGGATGGTGCCGCCCGGGCCTGCAGGCTGCGGCTCGAGTGCTTGTGCTCCGAGAGGCAAGCAAGGCCACAACATTGCTTGTGCGCGGCGCTGCTGTTGCGGCGTGCCAGGGAGGAGGGTGGCAAGGGGCGAGCGGGCGGTGCGTCACATCACATAGAAGGTGGACGGCGCATCGTCCAGTGCTGCTGCTGCAACAAAGCGAGGGTTGAATCACCATGAAAAAGGCGTGAGCTTCTTCGGCGCATCATGAGAAAGAGAGAAGACAAATGGGAGAACTGGCATGTAGGGCTAGGGGTAGTTTTGACCTTTTGCATTATTCTTTCTTCTATTAACCGAAAATGAATATTGTAATTTATACTGTGTCGAGTAATAAATAGTCATATTTTAAGTGTGTCCCTGAATGATTGACGTTTGCCATGTATAGAAGCTAAACCAAAAACCTTTGCCTAATAATACACTTCATAAACCCATAGTTATTAGAACCGGACCGGACCGACGGTCGAACCGGAAAAAATCAGAACCGGAGACTATAACAGCTCGGTTCACTTAAAAGACCACCCATGCAATCGAACCGCTAAAAACCAGTTGAACCGGCCGGTTTTTACAAACAGCTCAACCGGCCGGTTTTTTTGAACCGGCCGGTTTTTGCTTGTGTACCTTGTGCCCCTATTTTTTTTTTTTTGGACTGTTGGCGAGGCGCGGCTGCACGGCCTCGGAGGGACGGGTGGCTTCCTCTGGGGACACGAGGCGGCACCGGCGGCAGCGCCGGCGTCGGCACGGCACTGGTCCGGTGCCCGTTTCGCGGCAGGAGACAGGGACCTCCGGGCAGGCCGCTCAACAGGCTCGCGCCGCGGCAGCAGCGGCGGCGAGGAAGACGCGCGACCTCCTCTAGGGCGGCCAGCTCTGGGAGTCGCAGGACCTTGATCCCGCCTGGCGCGACCGAGCTCGCCGGACACGACCTCCCTCTTCCTCGCCGGCTTCCCCGGGGACCGCTCAGGCCCCATGGCTGTGGTCGCGACAGACGATTCTGACACCGCCTCCGACTTCTCGCTGGTGGCACGCTCCGCCCCAACCACTCGGCGGGCCCGACTCCTATCCCTCACCCTACCGCCACCGCCGCCACCCCCACCCTTCGCCCTCACCTTCTTCCCTCCTCGCTCCACGGATGGCACCACGGCTCCATCCACTCTCGTCAGCCTCTGCCTCGGCCTCGCCCTGGCGCTGGGGGTCTCCGAGAGCACCTCCTTAACCTTCTCCTCCTCCGTCAGCGGTGGGTCGCGAGCCTCTACCCGCCGCCGGGGAGCTTCTACCTCTTCCCCCGCCACAGAGGCAGAGGCACAGGCGCACGGCGGCGGCGCAAGCGCATGACAGCGGCCACGGAGGCGCAGGCGGCGGCGGCGGCAGCGGTAGCAGAGGCGTAGGCGCATGGCGGCGGCGGCGGCGGTCGCAAAGGCGCTGGCGCACGGCGGCAACCGCGGTGGCAGAGGCCAACGACGCAGGCGCACGGCGGCGGTGGCGGTAGCAGAGGCGCAGACGCGCGGCGGCAGAGGTATTTCCTGCGAAAATCTTAGCTTAAATACATAGATATTTCCATGAGTTGCAATTCATTCATATAACTGTACAACTTGTGACTATACAATTAAAATATTTATGTGTTTATTTTTTTTCTATAAATTGGCTGTATATGTATGTATATTGCTCTGGTTCAACATATTTCATGACCGGTTCAATTTATCCAGTCTAAAACTATCGAACCAGCGGTTCAACCGGTTCTTAACGGTTGGACCAGTGAACCGATAGTCTCACCGGTTTAATGTCCGGTCCGATCCTAATAACTATGCATAAACCTGGAGGAATAGCAGGAAGGGTTGTGTTAATAACGATAATAAGAATCCACATTTACTTTCACTTGCCGCACTTCATACAATTTTCAATTCAACTCCCCTTAGGACTACACGATAATTGGTTGTCAGGTTAACTCCCAGCAGAACGGTATGCATGTGGTTTTAATTTATATGTTGGCAAAATTTATTTTAGGACACTGAATTTATTGATAAAAGTTTTCTCTGGACTTCTTAATCTCACCCCAAAAAGAGCCATGCTATTGTTTCTTACTACTGTATAAAAGCGGAGTTGTCCTTCTCCCCCGTATAAAAAAAAACTAGCATGCCTTAAAAAAACCACCCGACCCACAAACCAGTGTTTTCACACGAAAATTAACCCACCAGAAAAACCAAAACCCTATAAAATCATTTATCCGTATTCCCCTCAGATCTCGTTAGAACGACACAGGCATGACATTAAAAAAAATACACATATCACCTCTTTTGATTAAGAATACAATCAATTAGTCAAGTTACTGCATCGGTGCATATGTTGTTTTTTTTTCCTTGGAGTTCATGGGTGCATAAGTTCTTGTGTCCAAATGCATCGATGTACCAATTCTAGTGTATCGATGCGCTCAATTTTCAAGCTGTTGTACTCAAACACGCATATATTTATTCAATCTGCTCATATGATGGTACTGTGTCGTGTAGATTAAGAGATGTTTTGAGCTTTTTATCATCCTTAAGGGATATCGCTAGCGTTTTCAACTTTTTTACCATCTTTAGGGAGGTAGCACCGCCAATCAAATCTGGCCGTTTATCGGATAGGAACACGATTTCACTGAAAAAATTGAGTTGCCTTGTGTCCCCGTAAAGGCTTGATTAGCCTCGGTCGAAGTGCAGCAAATCCCCGATCTCTCACTAATCGTGAAATCAACGCGCCGCTACACCAGCGGCACCGGATTAAGGGGTGCGGATCTCCTGGAGTTTACTCCAACTCTACCGAGCGGATTTGATCAAATCTGTACCATCACCCTTTTTTAATTGCTGGGATGAAGCTATCTTCACTCCTACGAAAAGACAGATATGTTACGGTCAAATTTGGTTTTCAGTGGTGGTTATTCTAGCCGCCAGCGACCGAAGGTCTTTCTCTGGTGGCCAAAGACCGTCAGTAAAGTAACGTTTTCTCTGGTAGGCCACATGGTGCACCTGTCAGAGAAAACTATTTTTGTTGGTAGCTGCTTAATACCGGCTGTCAAATAAAACAAGGTCACAGGAGAAAGTTACTAACGTGGCCCGTCAGTGAAGACAGTTTTACAGGAGGAATTTTGCAATGTGGCTCGCATGTGAAGATTTTTGCCAAATTTTAAATTTAGATTTCCCGCTAATTTTGAATTTATTTTTGGGTTCGCGTATTATATGTATATATATATAATCGATGATGATTTGTTTACACAATCAATAAGAAAGATTATCTTTATCAATCGAAGCCATATTTAATAATATATATAATATTAATTAATTCAGATAAGCTATTAATTAATTCATATATTTACATAGTACTTATACAAACACATAATACTAGATGATGTTTATAAAATATCTTATAACTCGATCCACATGTATAATTTATAACTTTTTTGACCCAGTCAATAAGACATTCGAATTTCTTATCCTTCTTTATATAAAAACCACCATAACTTAAGGCAACACTCGTGGTAGATGAAGTGGCACATGTTTTGCTGTATATTCTCAATGGCTTTGTCATCGAGCGTCCTTTTAGACTTGTGGAGTCTAGGAAGCTGCATCGAATACATTTTAGAGAAAAAAGTTGTTAGCAATTGAAAACTAGAACCTATAATAAACGTATATATCATTGATGATTTACTTATAGCTACAGGGTTCGTGGAGTACTTCCCATTAACCCTAAGGTACTTGCAGACATAATATCCATATAGCATGCTTCCCTTGGGTTGCTTGTGCCACTTTGTAAGGCTTAAATACAATGTTAATTAGTTCCATGGATCAGTGTGGAAGCCTTGGGCTCTGGGTACCTTATGGGAAGCTTGGTGGCCAATTGGATAGAGGATGGGCCTAATCTTGTAATTGGGGAGACAATAGAACTCGGCATATGTAACTTTGCACGATAAGGGAAAGGGGATAATCCCAGCTGGGTACGTTGTATTCTTAGAACGAAATCCCTTGGTCAAATCCGACCGGAATTCCTACCTTATAACCTTGTCTCCTCAGTATATAAGGAAAGGCAAAAAGCCCCCTAGGGGTAGAACAATCTCACTAGGGAGGACACAAAATCTCACTAGAGAAACTTCAAAGGCAATATACAATAGCTGGAAGTAGTATATTACCTCACTTTGAGGGCCAGAACCAGGATAACTCATTTTGTGTTCCTTCGTAATTTATCAAGTTTCGGTCTCACGAGTAGCCCCATATAATTATTGCCGATATAAAATATCGACAGTTGGTGCGCTGGGTAGGGGCTCCATCGAGATCATCTTCATCAAGCCTGATAGATCCAACCACCAGAGTCGGCGGCATCAAGTTCTTTCATGGGCAAACAATCATCTTTGGGAGCCTCGACTTCGTCACTGACAAATTCGGTGACCTCATCCTAACCAAGTCGGATTCGATCCGTTCGACCAGAAACCAAGCCAACTTCGCTCCAGTCTGCCTAATCAACGTTGTGGCTATCTTCGGCGACATGCTGCGACGATCCCCAAGATGCGCGAGTCTAGGGACAACTCTTTCTTTTGGTGTTCGACTCGGACTCGGCCTTGAGCCGGTCAAGGTTGGGCTAAAAGAGGAAGAGATCGTCAATCTCTCATTCGGACTCGGCAACACCGCGGATAACTTCAATCTAACTCCGATGTGGCAGATCCAATCTCCTGGAGTGCGACTTGGATATGGCTCAGAGCCGCTCGAGATCGGATCTAGGGAGGTTGGAGTTGTAATCAACCCCCTAAACTACTCCAACTCCGACTCACGGTCGGACAGCAGCTCGGCAAGCTTTTCTCCACCATGCGAAGTCTTCATAGTGTCCAAGGGCTCGACTCCCACTCAAGATGCACGCCGACTACAAGATCAGCAAGAGGAGGAGGCTCACCGACTGTGTGAGCAACAGGAGGAAGATGCACGACACTTGCAAGCCAAGCGCAATGCTCGCAATAACAACTTGCGCAAGGCCGGATGGACTGCTCAACAAGAAATCCTCGAAACCTAAGTCGGCGACCAAGACGTCTTCGTACCCCCACAACAGGATGTCGTGGCTATTGCCACATTGCTAGACACCTTACAGTTCGGGCCCGACCACCAGGCCACCCCGACTATTGCGAGGATTAAGGCAATCATTACTGTTGCAGCATGTCAACAACGACAATAGTCTGGAGACACACTCATACCGTCAAACAAGACGACCTCTCATACGGCGGTTTCATCTGCCTTGACATGGCACCGAGCAGCTGGCTCTGATCAGCATCACTCGGAGTCACGACATACGTCACTCGGCAATTAGAATAACAACCGACGATGGCACCATCATGATGACCACCGCAATGACCAGGATGCCCAAGACAATTACAGCGGGATCTTCGCCACGACATCAACGCTCGACGCCGAGAACGTGAGGAGGACGATCGCCGCCGACTGGAAGATGAGCATGAGCGCTTCGGCCTCCACCACAAGCAATTTCATCACCGTAGCCGGAGTCGGAGCCCTCACCTAGATGAAGTACCAGCATTCACCCACGAGCTACAGCAAGTCGACTGGCCTTCTGGCTTCAAGCTAACTGGAATAGAGAAGTACGATGGGAAGACCAACCCAGAGTCCTAGCTAATAGTTTACACCTTGGCAATCCGTGCGCCGGAGGCGACCACAAGGCCATGGCCAATTACTTGCCAGTTGCTTTAGTTGATTCAGCAAGAACATGACTAACAGGGCTTCCTAGGCGGTCAATTGGCTCCTGGGGGGAACTTCATGAGTGTTTCGTCGCAAATTTTCAAGGAACGTACGAAAGGCCATCATCCAAGTACGATCTTTACCAGTGCCACCAGAGGAAGAATGAGTCCCTCCGCGACTTCATCAAGCGGTTCTCTGAGAAGAGGAACTCGATACCCAAGATCAAGGACGAGATTATCATCGCTGCCTTCCGCAAGGGAGTAAAGGACACCCCATTTATTGCTAAATTCACTCAGAAGTCTCCAAGTTCTGTCAAAACTCTATTCGACATGGCGAACAAATACACCGACTCAGCCGACACTGTTGCTGAAGCCCTGGATGATAAGAAGGAGCCCCGATAGAAGGAGCGGAAGGACACTGAGAATGCTGCCCCGACTAAGTCCGGCAATCACAAGCGGAAGTCGGACAATGTTGTGGCGACCGTTGAGCGCAGCCGACCGCAACCCCCAAGGATGGACGAATACCAAAAGGTTATGAATGGGCCATGCCCTTTCCACCTAAAGGGGAAGCATGTGGCTAAAAACTGCTTCATACTCAAGAAATTTGCCTCCGAGCAGACATCAACATCTGGCGACAACAAGGATAAGGATAAGCTAGACTCGAGCGCATTCGGCGACTATGAAGATCCCCAAGCTAAGCTCAACCACATCTTCAGAGGGCCATCTGCATATGAGTCCAAGAGAAAACAGGAGTCAACGGCCCAAGAGGTCAACTCGGTGTCGTCAAACGCCCCTCAATACCTATGTTGGTCTGAGACGGCAATCATTTTTTACTGCACGGATCACCCCAACCGAGTAACTCATCCAGAATGTTATCCACTCGTCCTGGATCCAATCATTAGAAGAGTCAATTTGAAGAAGGTCCTAATCGAAGGAGAAAGCGCTCTCAACATCTTATTTGCCAAGACGCTCGATAAAATGAAGATCACTCGATTCGAGCTGCGGCCGAGTACAGCTCCCTTCCACAGGGTAATCAATGGCCTCTCTTTGACTCCACTCGGACAGATCACTCTTCTAGTTACTTTTGGCACGCGGGAAAATTTCTGCATTGAAAATATCTGCTTCGAGGTTGTCAACTTCAAGACTGCTTACCACGCCATACTCGGACAGCCTACACTAGCCAAATTCATGGTAGTGCCTAATTATACATACATGGTGCTCAAGATGCCAGGACCAGCAGGAGTACTTTCCTTATGTAGCGATGTCAAGCAAGCCTTCACCTGCGACAAGAAAAGTTGTGAGCTGGCCCAATCTCACGAGGCGGCAGTCGGACGGTCTAATATCCGACTAGCCGCGTCAACTGCAAATGAGGACGACCAAGTTCCGGTGGGGAAAGCAGCCAAGTTGCAAATTTCAACAGATTCAGAGACAAAGAAGATCCCCTTGTACCCTTCCGACCCAACCAAGACTACGCTTGTTGGGACTGGACTCGACCCCAAATAGGAAGATGAGCTCATCACCTTCCTCCAGGCGAATAGGAATATTTTTGCTTGGAAGCCTTCCGACATGCCTGGTGTACCACGGGAGGTGATTGAGCATTCCCTCAACATCAAGCCAGATGCCACACCAGTCAAGCAACGACTATGGTGCTTCGCACAAGACTGTAAAGATGCTATTCGGAAGGAGATAACTAAACTCCTTGTAGCCGGGTTCATCAAAGAGGTCTACCACCCGGATTCGCTGGCAAACCTAGTTTTGGTCCGAAAGAAGAATGGTAAATGGCGCATGTGCGTCGACTATACCGACTTAAACAAGGCATGTCCCAAGGACCCATTTGGTCTACCAAGGATAGATCAGGTGGTGCATTCAACTGCGGGATGCGAGTTACTTAGTTTTCTCGACTGCTACTCGGGATACCATCAAATCAGCCTAAAGGAGGCGGACTGCTTAAAAACTTTTTTTATCACACCATTCGGGCACACTTTTATGTCACTATGCCATTCGGGTTAAAAACACTGGCGCAACATATTAACGTGCCATCCAGCGGTGTCTTTACACTCAACTCGGGTGCAACATGGAGACATATGTTCATGACGTGGTAATCAAGACTAAAGTCAAGAAGGACCTCATCGCCGACTTAGAAGAAACTTTCCAAAGCCTTCGGAGGTTCAAGATAAAGATAAACCTAGAAAAGTGTGTCTTCGGAGTACATTTGGGAAAGCTACTCGGCTTCATTGTATCACAACATAGCATCGAGGCAAACCTAGAGAAAATCAATGCCACCATGAACATGGCACCCCCAACTAGCCAAAAGGATGTACAGAAACTGACCGACTGCATGGAGGCTCTCAGCTGAGTTGTTTCCCGACTCGGTGAACGGGGTATGCCTTTTTTTAAATTACTGAAGAAAGTTGATAATTTTCAATGGATGTCAGAAGCCCAACAAGCCTTCGAAGACTTCAAGAAGTTCCTCACATCACCACCCTTGTTGGCATCACCAATGCCCTAGGAACCACTCATGTTATACCTGGTGGCAACCACTCAGGTAGTCAATACAGTGCTGATCGTTGAGCGAGCGGAGCTAGGACATGTACAAAAAGTTCAAAGACCAGTTTACTTTGTCAGCGAAGCCCTAAGCGAATCCAAGATGAGATATCCACAAAGTCCAAAAGCTGCTATGTGCCTTGCTCATAACTATCCGAAAGTTAGTGCACTATTTTCAGTCACATCAGTTACAATCATCACATCACATCCACTCGGAGACATCCTACACAATCGTGAGGCCATAGGCAGAATCACTAAATGGGTGCTTGAGTTGATGGCATTTGATATTTCCTTTCAGCCACAGACAACAATCAAGTCACAAGCACTTGCCAATTTTGTGGCGAAGTGGACAGAGGTTCAGATGGCTACGTCAACAAACAAGTTAGAATACTGGACGATGTACTTCAATGGTTCTCTATGGATCGCTAGAGTAGGGGCAGGCATCGTCCTAACGTTGCCCACTGGAAAAAAACTAAAATATGTCCTTGTGTTAACGCCAAAATTTGGTATGGCTCTATATCAGATTCGGTCAAGAAGGAAGTTGCAGTTAACTAACGGAAGTTGATTCAGAAGAGACCGGGTCCAGGAAAGAGCCGTGAAGACCACAGTATGGTAGTTAATTATCTTGATTATTAATTAGGCAAGGTTAACATTTTATCTTTAGGAAACCTGATCTCGTGTCCGATCGGGTCCTATTAATGTTTCCTTCTGTAATTAGGAAATCTGTGCCGTATCCAATAAGGACTCGTATCAACTCGGGGTATAAATACATATGCCTAGGTGCTTTGTAATCTATCTCAATCAATCAGATCAATACAATTTCGGCGCATCGCCACCCTTTCGACGGGTTCTTTCTTCTCGAGCCGGGCTACATCGGTTAAGTTCGACCTCCTGCGAGAGGGTAAGTCTCGTCACCCCGGCCACCGCATCGGCTAGGACTTCCTCAGTTAAGTCCGATATTCTAGTCGGTTCACGGTGGACGGCTTACCACGATATATTTATTCTGTCTATGGCTGCATCAGTTTAGTTTGATCTCATAGGTCGATTAGGTATATCACATCACGCGTGCGCAGGTCGTATCGGCTTACTGGGAGCGGTTTATCATTAGTTTGTGCTGCATCGGTTGGGTCCGACCTACTAAACTACCAGTGATAAATCGTTCCTACTAGGTTGATATTTTCTATGTAAGCATTTTATCAGGATGTATAGCCTATAAGTTATCATATTTTATATCACGATCGCATTAGATCTATCGACCTATTGAGGTCTTGCTATCATCATCAGTCTATGTTGCAACAGTTGGGTCCGATCTACTAGACTGTTGGTAATAACTTTACTCTTAATAAGCCGATGGGTTTTATGCGATGCTTTATCAGAGCATTTAGCTGATAAGTTATCTTTATATCCAGCCGATTTGTCACAAACATGTTTAGAAAATTGCTGCCTAGTCGGGGCGGCACGAAGTTGCATATCTCGGTTTTTCCTTGTGGCGAGAACCCGGGCACGGGCAGCAGGCGAGGACCCGGGCACGGGCACGAACGAGGTCCCGGGCGCGAGAATGAGCGAGGACGCGGGCACGGGTAGCTGGCGAGGACCCGGGCACGGGCACGAGCAAGAGCCCGGGCACGGGCGCGGGCAGCACCTTTGGGGCAGCGCTAGCAATTACTATCGCAATCGGCTGAAGTTTATTCAATCCATTTATTTACGCATTCTGCCTATTTATTTTATCAGTTTACAGCCGATTTTCGAGTACTCCTTCGATGATCAGCTAGTTTGGTTTTTGCTTATCATTATTAGTTACTGTTTATTCCATCATCGGCTTCCAGTTGGTGTATAAGTGCTACAGTTTATATCGGCCATCGGCCGATGAGACGAGTCCAGATCGGCTTCCAACCGATTGGCTCATTGATCTAATATTTTCTATCTCCTTGTCAATTGCAGGGTCAAATTGACTGGCACGCCTACAAACCTCAAGATTTTAGGACCTGCACTAGAGTGAAGCAAATCTCCCAGGCCTTCGCGTGTCTATAGACGCCAAACCCGATCGTCGGCCCCCGGCGGTTTTCGGCGTCAACACCTTTAGATACACTTTCTAGCATCGCACAACATCGCCGAGTACGAGGCACTGATCCACGGGCTCCGCATTGCCATATCACTCGACATCCTCTGACTGGTAGTACGTGGGGATTCTCAACTTGTGGTAAACCAGGTCATGAAAGACTGAACGAGTCTAGACGACAATATGGCGGCATACTGTCAAGAGGTACGGAAGCTAGAAAATAAGTTTGACAAGCTGGAGATTACACATGCTAAAGAACTACAAACAATACCAATCGCTTGGCCCTTCATAGTTTTGGGCTTGACATGGTTGGGCCGTTCAAAAAGCACCAGGAGGGTTCACACACTTGTTCGTTGCAGTGGATAAGTTCATAAAGTGGATCAAGGCAAAACCCATTGCTACCATAACAGCGGCAAGGGCAAAAGGCTTCATCATGAGTATGCTGATTTGGAGTTCCTAACCGCATCATAACGGACAACGGTACTTAGTTCACTGGCGGCGTTTTCAAAGATTTCTGTAATGATTTTAGCATAAAGATTTGTTATACTTCTGTGGCACACCAACGAAGCAATGGGTAGGTTAAGCGTGCAAATGACATGGTCTTACATGGTACCAAGACTAGGGTATTTGACCGACTACAACCATATGCAGGGTGATGAGTGCAAGAGCTTCCATCCGTTCTCTGGTCTTTAAGAACCATGGTTAGTCGGGCAATAGGGCAATCCCCTTTCTTCCTAGTCTATGGTGCTGAGGCTGTGTTACCTATCGAGTTGGAGTTCGGCTCTCCGTGAGTTAGGGCCCACTCAAAAAATAAATCAACCGAAGACCGACTGGTCGAGTTAGATCAGTTGGAAGAAGCAAGGGACATCGCAACTATCCAATCAGCATGGTATCTTCAAGGCCTGCGTCGTTATCACAGTTGGCATGTTCGTGGCCGTGCCTTTACAGTGGGAGATCTCATTTTGAGAAAAATCCAAACCACCAAAGACAAGCATAAACTATCTCCCTTATGAGAGGGGCCGTTCATTATCATTGAGGTGACATGTTCGGGTGCCTACCGACTCAAGACAGAAGATGTTGTCCTAGTCAACAACTCCTAGAACATAAAACAGCTACGTCTTTTCTATACATGAGTATTGTAATTCTTTTATATATAAATAAAGTTTATAACTCTGACTCACTACACCACTTGTTTCAACCGAGTAGTGAGTCAGGGCTGCATGATGTTAACATGTCTTTTGTTGTTTATAAAGTTTGACCTTGTTTTGTCTGAGTCAAGAAGTTTTATAACGATTATGCTAAGTTTTTCCGAGTATAGCCTCATGAGGTGAATGCTTTTTAAAGTTGGTCTCAAACCACTTGGCATAAACTGGCTAGTCGGGTAAAACTGATGATGGCTAGGGTGGAACAAGTACTCGGCAAGATACAACAATGAGCATCAAAAGCATTTACAATATCTATATATTGTTCTTGTCATTCACCGACTACTTAAAGAAACTTTTCTTTACAATGGCAGATCCTTGACGATTGCCCTAGCAGTTGGCCTAACTTGGTTTACCAACTTTAAACCCTCTTCTGGGGTGGTACCCTCAGCAAATCCCTCACCAATAGCTTCAATATCTACTCGGGAGTAGAGTGACTTTGCCATGGCTAAGGCTTGGGAGATCCCTATTGTGGCATGCTCTGTCGTGAATTCCTTCAGTATAGCTAGAGCGTCTTGAAGGCGACGTATCACCTGGTCAGGAGAGCTTGAGCTGGAGCTGGCTTGGCCTGGCTGCATGATGTCTAGTAAAGCCTTCGCTGAATCCACTATGGAATCTCACGAATCCTTTACTACTTTGATTTCCTCAGCAAAGGCGCCAAATTGTGTCTGTGCATTGGTCTTGAAGGCTGCTCACACAAAAAAGGAGACATAAACACATCTGATATCTAGTCGGACAGAGTACCAGAGCAGATAGGAAGCTTACTTGCGTACTCGGTGTCCACTTTGGATTTCGCCTTCTCGAGCTCTTTCAGCTTCTTCTTCAGGCGTTCTATCTCCAGGGACTGATTGTTCAGGTTTGTCTCTAGAGCTACAGCCAAACAAAGTCAAAGATCAGTAATGCAGGAAGATTGGTTTGAGGTTACTCGAGCAAAGAAGAAACATACCTCTGATGGTCCCTGTCTGCGCCTAGTTCTCGTCCCTGAGCTTGTTCATTGAATCCTTCAACCACTCCTCCCTCTCCTTGCTAGACTTCTCCAAATCTTCTTTGGCAATCTGGAGCTGGTGGAGTTGAGTGAGCTGAGGGGCAAGTTGGGACAAGATTTTGCCCATTCTCTTGGACCAATCGACCACTTGCTACACAAGATACGTTGGAGTCAGACAAGACAAGCAACAATGGCAGAAGATTGTAAGAAATTTGCAAACCAGCAAACACAATCAGATGGATTATATACTTGGATACCCCTCGATGCAGCGATGGCAGCCTCCATTAGCTTGACTTGCTCCCTCTGAACGGTCTCCTCGTTGTGCTCGAAGATTTGTTTTTCCCCCTCCGGTGTAACCCAGTAAAATGTCTGGGGGAAGTTTGGTACAGAAGCCTCGAGCCTGGGGAGGTTATTGTCGTCAGAAGATGAGGAAAGTGGAGGAGACAGTGTCCTGGGCCTTGGATCGATCGGCGGTATTGGGTCTTGGGCGAGCTCAGGGACTAGGACGTCTGCCATGGCATCTTGACTGGGTGAGGCCTACGGCCTGGCTGAGTGGGTTGTCTCAACCTCAGGGGCTAGGACAACACTTGGCTTGGGTTGCGGCGCTGTGGTCTCAGCCTCAGTCGGGATGGGAGTGGCTACGGGGGTCGGTGGCACTGTTCCCTTGGGATCAGCATCACTTGGTTTCCTGCAAAATTATTCAGCAATCAAGAAACTGCTCAAGATTTTCTAAAGATTGAGGATTCTTTGTACCTTTTGGAAGTCTTAAACCTCCACCCTTGTGCGCTAGGAGTGGAGGAAGTCGGTGACAGGCTTCAAGGCCTACTTGGCGGCGGAGTATGGCTGGCTGTCGGGCTCCTGGGCGCAGCAGTTGGCGATATAGAGCTTGGCCCAGTCAACACCGTAGTAGGTGCAGTTGACTGGGGCATGGCAGGAGTTGGTGGCGTGGTTCTGAGTCTAGTTGTTCCAGGGGCTTTGCTACTGGGGTCTTTGATCGTCAGACTGCCTGGTGCCTTACTCGGCATATCTTTATTCTTGGCTTGGTCTATCACTGGTCACTTTCTAGCCCTCTTGGGGCTAGGTTGGGCTACTGAGGGGCTGGCCAGCCATTTTCTAGACCCACTAGCTGTCTGGCCTAGTGGGTTAGAGTCGAACTCTGCGAATTCCTGCAAGTATCAAGCATCAAAGAAAATTCGATTGGACGACATTCATGCAACACACTGCAGATGGATATCAAGACAAATGTTGTGCAAAGCATTACCTTCAGCTGAGGCCTATCCTTGCAGTATGGCTTGGGGGCTCGCTCGGTGTCCAGAGTCTCGACGACTCCGTTGACAAAGTAGCCAAGCAAGGTGTCGGTGACGACATCCTTATTGACGAAATCAGTGCATTCCCGAGTCGGATCATCTTTCCCCTGGTAATCATAGCCAAGATGACTCCTGGCCTTCAGAGGTCGAATCTGCCGGTTCTGGAATGTTCTAGCCACCCAGGGCCCAGTCAGCCTCGTGTTCTTCAGTGTGTCAATCTTCTCCAGCAGCAGGTACACCTGAACCATCTTAGCTTGTGATGGCATGGTAGTCCAGCTCTCCAGAACAGAAGGGGGATTTTTAGAAAAAGGGGGCAAGGAGGGCTCGAGGTTGGAGAAATAAAACCACTCCTGATGCCACCCTTTCAGTGAAGTCTTTAGGGGAATATGTAGATAGGCTTTCTTCATTTCATTTTGAAGCTGAAGGCCTGCTCCCCCAATCACTTGGATTTTAGACTTGGAGGGTTGTGGTTTGACGTGAAAAAGAAAACGGAAGAGGTTGAAATGAGGATTGTGGAAGCCATGGGCCCCGGGTACCTCATGACAAGCATATGGGCCACTCGGATAGAGGATGGGCTTGGCCTTGTAATTAGAGATATAGTAATCCCTAGCAGACTTTGCCTTATACGATAAGGAAAACACAGTCCTAGTTGGGTGCGTTATATCTCTAAGAGGAGATCCCTTGGCCGTAATCTGATTGGGACTCCTACCTTGTAACCCTGTCCCCCAGTATATAAGGGGAGGCAGGGCACGCTCTGAGGGCAGGTTGAGTTGGTTCATCAGAATCGCCACCATAATTCCTCAAAGGAATACATATAAACTGGACGTAGGGTATTACCTCACAACGAGGGCCTGAACCAGTATAAAAATCTCCCTGTGTTCCTTTGCAATCCACCGAGTTTCCATCCGCCGAGTAGCCCTATAGTTATATTGTTGGTGTAAAACATCGACAGTTGGCGCGCCAGGTAGGGGCTTCGGCGAGATCTACATCTACAAGCTCGATGGATCTAGCAACCGGAGTCGACGGCGGCAAATTCTCCCCCGGAGATACAATCTCATTCAGAAGCCTCGACTTCGTCGCTGACATGTTCGGCAATCTCACCTTGGCCAACGCAGACCAGATCCAACCGGCCGAGGAATCAGTCGACTCCGTGCCAGTCGGTCCACATGATGCTGCAGCGACCATCATCGACTTGCTGCGGCAATCTTCC
>RYFJ01000919.1:0-248878 GCA_003991445.1 Oryza meyeriana var. granulata | reverse complement strand
AATTGCATTCCAATATTCGTCGAAATCTTAAATTATTTCAAAATCATTGATACTATGTCCTCTCACCTTTCCAATTTTGATAAATTCGAAAACCCTTTTCCTCTTTTGTTTCTTTCTTTTTATATTTATCTTTGTCCTCTTTCTTTCTCTTTCTTATCCTCCTTCTCTTCTTAATATCTCCTTCCCTTTCTTCTTTTCCTCGGCTGCATCCGAGCCAGAGCCGGCTCGAGCCGGCTCCCTCTCGGCCGCAGCCCGGTCGCCCGCCGGCGCCGCCCTGCCAAGCCTGCCCGTAGTTTGCGGGCGAGACCGCGCCGCCACCTGCGAGCCATATTTTGCGCGCCTCCGGCTCGGAGCCCTAGAGCTCAACTGGCCCCTTTTTGCCCTAGCCGCCGCCATCTGCGCGCCCCCGTGAGCGCACGCCACTGCGTCCTGCCAACTGTGCGTCGGTGGGTGTGTGTCTACGGCGTTCACTCGACCGCGGTGAGCTCGCACTGGCCGGCGCGCTTCCCTTCCTGCTGTGCCGCGTCATCTTGGCTCGAGCACCGTCGCCGCTGGTGGTCGCCGCCATCCGCCCCTCTCTGCTCTTCCCCGGTGCGCCGGGTCCCGTTGTGCACCTGGCGGCATGGGTGCACGGTCATGCGACGCTGGGCTGTCGGTCGCCGCCACTCGTGCGACGCCGCCGTCTTCGCCTGCCTCGCGCCGAAACAGCAGCACCATGGACGGCCGTAGCTCGGCTTGGCTCCTCTGCGTGCTATGCCGCATGGGCCCCGGCGTCTCTCTCCCTCCCCTTGACCCGACATGTGGGACCCTCCATCGGCTCCCCCTTCGGTGGATGGCAACTGGTCCACTCGCAGACCCGAGCTCTCAGCCGTTCGATCACCAAGAGTGAATCCGATCCATCCGCACCACATAAAAATTCAATGAGATCCTAGCCGTTTGATCTCCCTAAGATTCAATCTAAGCCGTCAGTTCCCAAAACACTATATCCTTGCCACATGCGAGCCACGTCAGCCCTAAGGCCATCTCACCCTGCCAACTCAGCCAATGTCCACCACTCTCCTTATCTAAATAATATTTTAAATCAAAATCTAAGAAATATTTTTTAGAATATTTTTTTCAATTCTTTTCGGATTTTCTCTGAATTCAATCTTCTGGAAGCCGTAACTTTTCCGTGTGAACTCCCATTCGACCCATTCTTCTTTCTAAATTCATTTAAAATCATGATCTACATGTTTATGTACTGTTTATTTGGAGTTTCTTAATGTTTCTCCTCATTTTACGTATAGTCCGTCGTTTCTGCCGTTTTGGAGGATCGCGGAATTTACAAAAGAGTTCGGAAGACTCACCGAAGATTTTTTTGATTGCAAGGCAAGTCACATAACAGTCCTTTTGAGCATGTTGACCCCAGTTATGAAAATTATTTTGTTTCAACGTTATTGCATGCAATGTTTTGGAATGACATTATATGGGTATTTATTTATCCAATATTCCTTGATTATAACCATTTTGTTATTGATGTCTTTACCTTGATACTCTGGGTAATAATCTTGACTAGCTGGATGTTTGATTAATGATCTAGCTAGAATATTTAGAATCTGCTTAGCTAATGCTTAGGAACATTAGCGTCATTTTATGTGGGGATACTATTCATTCACCCTGAATAATTACTGGTTAATGGTTATTGTTGCACGAAAGTTGGTTGTGGCTGGTTAATTAATACGCCAACTAAATTTGACTGAATGGTGGTTTGAGCACTGGAGTGATGTTGTTGCTATGTGCTCATCACAATTAAAGGACCGTTCGCGGACAACTTGTTGCGAAGCAATACTCTAACTAACCACAAGCCAGAATGGGTAATGACGGAAACTGAACTGTGATCCGTTCAACCAGAGGCTCCACGGTGTGTTGTGGCTGTGTTAATAAGACCACCATGGCTGTGTCAATAAGTCCATGTTTTGGGCGTTGGATCGTCTCCCTGTCTAGGAACCTGATCAACCCTACTGAAAACTGGTGGTCCAGCGTGTGGCACTCTTGTTGTGCGGGTTTCATGGAGGGTCCTATCACAATCTCTATTTGGGTACTTTCAAGTATCGCGACGCAATGGCTGACATGATGTTAAGATTGTGTCTTGTGGGTAAATTGGTACACCTCTGGCCAGAGTAAAACTGTTCGAATAGCGGTGCCAGCGGTTAATGGACGACCTAGCAATGTTTTTCGTGATTAGTCCAACACTACTCATTAATGATGATAAATGATGGAAACTTGTTAGCTCCAGTTGGAGGGCTATGGTTTCGCCTGAACTGCATTTGAAGTGCTATTCAGGAATGGTTTGATGTTGATATTAATTAAACTATACTGTTTTCCAATAATTTTAAATGCAGAGTTAAATGTCGTTTATGCAATAAGCCATACTATCATTTTTTTTGGATTCGTTGCATTATTTGCATTCCATGTGTGGCTTGTTAAGTATAGTGGGTGGTACTCAGTCTTGCAATATTGCAATCATTAGAGTGAAGATACGCTTGGAAGGAGAAGTTTAGTGTTTGGCTTATATCCCAGTTGAGCTGCTTGTGGTTTAGTGCTGAAGCCACGCTAGTTGCCGTTCCGCTGCTGATTTCTTCTGTGTGAGGACTAAGTGCCTCTTCTGTAAGTATTTATCGTTATTACGTTTTGGTTTATGCTTATCAAATTGTCAGTTTGTGTACCTCAGCTGATTCCTGTACGAGGATTCAATGCACAAATTAGCTTTGGAAATTTTGATGAATTTTTGGGCAGGCGAAGCGGTAGGAGGAGGGAGGGTAGTGGGTGGGCGGGAGCGCGACGGGTAGGGTTCTGGGCGCGCCGGATGAGGGGTGGCGAGGGGCGTGATTGAAACGGGAGTCGCCCCTTGCCCCACCCCTCCTTCCCCCCCACCGCCTCCTCCCTCCGATTTGCCCCCGCGGCTCATCGACGCTGAATCAGTCACGCGGCGGTGAGAGACAACGGACGAGGAGGAGAGCAGAAGCGGCAGGGAGGAGGGGTAGGGTAGCGGCGGGAGCCCAACGGGTAGGGTTCTAGGCGGCGCAGGGATAGCGTGGCAAGGCGCAGGAGGACCGACGATGTGGGATGGACGGAGGCAGAGGATGGGAGGAGTGTGGGATCAATCTGAGCCACTGGATCTGAAGTGAGGAGCATGGGAGAAATCTGAGCCCATGAAGGAGAATCACTACACCACAGGGGTTTTTTAGTAGTATAGATTACGAAATTGTGGACGAGTCTCAGGGACGTAACACCGGTTCTGTAGCAACATGAGAGCAAGACACAGGAATATGGACGTAGGAAAAAGAATTGAGCAAAGGATTGCTACTGTTACAACACAAATGTCATGTGATCAATTAGCATATAACTGCATCCAGGCAGTTCGGAGGAGTTCTAAAAACCAGAACATGCACCTATCAGGAGGGGTTTGTCCCTCCCAAAACAACGACAATGACGCTCTATTGATGTTATATACCCCTTGTATCATCCAAACAGTAAGAATGAGAAACTCAGAGATTCATCTAATTTACACTTCTAACACGTTATCACGCACGTAGAATTACCAGAGAGCGAAAGGCAGAAGAAGGAGAAGGAGGAGAAAGAAGGTATGGAAGAGTTCGAAGAACTTCACTGTGTGGCACCACCGCGCAGCCATGCGTGTGTTTGTCTTCCATTCAATCCCTCAGCGACATGCTTCGCCATCTTCTCGTCGCCATCCTAAGAGAGAGGCCCGAGGTCACCGTCCAGGCTCGCCGCCGAGTCTGTGCCGCTATGGAACGATGCCGTTCGGCATGGCATGCGTGCTAGTGCAGCCAACCGTGGAAGCGCCGCAGTGCAGCCGTCGTGACACCGTTCACGCCCGCGACAAGGCTCCCATTGTGGCACCACCACCTCCACCGGGCACCATAATCTCCACCGGGCACCGGTCAACGCCAAAGCGCCGACGGCCGTGGGTGGAGCACGAAGTTCGCGGTACAACGCCCACGGTCCGAGCGCTAGTGAGGCCGCCGAGGCGCACTGCGACGCCCCACCGCCACGCCCCCCGTCGCCCCTACCGCCACGCCCCCCACGCCCCCAACCTGCGCCGCCAGCGAACGCGCGACGCGTTCCTCACGCGGGACGCTGGCGGGCCGACCCGCCGAAGCTCGCCGCACGTTGACGGCTCATCGTGGGGCACGGCCCCTCTACCGGCGACGAGTCCACGCTAGCACGGTGGCAAACCGGCATCCCAGCCTCTACGCCCAACGCCGGTGAAGACTCTGACGAAGAACTCCATGAACGGCTTCATCGAGGAAGAAGAAGTGACTCCTCTTCGGGGAAGTCTCCTCGGCTTAAATGAGTGGGTGGCACGGGGGGGGGGGGGGAGGGAGGCGGCTCCCGCCGATGCGGAGTTGGCGGCCGCGCCGGCTGAGAAGCCGTGCATTCAACACAGCGGGCAGTACAATGAGGGAGGAGCACTTAGGGTTTGCTCCTCTCCCCCTCCCCGATCCCCCTATACCGGCCTATGGGTCGGCGCCAAGCCCATCATCCTCCCTCCCTGCCCCCGCATCGCGCGCTAAGGAACAGGCCAAAAGGCCACCTGGGCTTCAGCCCAGGTTGTGTATTTTTTTGCAATTTGGCCCTATAGCTAAATAAAACTACAAAAAATACCTTTATGTTTTATGTTCAAGTCCTTGTAATAGTTTCTAATTGTAACAGTTTTTTTGTATGTTTAATTACAATCCATACCTATGAGTACTGGATATATGTAAATGTTCAAGTGGTGTCCATGCATCCCAATAACATATTACATATTTGGGATTATTATTTCATTGCAATTGATTTATTTCCTTGTGATTTAATTATCGACCATGTTTAAATTTTGTAATTTATTCATTTTACAAATTTAAATTTCGAATTCCATTGATTAAGTCACTGTACTTAATTCCATTGGAATTCATATGCATAATATCACTAGAAATTTCTCCATTAATTATTGAAAATCATGACAATGGCAACTACTATAAAATATTTGTAGATTATACCAATGACATCTACTACACTACTTTGTGGACTATGTCAACGGTATCTACTACAACACACTTGTAGACTATGCCATTTTGACATCTACTACAACTTTGTAGACTGTGCCTTTAGCATCTACTACAATTTTTGTAGATTATGCCAGAAGTAACGAGACAACTCGTTTAAAAATTAGTGTTACCATCAACATGATTTCGATATACATGATATAACTCAGAACTATGAAGACTAAGGCATCTACTACAAATTTTGTAGATTACGCCATTAGTAACGAGCCACCTCGTCCATAGGGTTATATTCCACACTTGAGGTCTACGCTATTTTGAATGCAAGACATATCTTGTATTCAGATATTTGCATATTATTACAACCATTACCATACAAAATTAACTTATTCCTTGTAAATTAATCAATTCATGATATTTCTTATATAGGACTAAAATGGCCGCCAAAGAGTTTGAGATTCTTGTTCTTGATGGCCACAACTACCCTACATGAGCTATGGACATCAAGGTCAGCCTAGCCACTCGGAGTATGTTGATAGTGATACTTGATCCTCTTGAAGGAGAAGCTCCGCCTAATATTGTAGCAAATTGATGTATACTGTCTATATATTATAAGAAATCATATACATCCAGATTTAAAGGCGGAGTATCTCTACGAGGAGAATCCACGAAACATATGGTTAGCCCTCAAAAACAGGTATGAACAGTAGAAAGCTATAATACTTCCAGAGGCTAACTATGAATGGGCACATCTCCGGCTACAAGATTTCAAAATAGTCGAGAATACAATCATGCTCTTCATAACATTTGCTCGAAGTTGCGGTTTTGTGAAAAAGAACCCACTGACGCGGAGAAGATAGAGAAGACACTCTCTACCATGCTCCCTGCAAACCGGGTCCTATAGCACCAATGGTGTACTGTAAATTACCAAACTTATTCTGATCTGATGCACGTAATAACTCAAGCTAAAAAGTATGATGAACACCTTTTAAGAAATAATCAGCAACGCCCTGTTGGGGCGGCACCCTTGCCTGAAGTACATGCGAACAATATGACCAGAATAAACCGAAATTCGATGGTAACAGAAACCGTCCAAAGAACTTCAGGGGTAAACGCAAACGCAACATGAAGCAAAGATCTCATGGATTCCAAAAGAGGAAAGGCAATTTCAAGAATAAAAATAAACATGACATTTGTTAGAAGTGTGGCTGTCACAGCCATACAACTAAGAAATGTCGTACCCCCAGATATCTTATCAACTTATACCTTCAGCCTGTGGCCAAAGGCAAGTCTGCTCAAGAAGAGAGGATTGAATCACACTTCAACCTCCAAACCGACAACACCGGTGGAGCAAGCTGTTCTCAGAAGTTTCTAGAGAAACTCAAGAGCACTGTGGCCCCTCCTCAGCAGGGTGAACCCAAGACCACTGACGACAAGCTTATGAAGTTTGCTTCACAAGATCTGTTTGGAAACCTCATGTAGTCTTTCAATAACATAGATACTATATTAATTATGTCCTAGTATGTGTTGTAATAATACTAAGTTGTCATCTATATTGTAAGCTAGTATGGTACAATAATGTATCGCATATATTCAGTGTTGAATAAATGTTTGTACATAGTCTATATATCTGACAAGAATTTCATATCAAATTCTTCTTTCTATATATAGATTTTATGGGATTCAATCCAATGGAGGAGGAATTATGTCTTGTTGACAGTGGCACCACAAACTCTATACTTCGAAACACAAAATATTTCTTGACTTTTACAAAGAGACAAGGAAGTGTTTTAAAATTCGCTGGATGCGATGCAACGATAGTTGGCTCTGGTCGCGCCTCTATCACGCTCCCAATGGATACTTAATTGACAGTTGATGATGCATTATTGTATCTCGATTCTACTCATACCCTACTAAGTTATAGAGATATCCGTCATAATGGTTTCCATATCGAAACCCAAGATGACAACAAAGAGGAATATCTCTTCTTAACTAAAAACAACGGATATGGCAAACAAGTGCTTGAAAAGATTCTATCTTTATCCTCTGGTTTGTACTACACGTACATCAAGCACGTACAACATATTGTATATAAGTGTTGACGCCGGAAACCCGCCGGGGGCCGTCCGGCGTCTGGGAGACACGCGAAGGCCTGGGAGATTTGCTTCACTCCAGTGCAGGTCCTAAAATCTTGAGGTTCGTAGGCGTGCCAGTCAATTTGACCCTGCAATTGACAAGGAGAGAAGATGTCAAATTCGTGAGCCAATCAGCTGGAAGCCGGCTTGGACTCATCTCATCGGCCGATGACCGATACGCACTGTAGCACTTATACATCGGCTGAAAGCCGATGACGGCAAGAGTAATAACATAATAATAAACAAGTATCGCGCTAGCCGATCATCGAAGGGATGCTCAAAAACCGGCTATAAACTTGGTGAAATAAACGAGCAGAATGCATAAGTAAATAGATTAAATAAACTCCAGCCGATCATAGTTTAAAGTTACTGGTATTGCTGTGAAGAGACTACCCGCGCTCGTGCCCGGGCCCTTGCTCGCGTCGGCTCCCGAGATCTTCATCCGCTGTCTGTGCCCGTGCCTGGGTTCTTACCTATGCTCGTGCCCGGGCCCTTACCTGAGGTCGTGCCCAGGAACTTAACTGAGGTCGTGCCCGGGAATTTGCTTGTGCTCGCATTCGGATCGGCAGAATAAACCGATCGGCTAGCCCTTAGCCGATTGTAACAGTAATGCAGGCAAGAATGTATAACGAGGCAAGCAGCATAATCGGCTATATTTGATAAGGGATAACTTATCGGCTAAGCACTCCGATAACAACATCGCATAAAACCCATCGGCTTATTAAGGGTAACGTTATTATTCAGTCTAGTAGATCGGACCCAACCGTTGCAGCACAGACTGATAATAATAACGAGATCTCGATAGGCCGATAGATCTAATGCGATCGTGATGCTAAAACATGATAACTTATCGGCTATACACCCCGATAAGACGCTTGCACATAAAGTATCAACCTAGCAGGAACGATTTATCACTAACAGTTTAGTAGGTCGGACCTAACTGATGCACACAAACTGATGATAAATCGCTCCCAGTAAGCCGATACGATCTATGCACGCGTGATGTGATATACCTAATCAATCTATGAGGTCAAACTGAACTGATGCAGCCATAGATAAAGTAAATATATCGTGGTAAGCCGATTACCATAAACCGACTAGAATATCGGACCTAACCGAGGAAGTCCTAGCCGATAGGTAGCCGGGGTGACGAGACTTACCCTCTCGCAGGAGGTCGGACCTAACCGATGCAGCCCGGCTCGAGAAGCAAGATCCCGTCGGAAGGGTGGCGATGCGCCGAAATTGTATTGATCGAGTGATGATTTACAAGGTCCCCGGGCGCACGTATTTATACCCCGAGTTACACAAGTCCTTATAGGACACGGTACATGATTTCCTAATTATAACGGAAAACGCTAATAAATCCTGACCGGACACGAGGTCAGGTTTCCTAAATACAAACACCTGCCTAATTAATAGGTACAGTAAATAACTGCCAGGCAGCGGTCTTCACGGCTCCTTCCTAGAATCGGTCTCTCCCGGATCAATTTCTGTTAGTTGACTGCAATTTCTCCTCTGACCGAATCTGGTAAGGGCCTTACCAAATTTTGGCGTTAACAATAAGGTAATTTTTCAGAATGTTGACACATTCCAAACTTGGCATGATCGCCTTGGCTATCTTGGTATAAGGATGATGTGGAAAATTATTAGCAATTCAATTGGTCATACTTTTCAGAGCAATAAATTTACACAATCTTTGGATTTTGTGTGTACCTCATGTGCCATTGAGAAAGTGATTTTAAGGCCCTCTTACCTTAAGATCAGAGCCAAGCCACTAAAATTCCTTAGACGCATTCAAGGTGATATATGTGGCCCTATACAACCACTGAGTAGACCATTTAGGTACTTTATGGTTTTAATTGACACATTTACACGATGATCACTCGTGTGTCTTTTATCCACACGAAATCATGCATTTGCCAAATTGATTGCTCAAATTATTAAATTACAAGCACATCATCCTGAACATCGAGTTCAATCAATTCAAATGGACAATGCTGCTGAATTCTCATCTCGCGCCTTCAATGACTATTGTATAGCCCTCGAAATTTAAGTTCAGCACTCTATCCCATATGTTCACACGCAAAATAGTTTGGCAGAATCTCTTATTAAGAGAATAAAGCTCATAGCAAGGCCATTGTTACAAAATTGCAATTACCAACATCTTGTTGGAGTCATGCAGCTTTACACGCTGCTGACTTAATTCAATTGCGTCTGTCGGCGAAATGGGACTGGGGGTCCCACAGCCTGCGGGGACGCGTGGATCTCCGGCCACATCGGCTCCTCCGGGGGGCATATCCTGCACGACGGCGGCCGCAGGGAGGCGTGTCTCCCGCCAGTCGTCCGTGCCCAGATGCGTCGCCCGCGGCCCCGGGTTCTCGTCCCCGCGCCCGGACGCGCCGCCTGTCGCCCGGGAGCGCCTCCTCCGGCTCCGGGCGAGTGCCGCCCGAGAACGCCGCCTCCGGCCCCGGGCGAGTGCCGCCCGGGAGCGGGCCGTCGGGAGCGCCTCCTCCGGCCCCGGGCGAGTGTCGCCCGTGCCGGAGCGCCGCCTCCGTCGTGTGTGGCAACCAGGCGACCAGACCAGCCGCCCGCAGCACCCGACAGGGGCTCCTCCGGGCGTGGCGCAACAGGCGGCTGCTGGCATGCAGGTGCTCCAGCCGCCCACAGCAGCAACAGCTCCGGCATGGCGTCGTAGGCAGACGTGTGCACAGGAGAACTGGCCGGAGCAGCTCTCTCTGTATTCTGGCACTGTGGACTCCCCTAATCTATAAAGGAGGATCCAAGCCACCGAACGGAGAGGCAGCTCAAGCTCGAGCAATAGACAACAAGGCAACCTTTACTGTTCTTCTTCCCCAAGTCTCCCGGTTACGCTTCCGAGCTCCCCGGGTACACCTTGTAACACAACCATACACATTCTCCCACATAGCATACACACAGGACGTAGGGTATTACGCTCCGGCGGCCCGAACCTGTATAAATCCTCTCGCCTCCTCTGTGTGCCATTGTTTCTCGTCTTCTCCAACGCCTCGTACACCTGAGAAACAGCTCCCCTGGCCGAACCTCAAAAGGGGGGTCTCCCGACTTCCCGCCGTCGAGGCTTCGTCCTCCGACAGCTGGCGCGCCAGGTAGGGGGAGTTTCCTTTCCAGGTGACACGCCGACGTCCCCAAGACCAGCGCACTCCATGGCAGGAGGCCACCGTCCGCGGGACTCCGACCAGGAGTCCGACGACTTCACCCCGCCGGGTGGCGTAAGCCCGGTGGTAAGCCCCCTGCGCTCCCCGTCTTCCAGGAGACGCGTCGCGCACCCCAGGCGGGCTGAGCTCGCTCCTCGGCGGCCTGGCAGTGCGGCGGCGGCTCTTTCTCTCTCGGAAGGAACCGGCACGTGCCCCGCCGGGTCTGCCACGGCCTCATCCTTGAGGCGCGAGCGGAGGCGCCGCTCCACGGCACGCCGCAACCTCGACTTCCAGCCAGCATCGCCACAGGGAGCTCTCCTGGCGGCGGAAGCCCTCCTGCGCCACCCCCCGGCTTTTAACGGGAGCGGGGGCCGGGAGAGGCGCTGGCTCAACGAAGTCACCGACCTCGTAGGCGCGGCCCATCGCCAGGTCGCTGCCCACAACAGCGCAGGGGCCAGGAGTGCCGACCGCGCAACGTCTAGCGCGGGCCGGCCCCCCGCCCCGAGTCAAAACAGAGCCCGGAGCACGGCGCAACACGCCATGACTCCGGCAGACAGCGCCACGGCGACCTCCGTGACCGGCTGAACCGGGGGCGGTCCGACGAGGACGCCCGGGTCACATGGAGCGACAGCGCGAGCGACGGGCGGACGCCGCCACGCGTTCCGAGGTCCAGGCCTCCAGCTCCAACCTACTGACGGGAAACCATCATCTGTTACCCGAGCCCACCCTGTACGGCTCGGGTTGCCTGGCGCTCTCCCCAGGCCTCCGGCAGGTTCGCTGGCCGGACAGGTTCCGGCCCAGCTTGCCGGAGAAGTATGACGGCTCCGTGGATCCCACGGAGTTCCTGCAAATATACACTACTGCCATCCGGGCGGCCGGTGGCAATGATCGAGTGATGGCGAACTACTTCCCCGTTGCTCTCAAGGCCCAGGCGCGCTCCTGGGTGATGAACCTCCCCGAGGGATCAGTCTACTCGTGGGAGGACCTCTGCCACCAGTTCGTGGCCAACTTCCAGGGCACCTTTCCGCGCCCTGGGACCGAGGCGGACCTCCATGCCCTACGCCAGGGCAGGGACGAGACGCTGAGGCACTTCCTACAGCGCTTCAGCCAGGTTCGCAATACCATCTCCCACATCGCTCCTCACGCGGTCATCCATGCCTTTCGCTCGGTGTGCGCGACAGGCGCATGCTCGAAAAGATGGGCACCCGCGACGTCCAGACTACGGCTGAGCTCTTCAAGCTCGCCGATCTCTGCGCCCGCAAGGAGGAGGCCCGGGCGTGGAACGAGCCACGCCCCGGGGCCCCTGACGGGGACCCCGAAGAATACGGCGAGTCCTCGCGCTCCGCGGCGCGTCGGGACAGAAGGAAGCGACAGAAGGAGAAGGCGGCCGCCGACGGCTTCGCCTTGCCTATTGCGGGCGCCCCACGGTCCGACGATGTCCGCAGGGACAACATCACCGGCGAGCGGCCAAGGGCCGCACGCGCGCCGCCTTCGACGGCAGCGGCCCAGAAGTGGTGCGCCGTCCACGAGACGGATTCGCACGATCTCACGGAGTGCCGCGCCGTCCAGAGCTTGGCCAAGCAGGTCAAGTACTTCCGGCAGGAGCCTTAGCAAGCCAAGCCCAGTTCGGACGGTCCGGCCCCGGCTCGGACGGTCCGAACGCGCGGTTTGGGACGTACGATCCCTGGCCGGACGATCTGGCCGAGGGCAGCGGACAGGACGACCAACGTCCCAGCTCAGGGAAGCCCGAACCTAGACCGCCTCGCCAAAACGAGTGCGAGCCGCGGACGTGGCGGGACAGCCGAGCCGGAGAGATCATCCCGATTCGCCCCACCTTCCCGGGAAGCCTCGACTGTAACGCTTCTGGTCCTTTGGTTGGCTTTTGATTCAATGAAAATCTCTCCTCTCCTCCTTTATTAGAGGAAGTCTTCCCCTTTCCTTTGTCATAGGGTACGACTGCCTGGACCCCATCGGACGCGATGGTGAGCCCGGGCGGTCCGTCCCGAATCAGTCCGGGGCCTCCGGGCCCCGAACGCACATAGGGTACGACTGCCTGGACCCCATCGGACGCGATGGTGAGCCCGGGCGGTCCGTCCCGAATCAGTCCGGGGCCTCCGGGCCCCGAACGCACATAGGGTACGACTGCCTGGACCCCATCGGACGCGATGGTGAGCCCGGGCGGTCCGCCCCGAATCAGTCCGGGGCCTCCGGGCCCCGAACGCACATAGGGTACGACTGGCCAGACCCCATCGGACGCGATGGTGAGCCCGGGCGGTCCGCCCCGAATCAGTCCGGGGCCTCCGGGCCCCGAACGCACATAGGGAACGGTCTGCCCGGACGCGATGGTGAGCCCGGGCGGTCCGTCCCGAATCAGCCCGGGGCCTCCGGCTCCCGGTGTAATAATCCGGACCACGCCGCCCAGTCGAGCGCGAGTCCGGGCAGACCGTTCCCGGTCGAGGATCCCCTCCCGGTGTCGAGAGCTCGCACCCTCGCAAGGGAAGCTGAGCCCGAAAACGGCCCCTAACGGGCCAGAACCAGAGAGCATCCTCGCTGCATCGAGGCACGTGCCCGCTCCCCCCGCCGTGGCCTCAGGTCATGACACGCGGGTCGATGGTTGGGCACGCACCAATAATACTCCGCAGGCAGCAAGTGTGGTGCCCATCGTAGAGCGCCCCTCGCCCGGCAAACATATGGCCTGGACTCACCTCCCGGGCCTGACTCTGAGGAAGCCCGACCCGGGGCAGCATCGCCTCGGCAAGGGCGGGTCCGGGGAAGCCGTCCCAATATGGTCCATGCTCATACCCGGGCCTCCGTGCCTGGGCACGTAACGACCATACGTATCAAGTCGCATTACCGCCTGGGGCCCTGGTTCCCGGGCACATATTTGAACCGAGGCTCGGATTCCCGAATCCGCGCCCCGGGCCTGACACCGAGGAGCCGAACCAGGGCGGCATCGCCAAGGCGAGCGCAAGCCTAGGAACGCGACACCCGGAATAGGGCGCGATAGCCCGGATAGCACCGCCCCGGCGAGGATGCTTCCGGAAGGTCGTTTCACATCCCACATTCAAGCCCGGGCCCCCGGAACCCGGCTTATATCAAAACCGCATTCCAGTCCGGGGCCCCCGGGATCCCGGACACATATCCGCACGACGACCGGGGCCTCCGGGTCCCAAGCGCATACCGGACTCAGGCCCACGAGGGAAGCGTGCCCGAGCTCCATTCCCGGAACAACACAATGAACCAAGGTACGAAAAATATAAACATGATCATATACATATGCAAATGTCTCTCTTCGTACTAGACAGGCAAAAGCCAAGCGCAAGCACGAGCGGAGGGCCGGAGATATCGTCGCACGGGGGGAGATCGCTCGCCTTCATCGGAACAGACCGCGGATGACATCGCAAGGCAACCGGCGTCTTCGCCGGACTCGTCGGTCCCCGGATCCTCGAAGTGCTCCCCCCGCTCGAAGAACCCCGCCGCCGTGGCTGCGGCGTCGGCCACGGCCTCAAAATCGGCCGCGCGCTTCCGGGAGGCCTCGGCCTCCCTTTCCATCTCCACCGACCAGGACTCGGCGGCCTTCACCGCCGGCTCGCTTGCAAGGATCTCACGCTTCCGGACCGCGAGCCCGGCCTCTCGGGTCCAGACGCGATCTTTCCGGAAAGATGTTTTCTTCCCCCGCGCCTCCATCTTGGACCGAGCGCAGGAGGACTCGTCGACGGCGGATTTGGCGGCGCCCTTCAGTCAGACGCCACGCCCTCCATCTCCGGCCGCCCTTCCGCGGATCGTCTGGATTCGGACGGTCCGATCCGTGGAAGGACGGTCCGAACGCCGGGTTGCCACGAAGGACCCGGTCACGACTATGCGGGCGGTCAATTGCTGCATCACTATCGCGATCGCTGCCCGTCCGCTCTCGACGATCCTCCCGGACCGGGGCGGACTTCCGCTGCTCCCGCGGGCTGCCGCCTGCACTTGGCCGGCGGCAACCGCCATCTGCCCCAGCACGGAGTGGAGCGTTGCGCGTCCGCGCGCTGCTCCTGATTCACCAGACAGCGAAAACCACCGGGGCTTCCTTAACATTTTCGCAGCTACGCGAAAGGGCAGCTACGCCGGGGCCCGAAAGGGCGCTATGGCCGCTCACGGCGGTTGGCGCTCGGTGTTCCCGGGCCCTGAAAATCGAAAACAACAACCACCACCTCAACAGAAGCCTCGCCGTTGTCGGGGAGCCGCTTGATGCAGCCCGCGTCGCGTCCTCGGAAGTCGACCGCGCGCTCCTGGGAGACCCCGGCCTCCCGGTCGATCCGCGCCAACTAGGACCAGGGGCCCGAGGTGACTACCCCTGGGGAAAGCATCCCCGGGACCCAGGGCCCGAGCTGTCTACTCCCGGTCAAGGCATTCCCGGGCCCGTCGGTGCTCGGGCCCCATCCCAGAACCACATCGGGCGCCAATTTCCGCCCAAGGGCCGGCAAAGCTCCTGGCGCCGGGGTTGTGCTCCCGGAGCCACGCCACCCCTTTGCAGCACCCAGCGGCCTTTCCCAGTGGCATCGCCGCGCTCCCCAGGACGGCAGCGCTCGGGGGCATGGCGAGTGGCGTCAGGACGGAATTGACGCCTCCCTCGGACTCCTCGTCAGACATCGGCTCTACAAGACTACGCAACAAGTCATCAAGCTACGACAAGTACATGGCGAACCAGGCGGATCCAGCGTCCCCTCATTTCTTCAAGACATGGCCCTGTTCCTGGCCGGAGTGGATCCCGGCCGAGCAACAGGGCCAGGGGCCACTGTCGGCGAAATGGGACTGGGGGTCCCACAGCCTGCGGGGACGCGTGGATCTCCGGCCACATCGGCTCCTCCGGGGGGCATATCCTGCACGACCGGCGGCCGGCAGGGAGGCCGTGTCTCCCGCCAGTCGTCCGTGCCCAGATGCGTCGCCCGCGGCCCCGGGTTCTCGTCCCCGCGCCCGGACGCGCCGCCTGTCGCCCGGGAGCGCCTCCTCCGGCTCCGGGCGAGTGCCGCCCGAGAACGCCGCCTCCGGCCCCGGGCGAGTGCCGCCCGGGAGCGGGCCGTCCGGGAGCGCCTCCTCCGGCCCCGGGCGAGTGTCGCCCGTGCCCGGAGGCGCCGCCTCCGGTCGTGTGTGGCAACCAGGCGACCAGACCAGCCGCCCGCAGCACCCGACAGGGGCTCCTCCGGGCGTGGCGCAACAGGCGGCTGCTGGCATGCAGGTGCTCCAGCCGCCCACAGCAGCAACAGCTCCGGCATGGGCGTCGTAGGCAGACGTGTGCACAGGAGAACTGGCCGGAGCAGCTCTCTCTCTGTATTCTGGCACTGTGGACTCCCCTAATCTATAAAGGAGGATCCAAGCCACCGAACGGAGAGGCAGCTCAAGCTCGAGCAATAGACAACAAGGCAACCTTTACTGTTCTTCTTCCCCAAGTCTCCCGGTTACGCTTCCGAGCTCCCCGGGTACACCTTGTAACACAACCATACACATTCTCCCACATAGCATACACACAGGACGTAGGGTATTACGCTCCGGCGGCCCGAACCTGTATAAATCCTCTCGCCTCCTCTGTGTGCCATTGTTTCTCGTCTTCTCCAACGCCTCGTACACCTGAGAAACAGCTCCCCTGGCCGAACCTCAAAAGGGGGGTCTCCCGACTTCCCGCCGTCGAGGCTTCGTCCTCCGACAGCGTCCAACTGCTTATCATATCAATTCCCCTCTACAACTAATATGTGGAAATCCACCAGATATTTTCCATCTGCGGAAGTTCGGTTGCGCTACATACGCACCGATCTCACCACCACAGCGTACTGCTATGGGCCTACACAGAAAACTCGGTATCTATATGGGATATAAATCTCCGTCAATCACAAAATACCTTGAGCCCCTTACAAGGGACCTGTTTACAGCCCGGTACGCTGATTGTATCTTCAATGAAGAACATTTTCCAACATTAGGGGGAGATTTCAAGTACCGAAAAGAATGCCCGAAAATTGATTGGAATGCTTAAGACATTTCAGCATTGGATCCACGTACTCAAGAAACTGAACTTCAAGTTCAAAAGATCATTCATTTGCAAAACATTGCAAATAACCTGCCAGATGCATTTACTGATTATAGAGGTGTCACAAAATCCTATAATCCTGCTAGAAATGGGCCAGAAAGAGTGAAGATACCATCGAAAACCACTCAACTCCTAGTTTAAAATAAGAGTGGGAGAAGTACGGCACCCAAGGTGGATACAGCTTCTTGCAAGCAACAAAGGAAACAGAAGAATAAATCTTCTTACAAAGTAAATGCAAATCAACGTAAAGTTGATAGACACTTTAGGATCCACAAACCCAAATCAACAGTGCACTCTATTCCTGATGCTGGGACATTGAAAAACCCTGACTCAAATGTTTTGAAAAATAACAATGAGTCACTAGGGGTCCAAGAGATTTCCACAAACTATATTGATTCTGCAGAATCATATGATAGAAAGACTACAATTGTCGACAACTATTTTTCTGCAATGATTACAAGTAACCTTCAAAACAATCCAGATCCCAAGACCATGGCAGAGTGCAAAAAGCGCTCAGACTAGAATCAATGGAAGGTAGCTATCCAAGCGGAAATTACCTCGCTCATGAAAGGAGAGGTATTCACAAAAGTGATACCAACACCTCCCAAAACATTTCCTGTTAGATTCAAATGGGTTTTCGTCCGCAAACAGAACGAAAACAATGAAGTCGTGAGATATAAAGCGAGGCTTGTAGCACAAGGGTCACGCGGAGACCCGGCATTGATTTCAATGAAACATATTCTCCAATAATGAGTGGAATCACTTTCCGATATCTAATATCTTTGGTAGTACAAAATCATCTATTTTTGTAGTTGATGGATATAGTGACAGCATATATTTATGGGTCACTTGATTCGGACATATACATGAAGGTTCCTATTGGAATCCAAATTCCGAATCCAAATGCAAACCGCAATATGTATTATGTAAATCTTAACAAGTCATTATATGGCTTAAAGCAGTCGGGAAAAATATGGTACTACCGACTAAGTGAGTTTCTTTTGAAAAAAAGGTACTTCAATAATAATGATTGCCCATGTGTATTCATTAAGAAATCCTCAACAGGATTCTGTATAATCTCAGTGTATGTCAATGATCTAAATATCATTGGCAACGTATAAGATATAGATAAGGCACGCAATCATCTAATGACGAAGTTTGAAATGAAGAATTTGAGTAAAACCAAATTTTGCTTAGGTATTCAACTTGAGCACTTTTCAAAAGGCATACTTGTACATCAAGCCGCCTATGTCCAGAAAATATTAGAGAAATTCAATATGGACAAGTCATATTCATCAAAAACCCCAATAGTTGTTCAATCTCTTCACAGGGAGAAAGATCCTTTTAGACCTCGAGATGAAGGTAAAGAGATGTTGGGACCCGAGGTTCCGTATCTCAGTACTATTGGAGCGCTAATGTACCTTGCAAATTACATCCGGCCGAATATTATATTTGTGGTAAATGTACGTGCTAGACATAGCGTAGCTCCAATTAAACGCCATTGGACGGGAGTAAATAATATTTTTCGATATCTCCAAGGTACCTAAGATCTTGGTTTGTTTTGCCATAAAAACAAAAGCATGGATCTCATAGGATATATTGATATTGGCTACTTATCAAATCTCCACAATGCCAGATCACAAACCGGCTTTGCGTTCTTATATGGTGGAACAGTTATCTCATGGAAGTCTTCTAAATAGACTCTAGTGGCTACATCCGCTAATCATTCTGAGATAATTGTCTTATACGAAGTATCACGTGAATGTGTATGACTTCGCAAAGTGATTAACCACACCCAACAATCATGTAGTATTGGTTCTATTAAATCCCCTACCATTATCTATGAAGATAATGCTGCTTACGTTGTCCAAATACAGACAGATTATATAAAGAGCAATATCACTGAGCATATTGCCCCAAAACTATTTTTTCCACATCAATTACAAGAAAATAGGGAAATTGGTATCTTGCAAACTAAATCTTGCGATAATCTCACAGACTTGTTTACTAAGTCCTTACCGATTTCTACTTTTCTAAATTGTATTCAAGGAATTGGTATACGACGACTCCGTGATTTGCAAGAGTCAGGGGGAGTAATCTCCTAGACTAAACCTGTCCAAAGCAAATATTATACTCTTTTTCCCTCTTTAGTAGAGGTTTTTAATGAGGCAATATAACAACGTAATTAAATATATCATATCTCTATTTTCCCACAAGGGTTTTTAAAGAGATACCAATGATATATATAATAATTTCTCATATTTTTCCTATAGATTTTAGGAGAAGTTATACTAAATTATGACCCAATGGTCATAATCTACGGAAATTTTCTCATGAGTTTTTTCTTCTACAAGGTTTTTTGAGAGAGATTTCACATATATGTCGTATCATTTTCTCCCTATATTTTTCCATTAGGTTTTAAAAGAGTTTTTAATGGCATATCTATAAAATAGTTTCTTCTTAAATTTTTTCCATATGGTTTTTGAGGAGTTTTTTCAAGTGATAAATCAAGAATGATTATCAAAGGACAATTGAATAAGGGAGAGTGTTACAACACAATTATTATGTGATCAATTAGCATATATCTACATCCAGGCAATTATGAGGAGTTCCTAAAAACTAAAAAACAAAAACAGACATCTATCAGGAGAGGGTTTGTCCCTCCCGAAATAACACCAATTGACGCCTCTTATCGATGTATATATACCTCTTGTATCATCCAAAGCTTAAGAATGAGAAACTCAGAGATTTATCCAATTTACACTTCTAACAGCTACGTTATGAAGCGGAGCGTTTGATTTCGCTAATCACATCAGATATGCTAATTGCATCGGAATGGTAATTACCAAGGCTAATGGTGCTAGAACGACGTAGAAACCCAACTTGTCCAGACGCGTTCACGCGCCTCCAGTGCGCGCGACCGTTCGCGCACTAGGAGCCCCAAAAAGAATCACTACTAGTACAGTAACCGCGTAAGTACAAAAACCGCAAATAATGCCAATGGGTGGGTGCGAACAATGGACAGGTCTCCAGACGTGGGATGTTGCGGTGGTAGCGCGGCTGCAACTAAAAACACCCAGCTCAGCAGCTCACTGTAGCTGTGGCAGTGTCGTGTCGCAGTGGGGGACATGACAATCGCCTCGAGTGCGGATGGTACACCGTGCAACAGGGACGCGTTCCTGGTGGCCAGGCCTAGTACGATCGAGCGGGTCCCGGAAGCGCGGGCGTGCACGACGCTGCGAAGCGCGGTGGCTGGAAGGGCGTGCCGTTTGTTGCGGCGGGCATCGTGCGACACAGTACGGGCCTGTAACTATATACTCCGTCCATCCGTGTAGATCTTTAATATTATATTTTAATGATTAATTTTTCTTATAATATATTATTAACAACTATAAAATTAATATCATATAAAAATATTTTCAAATATAAATATAGTGATACTTACATGCATAACATTAAACACATATACTTTTAGTTTAATTATTAATCAATTTTTAAATTTTAACTTTGTAAAAATTAAAGACATCTTATAATTTTTAAACAGACAGAGCACAGTGTGCTGGATGCTACTCCTGTCCGGTAGGACAGCTACCACAGTGGTACAGTACCGTGCCAACGCTTTTTTACAGTGCAGAGGAAGCAATTGTGGACGGTCGGCTGGCGTTCAGTAGTATAAAGTTCAAGTTCAGTCCGTGCATTGTGATCTCTCGTCCGCTATACTATCCTATATTTTGCACTCTTTTTCTCCTTCCATGTTCTTTCTCCAAATGCATGATTTCTGTCTCGTTGCTCTGTATTAGTTGGATGCCCGTGCGCTACAACGGGTTCAAAGTATACCGTATATATTGTATATATAAAAAGGTATAATGATTTCTTAAGAGTGTATGATATATGTTGCTACCGATAAATGGTTATTGTTGAGAAAGATTTTATATTGATATACATTTCATATAAAAACTAGACAATGTAAGAGTCATTACATAATTTTAATTATACACTAATTGATAGATTTGAAGTTTGTTGTTGAATAAAATTCCGACTACAATAAATAAATAAATAAATAAATAAATAAATAAATATATATATATATATTGTGTATGCGGGATACAGCAAATATATGAGGATGCAAATGAAAATGTAGCGAGAACAAGGAAGACAGGAATTTTTACTTCTCCAGTTTGACCGGAGGCCGGTTTCCATTATATCAATCTCACGAGTACAAAGATTTCCACGATATCAATATCACGAGTATAAAGTATATATATCTCACAAGTATAAAGTATATAGATGGAAACCCCAATCTATCCAACGACTATGTCAATGAGAGCCCTCGGAAGGTGATCGGCGGCTATCGGCTTTCCTAGATGTCAACTTGATGGCGGCTAGAGCGGATCGTGGACAACAAGAGATGGGGGATCGTGAGATGGCGGCGGCTTGAGACGACGGCGAGGCAAACATCTCCGCAACACCTTGTATCCTATATTTATGTGGAGTAATATATGCCAAGCAGATGTTGATGGCCAAAAGTTATGCATTAAATTATTGGTAATTAAAAATCATCAACACACCGAAATGGATTTTAGATTAACCATAATCAATATGCGGCAAGTGAAGTTTAGTCATTCGACAGGTACACCGTGAGGCAACTGACGACAAAATCACCAAAATACTAACAATGCACCAGCAGCTGCCAGCTGGGAGCATTTAAGCCTTGGTAATGAAAAGGTAAACACTCAAATTCTGAGACCAAAAAAATGGAGCAGTTATCCCTATTCAAAATCAAAACTGTTTTGTCTTAACCCCTGCATACTCTGAGTTGAGGTAATCTAATAGGTTTATACTATCCAAATATATTGCATTGTGATCGGAATTCCAGTCTGCATCATGGCCAGATTGAACGCATTAAGTAAAACATTAACAGAGGGAGCACATAAAAGTTCTGTCAACTATTGTAAATGCTGTTAACCAAAATCCTCAGCTTTATATCTTAAAATTTCCATTTATAACTAAAGGGGAAAAAAGACAACCATAAGGCAAACTGATAGATAAATCTCACTTTGAACCGTACACTTGGGGAGGGGGCAGTTTGGTATTGCAGCACTTTTGTATGAAACATAGTTAAGAGAACCTTTACCAGCTTAGATTTAATTATTTCTGAGGCTCCTCAACATACCTTTTCGTGTCCCTTGATATGGGATTTTAATTTGGAGTCGCTTGCAAATCTTTTGCCACATGCTGGAAATGGGCATGCATGATAAATTGATAATTTTACACAAACTCTATGTAAACTCAATGAGAAGGTCTGAAATTCACAGGATTTATTTGTACGAACCTGTAGATGCGGTGTAGCCAAGGAATTCACTAATTAAAAAAGCATGGGTTTTTATGCCACATTTCTTCCCAAATCTGCCACTCGTGGGTGTGCCCATTCGAAGTTGTTACGTTGTCTCCAAATTTTACAATGTACACCGCATGTTAGTGTATAAACAAATAACAGACTAGAAGGACCAGGTAAATTTCCATAAAGATCATGTGTTCAACTAATAAGATCAGGGGCAATCTTCAATCAGGTAGAGTTAACATGGCATCACATACAGGTTTGCATCATCCATTGGACGCACAGCTGATATTCAGTACATATTTTCTTTCCTCTATATAGTGGACTTATATAGGTTTACTTTTCGTCCATGGTCTTGGAGCAAGAAGAACATAGCCTTCTCTTCCATTTAGGAAGTGCCGTTTTCCTTCTCCTTCAGTAATTTTGCTTGATTCATATTATATCCTGTCATTGTAATAATTTACATGATCCATATTTGCCAGATTGTTTATTCATAGAGCTTTATTTTGTAGTTTTGAGCATATCATATTAATTTTAGAAAAACAGATATAGGTTCCCTAATGACCTATACAATGTCTCTAGCAAAGTTCTTCTTTTCCTGTTTTGGTTCAACAGTGTACAGTTGCAGCGCTGGAGAGCGTGCAGATGGTTTTGGTCATTTTTTTCCTTGAGAGGAACTCTGTTTGCAAACCATTCCAATTTTGTATATGCATTGCTTCACAGGTCATCTTCACAACCTATGAAATTTCATCCAAATTAACTGTTCCTTCAAGCTTCTTAGCACTCAGTAATATAAGTTTCGTTATGTCGATGACAGTTTATGTTGATGAAGTTCTAAGAGGATAGCAAGTCAATATCTATATACTTAGCATTTTAAATGCCATATATACTTAGCTATATACTTAGCTACCCCAGCGTTTATAAACGCCATAGCATCTAACTACCCCGGCGTTTTGAAATGCCGTGGTATCAAGATGCAAAATGCTCAAAAAACAACAAAGCTTACTATGAGAAAAAGCATTTTCAGTAGGCACGACGGAGTTTTAGCCCGTCAGTGCTAATCAAATGAATAAGTGATTTAGAAGCTTCCGGTCTTGAAAACAACCGAATAAGATTGCCATCCCATTCCAGAAGGGAGAGCAATTGCCATCGCACCATACCAAAAGGTGTAACAAGATTACCCATGTCCCTAATTCTAACACCTCAATGATGCATCAGACAAACCTGCTAATCTACCCTATAAACCACCAATAGAATAGATAGACACTCCAGTAATTTTAACAGGAAAAAAGGAAAGAATAAACAACATCCATCTGTTTTAATGGTTGATTATTTGTAATTTAGATCAGAAAGCAGTCGTTCATAATTTGTGCAAATTTTATTTTGGATTAGTATGAGAAGGCAACAGTAATGCAGAAGGGTTTTTTACTAACTATTACTTGTTCAATCAGAATGTTGTCCTAATGAATGCACTGAAAAACTTCAAAATTTTGCCATAATAGGACAAAACGTGTATAAGTTCTATCATCATCAATAAGAAAATATCCGATCCGAGGATTAAAGACCATAGGAGCTGGAATGCACAGGGATTCGAATTGATGGCACGATGATGTCGACTCTTTATTTCAGTAAAGAGCAGTCACTGGATTTTGACTATTTCGTTCAGTAAAATTTTACATCCTTAGATAGTCTATCTCTGAATATTAACTCTTTATTTTACTAAAATTCTATTGGCATTCCAATCCACCAATGCTACAAATGAACAGAGAGAAAAAGGTAAATCATGCTATCCACTAATTTTGAAAGTCCATGTAGAAGACATATAGAAACTGAACTCCTGATGGTAAAGAAGTCTAGGAATTGCATACAAACTATAGCATTTCGTGGACAAAGAGTGCACTACATGGTTTATTTGTGAAAATCATAACTCCATCAGAAGATTTAAACTTATTAAAATGAGGTGTTAGCGACAACATAGCAAACCTTCTCTGTTGAAGGAAATGAAAAGGTCAAACCGAATATTCGGCATGCATCAGGAAAGAAAAACAAACTGAACACCATATTTTAAAGCAATGTTTACCTATAGAAAATGTAGAGCTCTGTTCTATCCAGGAGGCAGCTAGCTCGATACATTAGGATGGATTTTGATTCAGTAACCTCGAGCAATTTTCCATGAGAATCAGATATAAACCTGGCACCATTCATTGAAAAAAAGGAACACAAAGGAAGTGAATATTTTACATGTAAATGCAATGGGTAAATAAATATAAACCTGACTCCATTCATGCAAACAAAAATTAACGTTTGCATGCAAGTTGCCTACAATCTACACATAGCACTGTGAATATGTTTGCATTCTGGCAGTTTATTCCTGAAGTAAGTTGCCATAAAAAGGAACACTATATCATTCATTTATTTCACCGCATTTAGGCCAGAAATGCTGACGAACTGCTAAAAGCCCGCAAATGAATGTAGATTTATGCACACAGAGTACTCCAAATTTCAAAGAACTGAAATCATCTCATGCACAAGATTCTTGATATGAAGTCTCTCTGAATTCTGAATTAATGACAATACCAAAAACTTTTCACAGATTGATGCCAAAGAACAATCCCCATTCCTTCTTATTCTGAGCAGAAGCAACATGATTCACGATCAATCTACTATCTCACCTGCAACAAAAAACCAAGTCCTCCGATAATCCCAAGCCTGGGCCACATCTCGCTCACCTCCTGCAACAAGTACGCTACATCAAAGATTGGGATCTCACCTCCTGTGTGACGGAGAGACGCGGAGATGGCAATGGCGAGAGGGGCGAGGGCAGACGTGGCACATGGGCGGGGAGCCGGGGTGGACATGGTGGCGGAGCGGAGCGGAGAGGGCAATGGAGAGGGAGGCATTGGTGGGGCAGAGTTAGAGGAGAAGAGGGCAGCGGTGGCTCGTGTCCCTCTCCTCCGGGTGGCCGCCGACGAGGAGGCCGGGGCCGCCGCTGGCAGATGCGACGGCCTCGCTTGGAGAGAGCGAGGAGGGACCGGTGACGGCGGCGCGCTAGAGGGGGAATGGGAGAGGGAGATGGGAGATCGAGATCGAGATTGAGATCGAGGGGAAATGGCAAGCAGTGCGCAAGGCGAGAATCAGACGGCGATTCAGGCCATTGGATCTTAGGATCGGACGGTTACAAATCTGCGTGTCTGCCAGGAGTCGTCATCACTACGGTTTTTTTAGATAATATAGATTGCAGCGCTAATTACAGTGCTAATCGTAGTGCTAATCCAACTCACGAGGTGAGCTGTTAGATTGAAGATCCAACAGTCAGGAAATAACTGTGTATACTTTTCTAGGTAGATGTAGGAAAGAATCAACTGATATATATTTTATATTAATATAGATATAGATGTGTTCTCCAATTGCAGAATTTCTTTGGTCTCGTTGCCTCTAAACCGGTTGCTGCCTAGCGATTGCTCAGGTTGAACTTTTCCCGACGGTTATCGCATCAGCAGACATACTGCCAAATGGTAGAAAAGGTGGCACTTTCGCAGCTGGTAAATGCAAGCAGAAGAGAGTCAAAGACACGGGATCTGTGGTCTGGAGCAAAGGTTTGCCCTATTGTTTTAGGTTGAAATATGAGCACTAGCAAACCCAAAATCTCATGAAATACGATAAGTCAAACGATATTCAACACAAACCGAGAGGTTTGAGAGGGAGCAAAGAAATTTGGGCGAACAGAAATTTGAACGGAATTGTGAACCCTGGTCCTGAGCAGACGCACGAGGACCCCAGGTTTAAATATGCCCTCAGAGAATCGTCCTAAGTGAACCACAGCACACAATTCGAGCTTCCGACGAGCAACACCATCCAACACTACAACGCACCCCCATTAGCCAAGCTATGGCAAATGCAACAATGGCAGCGGCTCAAGCATATATGCACATACCACAGAATACGGAACCCCGCACGACATTTTGCCGTGTGAATACCTTTTGCACAATGTTCACACAGTCAAACCAGGGACAGGCCTGCAAATATTGTTGCTGAAAAAAGAAGATATGGAACAACGCATCATGCCGAGCAAGAATACTGCATAAGGAAGATTTTTTCCATGGGAGAATTGGTACAATGATTTTGTACAACACAAAGATCACTTGTGATTAAAAACGTAACAGATTTTCTACATTATCTTGGAGAAACCACCCGTATGGTTGCACTCTTGTCTTATTGCACCTCAATTCCCACCTAAAATATGTAACAAAATAGACAAACCGTAAGTTTTGCTGATGTATAAAGCTAGTTTTATGGATAATGAAGGAAAAAGGAGTTGTAAGTGTGTAATACCTTGTATATGCTGAGCTACCTACTTGTTAACTATATGGTACAAAGTAGCGCTCAACTAAGCTGGAGGTAAGGAGCGCCTGCAAGTTGGGCACTCCATCTTGATATCCATCCAACGTTGCAAACAGCCTGAGTGGAATATATGCTCACAAGGTGCCACCTGCAGGAGGAGGCAGCACACGTTCAGCCAACATTATCTAGGACATCACATCACAGGCATCAAGATTTCACAATTACCATGTATTCACTTGTTCTTTGGGTAAGGTCGATTGTAGTCATACAGATAACACAATCAATGGGCTGATTTGTGTTATCCTCTACCTTCCTGTGGTAGCAGTATTTCTCAGGGAGAATCTGAAAATTTTACCCATGACAATTTATTAATGATTGTGAGGTAAAACAGATTGTCCAATTCTGAGGAGTGGAAGTACTGAAGCGCATACAGTAAGTATAGAAAAAATCTTGGGAAAATAGAATTAATGCCATGAATGGCAACTAGAGTTCATGTAGAAGGCAACAGATCTAGGAAAGATCATGTAGTAATTACCTGGTGAGGAATAAAGCAGCGTGAACCAAAATAGTGCTGGAGCAGGAGCACTGCTGCTTGGATACCCATGAATATTGTCACAGCTATGCACCATCTCTTGTCAGGTTCAATGCGCATGAAATTGCTAGGGCAACCAAATATATACAGTGGAATAGCAAGGCGAGTTATCGTCATGCCCAAAATATACTGAGGGTGTAGGGGTTTTCTTGTATCCCGGATGACATTTGTAACAATTTGAGGAATCCAAAAGGAGTACATCAGGAAAAGAAGTGGGCGCAGAAAATTGTGCAACTCATACATGAGAAGGATCCCTCCCAAAAGAATGCCATCTGAATAACACAAAGCAAATTGAACATTATCTTAATGTTTGTGAAATAAAAGCTAAAATTGCTAAACACTGATGTAAAGGTGGTAAGTGTCAACTAATTTGACATCTTACCAACATACGTACTACCATGGAAAAATAAGCTGTTTCGATAAGCAACAAAAATAGTCATCCTAATGATTCCAATAGAACGGCACATCCAAAGGCTTCAACAAATAGCACACATCAGGCGCTTTGCCCACTCATTTACACAAGGTATCACTTATTTGTCATAATAAATTCAGTAGAAGGTATATGTGTAGAACCATAGACATGACTGAGCAATGGTCAGCACATGTGCCATCTTACTAACTGAACAATGATCGGCATGGGTGCTAGACTGCTAGGAACTCAAATGTTAATCTTTTTGTTATCCACAGATTACACGTACATGTAAAGTTACAAAGTTTACACATAGATTCATGCTCTTGCACAATAAATGTTGGTTGGAAGAGATGACCTACTGAGTGATTTTTAAGACAGAATGGAGAAACCAGATGATAATTGGTAGTTAAGTACTTACAAAAGCGGCTATAAAGAACAGACAGTTCTCTCCTCATTACTTCCCAGCCTTCTCCACTGTTCAATGGTCTACTGGCTTTCCATATGGCAAGGAGATATCGCATCTCAAATATAGAAAATACGACAAACTTGAAGAAAGCAGCTGTTGCGAATGCGTTAAAGAGAGACTCTGTAGATAATTCAAACATGCAATTAAAATGTTAGTGCCACCAATAAATTTTGAAGATGCAGAACTTAAAACATAATAAGCATCAGGCCACACGAAAACCTTAAATATTTCTATTTAGTTAATATTATAACCAACAGCATTGCAGATTAACAGCCTAGGGGTTTACAAATTACAGAACTTGTTTGATTGGGTTGGCAAATTCATACCATGCATGCATGCTAGACCCAATTTTGGGGAGTGTTGATGGTACTCAATTGGTGGTTAGTAGCAGGTTCAATGTTGAATCATTTTTATCCACGATCTCTATTTGATAAGTAACATATTTAACCATAACATAAACATTACTTGTACTTGCTCAGATTGCCATTCAACCAAAGTGGAATTTGAATTGCTATTCAACCCTTCAAGGCTTCAACAAAAAAATACTACTTTAAATTGAATAACCATTATCCAAAGTGGAATTTGAATTTTGTCGAGGGATAGATGCCCAACTACAAGAATCGTGGGTGTGTAGGGTCGCCTAGTATGAAAATACGCACAAAGAACATAGTGCACACAAACACACAAGGTTTATACAAGTTCGGGCCCCCTAGGTGACGGGTAATAGCCCTACTCCTGTTTATACGTATCGATGAGATATCGCCGAGTACAAGGATGTATGGTGGAAGCCTATGAACTATTCCGGTGAGATGAGAATCTTGATGGGATATGGGAGTAGCTTCTGGTGGATTGCCTTTGGCGATGATGGCTTGTCTTCAAGATTGATCTGCCTTGGCCCTGGGAGAAAGCTCTGCTTATATAGGGCCAGCCTTGTTGTACCGACGTCGGACTCAGGCGAGTAGATAAGGAATACAATCTAGTAGTCCATGGCATACCCGGGTCGGACTCTAAAACTTTCCCCGGAAACATTTATCCCCTGGCTACCTTGAGATACGGTTTAGGCATACGTGGTATAGACGGAGAGATATTCCTTTGATAGATGGGTATCCCATATTTACTATAATGACAAATTTAATAGAGAAAAACAATGTGCACATAATTATTTTCACAAAACTATTGGGCAACATTTTCTTTTACAGCTAATTGCTCACAAACACTTGAACAATCATGCAAGTTGGAACGTAGCAACAGCATGTCACAGAGAAGTGGTGCGAGGACCCAACTTTTACCAGCAAAGAATGAGTGCATGGTAGTAGCAGTTGATTCTTTACACTTGTCAGAAAATAATAGACAAAAAGACCAACATATTTGATATTTGAGGAGTCAAAAGACTCACCAACCAATATCCCAGCAGTCAGATGCAGTAGACAAAGATATGCATCCATAATAGCTTGTTGCCCAATCATTAGAATTGAAACCTTGGCAGCACCCTGCAAACAATACAGGCTACCTCAGAGAACTGGAATTTTGGAGGTTATGAAAAGCAGGAGGCACAAGTCGTACTGATAAATTCTGAAAAGGGAAAATGAATACATACAGATTGGGTGTTGCTATGTTCCATTTGTCTAATCAGTAACAAAACTTGGAGGAACGAGATCTGGTATACTCAGTTAAGGAATTCACAGAATATAGAACACCATGAAAAAATCAGAACAAAGGAAGTTGAAGAGTCACAAAGGATACAAAAGTGACCATCAGTGTATAATTGACTGCTTTGTTGTAATAAACTTCAACATTCAGTGAAGTAGCATTTAGTAAGATCGGTGCGAAGCACTCTCCATCATCATCCACTGCTGGACTCTCCATCAATCCCTCCAAACGGTATTTCTCATGCTCTCCCTCTAGTTGAAAAGAAGCATTTACAGAAGCTGTTTAGATGTCATTGAAGAATGAAAGGAAAAGGCAATCACAAACTGAAAACTTGACACATAAGCATGTAGCTTTTGGTGATGCACAACAAACAACTAATGACAAATAAGTTTAAGAATGCCATAAAGAAATTCAGTACCATTTAGGTTAGAAGACACACAGACCACTTTAGCAGCTATTTCTACGCTACAGTGCTTCTCCATGTCGTATGTAAGAGCTGATAAGGAAGAGGTCACATATATCAAGACCACATGACGTTGTAGGTAGTATTCTATATAGAAGTCAAAACTTACAATTCTTCCTTCGATTCTTCTCTTCAGATGTTTCTTGGAACACTTGAGAGGAGAAAATCCGCAGCTGATACAAAGAAATGCATTTTCATAAGCGTGGACATTAGTTTTAAAAGTGGGCCTCTATTACTATCATAATGAACATAAATGTCATGGGACTACATGCATATCTACAGACAAAGTACACAAGGAAAACTGGATGGCGGTATGTCTGTGAAAGGTCAATAAAGAAAAAAAAATTATGCTTCTTACCAAATGATATGGATTTGATAAGAAGTAGTCCTCTTCTTGAAGTGGCTCGCCGTCTGTGCCACTAAAAAGTACAAAACATTTGCATTAGATCATATGGTAGAAGGAAGATCTAAAAAATAATTAAATTAAACAAGATTTACATATGCCACTACAGAATACTCCAAAACAAAATATGCACTTAAAACAAATAAATATGGCACTCTATAAAAAGGTGATGTAATGTTGCCCTCATTGTAACTACTATAAATCCAAGTGACACCACAATCAGGATAACCAAGGAATTTGAATGAATTTATGGTAGTAGCTAAGCTTGCATTAGGTAACATAAAACATTTGGGAAAATATAATCAGTCAACAAATTTGGAAAATAGAAGTAATGGTAGAAGGCTAAGAAGTAAGGAGTAGGAGGTTAGGGCTTGCAGGACAAGATTTGAGAGGACCATGCTTGCTGTGTAAAGGGTGACTCTCAAATGCAGACTTTTGATAACTGGAAGTTGAAAAAGCATATCTAGGTTTAGGCTCAAGACTACGGTCTGTCTTTAGCTGGACATAGTAGCATATAATATTTTTTTAGCTGTATTTCTATTTTCTCCACAAAAAAAAAGCTTTACTTCTATATTGGAATGCTTGGCAACAGAACATATTTATAATACAGTTCTCACTTGTTGAAGTGGACAAAATTAACAGAATATAATATAATCCAGAGGCTAGAAGACATAAACATAAAACCATAAAACAAGGCTCCTTAGGAACAAAGAAAAAAAAGAAAGTTAAATATGCACCTGTTTGCAACCATCCGAAGTTGCCTAAAAGGCCATATATACACGCCTTCTAACCTTATTTGAGCAACTCCACGGTCATGAGCATTGTCTATAACATCATGGAATGTAACTGATCCCTGCCATCCCATGGTAAACAGAGTGAACAGAGCAGATAATGCAGAAGAAAATGATCACGATCACCACAAAAAATCATACTTTTAATTAAATTGTATTGGACATGCAAAATGCTGTTTGACTTCTTTTTAAAATTATTTTAAGACTCTTTGGAAGGCTGCGAATCAGCCCACCTGAAATTAAATCTCTTCAAAAAGGCCCCAAAAGGGTGGGATTACAAGCTTCAAGTTGATTGAGATGAAGGGGGTGTGGGAAGGAATTAAACAATTTAGGCTACAGGGATAAGGAGTTACACCAATGTAGCAATGGCTCATAGGGAAACATTTCAGGGTGTGGGAGGCCCAGAATGTGATATCGGCTCAACTGTGCGACTTATAAATGAAAGGTGAGCTAGAATGGCCTCATGTGCATGTGGGGTTGGGGAACTGCATTACCTGAACATAGTGTACCCCGCTTATCTTTGTCGGTGTACTCAATAATTCCAAAACTGAATCGCCCTTCAATTTTGTAAACTCAAGAAACCTAGAAGAACCATTTGTTGAACCAGCAAAGCTCCAACTTCCTGAACCACAAATTGGTGATGTTATTTCATAACCCACATTAACACTGTAATTAAACAACAGTATCCTATACATAGCACAAGATAGGGTAAACTTAAAAATAGGTGTTATATGTGCACTTTATTTAGATTTACAATTATATTTAAGAGAATAATGTGTGTAACACTAATTCACACAAGTATAGACATGGTGTACAATTGTTTGGACAGGAACAAAAGACCACAATTGCTAGGATTGGCAAGCAGGTGACCAGGTGGCTTTTCAAAAGAACATATATCTTCCTCTTTGTGGTCACAATAACTATCTCAAAGCATATATCTGGATCCATAACAGAAAAATCTATCATAAATTGTTAAAAGACTCCCGGAACTAACTAGATATGCAGCAGGAAACATCAAACATAAACTGAAGGTCTAAACCTACGAACCAAGACAGCTCTAAGCATTATGACAAGCAAACAACAACAATGAATTAATAGTAGGCACAAGGAATATCATGAAACAACAATCAGAGAAACCCAGCAACAGCAAATTATGAAGAAATTCCATGATTTAGAAATTTTAGCAAAAGAAGTGCAAAGAGGACAAGACATAACCAAGTTGTATGATATGGCTTGAATAGGAATATCATTAACTTCTAATCTTCTAAAGAAAAATCGGTAGCATTAAAAAAATCATTCCAGCTCCTGAGATTCAGGTACAGTACTGAACTCCAGGGAATAGAGGGCACTTCCCATGTTTCAAATAATATTGCCACAGCCAATAGCACATACTTAATTCCTGGAAAGCTTACAGCAGTAGACCATCCAAACGCGTGCAGCAACGATAAATGTATGGCAAGGGAAAGACAAGGTATCACTATGGCGCAAGCTGTTGGGATACAAATTTTCAGCTAAAGGCGCATGTAGCATCTAGAGTGTAAGTGTAAGTATGGCCCAAAGTTACCTTTATATGTCCCAGTAATATTCCATGAATACGGACTTATCTCATTCTCATCCCTCTTGAAGAATGCATGCTGCAGAAGCGCATAAACATAGAGATAATGAGCAACAAGCTCAACTGCAGATATAAAAGTAGAATTCATATTTGTAGATAAACAGACATTGGCAAGCTCAACAGTATGATAAGCTATAACACAGTCAGAAATGAAAGAAACCACTCAAAAGGCACCACTTTTTCTTTGTTGATCATTAATGCTATTATTGATCACTTGCTTGAACCATCGTGAGCTGTTCTAGTGCTCCTGCTTCATATTCCCTAGGGCCTAGACGCCTAGTAGACTCTAATTCCAACTACAACTGGTGTCTGTAGGTACAGACGTACAGTCAGTTGGACATACCAGCAATCATCCAGTTCAAAATGGCTACGGGGAGTAAAACAGCCTAATTTGACTTCTAAACCTAGATGCTAGTTTTGGCTTTGCGCTATCTATCAAATTCAGTAGCTATCTATTTCCATCGAATTGTATTGCAAGGCAAGTAGCACCAAAATAAGGCCACGAAATTACACCGGTGGACTACCAAATTTAGCGCAAACCAAGCCTTCTTCTCTCCAATTGCACTACCCGTCGGACCGAATTCGCCTAAAACCCCGCCACAGAAATAGGGGAAAGCTCCCAAGCCCACCAATCCAAAAGCGTCTCACCTCATCGCCCCACGATCCGGAGGAGGAGGCGGCCCCGGCGGACGCGACGCGTTCCCTGAGCGGCCGCAGCGCCGCGGCCAGCGGCGGGAGCGCGAGGCCGACCGCCACCACAAGGCCTACCACGGCGACCGCCCTCAGCGCGGCGGCGGCGGGCCCCATATCCCCGATCGCACGGCGCATCCCTCACGAGGACAGCAGCGCAGCCACCACCATGAGGGGGTTGGACGAAGTCGGAAGCCGACCGAGCGACCCTGGCGCCGGCGCAGGGAGCAGGTGGGGAAGGCTGGTTGGTGCGGTGGGGACTCAACCTAGGAGGAGAGGAGAGGGGAGGGGAGCGGAAGCGGGGAGAGGGGAAAGCGAGAGGAGGGGGAGGGTCAATGGGGGCGGAGGGGAGAGGGGGTGGGAGGCGACGGCGAGGAGGTGGGGAGGCGAAGGCGACGGCGACTTTTGGTTGGGGAGACACGAAGCAACAGCGGCTTGTTGTAATTGGGGGAATTGCGTGTGGGTGGTTGGCGCTGGGGCGAGGCGGCTGGTTGGAGACGGGCTGGAGTGGGAGCAGCTTTGGTGAATTTTTACTGTTACTAATTTAATTTTTTTTTAATTTACAAAATTAATTTTCGGTTTGAATCATTTGCAAAACTAGTCTCTTGCCGCCTTGGACCACGGCGGTCGCCGTGGCCCAGGGCGGCGAATGGCATCCCCGTCACCCGGGACGTGGATTCGCCGCCCTGGGGGACGGCGGCGAATGCCCCCAGGGGGCTGAATGCAAAATTACATTCGCCGTCCGCCCAGCAATCGGACGGTCCGTTCGCACAGGGATCGGACCGTCCGATTAGATATCGGACCGTCCGATCGAACCGTTCCCTCCCGATCGGACCATTGCCCAGCCCAGGCCTCGGCCCCTTGGAGCCATTTGCAAATTACCAAATTTGAAAATTTTGTTGCTAATTTTTCACCCCAAAATTTTTGAAAATTTATTTGTCAAAATTAAATTCTTAAATTCTATTTATTATGCCATTGCATTTATTGAGTCGATGTTTAAAAAAAAACAGATATCATATATTGTTCATGTCGTGAAAAGAACTTGTCAAACTGAGGGTATTCCCGGATCGCCACTCGTATTCCACTTCTCGTATGTCTAGATTGGCACTCGCAATCCACTCCTCCCCGTCTTTCGCCTACACGCTTAACAAAATTTAGTTTTAATCGTGGTTTAGGGTATGTTTTTGACAGTTTTTTTTATAATCCGACGATGGTGGGCGTTGGTTTGTAAAATCGTGCTGATCATTTTTTCAAGTTTATTTTTGGTAAAACTTAATTAATGACATGGTAATAGGCCGGTCCGTTTTAATGACATGATAATAGGTAGATGCGAGCCATTCGCATTGTGGCATGATGAATGCGACACCTATAGTACGAAATACAACAAGCGAGACTACATTGTTAGCAGTACAATGTATCTGAAGGATGGGATCGAGTCTACAGGAGGTGAATATGGACATGACAAATTTAAACAAGTAATGCGAGACCTATAAATAAATAAATACAACAATAGCCCCTAGGTGTCTCTCCCTGTGCGAACGGACCGTCCGATTGCTGGGCGGACGGTCCAGTGGATTTGCCGCCCTGAGGGACGGCGGCGAATGCCCCCAGGGGGCCGAATGCAAAATTACATTCGCCGGGGGGGCCGAATGCAAAATTGCATTCGGCCCCCCCGGCGAATGTAATTTTGCATTCGGCCCCCTGGGGGCATTCGCCGCCGTCCCCCAGGGCGACGAATCCACGTGGCGTCCCCGGGGCTAACGGCAGCCGGCGCCGTTAGCCCCGGGTGACGGGGATGCCATTCGTCGCCCTGGGCCACGGCGGTTTTTAAATCCCGCCGTGGCCCAAGGCGGCAAGAGACTAGTTTTGCAAATGATTCAAACCGAAAATTAGTTTTGTAAATTAAAAAAAAATTAAATTAGCAACAGTAAAAATTCCAGCTTTGGTCGTGGCCGCGCTCCACTTGGGCCCCCCTGTCAGGAACTGCGTTTATATACACAGCTCGGTGGGACCCACCATGGCCAATGAGGTATTAAGGCCCCACCGAGCTGTGTTGCAACCTTCACCATGAATAATAGCAAAGGGTATTAAGGTGGGTCCTATGTTCCACTAAAATACTATCAAGCATTCCCCAACTACTCCTCCCGTACCAGATGAGGTCAAGCGCATCTCTTTTTTTTTTTCCCGAACACACACATCTCTCCTCACAACATCGGCGATGGCGACGGTCGTCCCCCCCGAATCCGGCAGCGGCCGCGACTCGTGAGCGTGGATCCGGCAGCGGCGCTCGCAGAAGGATCCATGGACGGCGACGGCCCTCGCGTGCGGCGGTGGTGGCGGTTGCGGCGGCTCGGGCGTGTGGATCCGAGGGCAGCAACGGCGGCTCTCACTCGTGGATCCGGCGGCGGCGGCTCCCGCACGTGGATCCGGCGGCGGCGACGGCCCTCCATCGACAGCGACGGCCCTTGCGCGTGGATTCTGTAGTGGCGGCGACGACCCTTGCGCGTGGATCCGGCGACGGCGACGGCGGCACTCGCGCAAGGATCCAGCAACGGGGGCGACAGCTTAAGGTAGGTGGCCTCTAGGTTGCTTCCCCCGCCTTCTTCCTCTTTTACATGGCGGCAAGTAACCATTGAAGGGAGAGAAAGTAGCAGTAGTATGGGAGAGAAAAGAGTGATTGAATTTTTTATTCCTTGTGGCTGGCCTTTATGCTTGTGGGCTGCCTTTATCTTGAGCTCGACCTTAAGTCCCAGAATGTATACGGTTGACTTAGAGCAACTCTAATCAAACTCTCTTAAATTTGATCTTTATTGGCTAAAATAGGACTCTCTTATGTATATTTAACTTTCTATTTCTATTTCACTACGCACTTCAGTCCAACCGATCCCTCGTATTTCCAGTGGTGCTACTGTTCAGTGGCCTACTCCTTTTCTTTTCTCCCTCTCTCTCTCCCCTCTCTTTCCCTTTCCTCTTCTCGCCACGGAGATCAGTAGCGAGCGGTGCCCGGCATCAGCAGCCGGCGTCGGCCGAGGCACACGGCATCAGCAGGCGGCGGGCGACGGACGGTGGCAGAGGGGGTGTGCGGCGCGATCGTCTCCCGGCAGGGGCGACCGGGATTGGGGAGGTGGCGCCCGCGCGGGCTTGGCCTGGCCGAGCGCGGTAGCGCTAGCTCGGGCGGGGACCGACGGCGAGCGGCCACGGGTGGCAGTGGTGGCGGAACCGGGCATCTTCGACCACCGGCGGCAAGGAGAAGGGGCGTGCCCTGGGGCCTATGGCCACGAGACCGTCGGCCGAGGGGACGAAGGGGGCGGCAGGGCCGACGCAGCTGGGAGCCGACGGCAGGAGGGGGTCGGGAGAGGGGCGGGGAGGAGATAAGGGCATCCTATATCTGGGGGCCCTCCTCCTTCGAATGAGGGCCTTCTCTAGAGCTTGAAGAGCTTGAATAGGAATTCGGTTGGAGATATTTTTTAACCTAAAAACTTTTAAATTTAAGATAGGGACTAGTATAGAAGATCGATTGGGCTTACTCTTATAGGCTTAAGACCCCCTCATATGGCTACATTGTGGATGCCATTATTACTCCGTACAAGGCCATGTGTGGGTCCTAGAATTTAAAAGAGAAAATTCCCTACTTGCCCCTAACAATTTGCTAATTTTTTGTGTGTCTTTGAATTTTAGCTCATCCTCTACGTGTTCCTGACTTTTCATCTTAATTTCCTTTATGTCTATTCTGTTAGTTACCGTTATAATTTTCTAAAATGCTATATTATTCCTCTCTCATACTTATGTGCTACATACTTCACAAAACTCAATGTAAAAAATTAATTTATAACAAAACCAAATGGGAAAGAATCATTTAATGCCAAATTTGAAAAACAAAATTTAAATTTTTGAACAAATTTAAAAAATTATGATTAAATACATACATTGTTTCAACAGGAAATTGAGAACCAAAATTATTTGTTATTTGAGTGTAAATTTGGGACCTATGGCAGTCTGACCCGCATAGTAATATCGGTTTGATCGAGGATCAATGGCGGTCTGACCAGAGTAGTGTGGCTGGTTTGACCGGACCTCAACAGGAGGCTGGGGGCATGATTGTATACGCGCTTCAGAAGCCGAATTAAGTCTTAATTTGGTTGTTTGCACTATTGATCATAGTAGTGATTGGAGAATCTCTTTGATCGAGTACTTAAGAAATCCTAGTAGCAAGGTTGATCGAAAAATCTGGCGGCAAGCTTGTAAGTACATTTTGCTTGACGATGTGTTATATCGCTGAAATATAGACGGAGTACTATTAAAGTGTTTAGATGATGATCGATTCAAAGTTACAATGGGAAAAGTTCAAGAGGGGATTTGTGGAACTCATCAATTAGCCCACAAGATGAATTGGTTATTGAGGAAAGTCAGTATCTATCGGTCGAAGATGATTGATGATTGTTTTAAATACTACAAAGAATGTGAAGCTTGCCAAAGGTTCGACAATGTTCAATTGGCGCCTGCCGTCGTGTTAAATCCAATTATTAAACCATGGCCATTCTGAGGTTGGGCTCTAGATTTTGTTAGATAAATACATCCTTATTCTTCAAAAGGGCATCGGTTCGTGTTGGTAGCAACGGATTGCTTCACAAAGTGGGCTGAGGCCGTGCCTCTCAAGAATATGACGCATAAGGAGATAATTGATTTTATTTTAAAGCATATTATTCATAGATTCGGCATATCTCAAACTTTAACCATGGACCAAGGATCTTCATTTATTTCTAAGGAGGTGAAAGATTTTGCCGAATCTTATGATATTAAATTGTTAAATTCTTCTCCTTATTACGCTTAGGCTAATTGTCAAGCCAAGTCGAGTAATAAGATTTTGTTAAAACTAGTCAAAAAAAAAGATTGAAGAATACCCTAGAGGTGCTTTTTGAGGAATTATGGGCTTATAGGATATCTAAACATGGTGTCACCAAGATGACACCTTTTAAACTAGTTTATAAACAAGAAGCAATTTTATCGATTGAGGTGAATCTTGGCTCTCTAAGGTTAGTCAAACGAGACAATTTATTGGTCAGTGACAACAAAACATTGATGATGGATAATCTTGATAAAGTGGCCGATAAACGTTTGAAGGCTTTGGAAGCAATTGAAAGAGATAAAAGAAGAGTAGCCAAAACCTATAACAAGAGAGTTAAAGCAAAATCGTTTTAGATCGGGGATTTGGTGTGGAAAATGATTTTATCATTAGGTTCCAAAAGTAAGGAATTTGGTAAATGGTCACCTAGTTGAAAAGGTCCTTACCGGATAGTTGGAATCGTTCATAGGGATGCATATTTTGTTGAGGCATTACAAGAAGAACGATTTCAAAGAGCAATTAACGGAAAATATCTCAAAAAATACTTTCTGAGTGTTTGGTAAGACATTTAGGAGGTTTATATGGCCGATAATGGTTTATCACCCTAAGAACTATGTTTTTGTGCTTTTTGGCTCTCTAGTTTTGCCAAAAACGTAGATGGCTTGTATTGATACCCAAATTTGGCACTATGAAAAAATATATAGGAAAAGAAGCCAAATTTGAAAAAGGCCCGCGTCTTCTTCAGAAGGCTAGTCGAACCGCCTTTAGGGGACCAGTCGTACCGGCGAGGTAACGGCGGTCAGGTCGGCAGCTTGAGTTCGGGTGCAATTACGGTATTTCTCGTGTTTCTTTCGGTGTGCACAGGGTTTGATGAGTCCTAATTGCTCTCTAACATGAATAGGACATGGGAAAGACTGAGGGAATGTAAGTCCAACCCTTTTATAAGGGTTATGACCAGTTCAATTGACAACACTCAATCAACCATTGACACACCATCCAATTTAGCTAATTGAATCGTTCTTTCAGCTTTACATCTACTTTTTACCTAGTTTGTAGTCTATTTCGTACATCTTTGTCGATTTGCACTGTAAATTATCCGTCTTTACTATGAGATTGCGAGTTACCCCTTTGTAGGTTTATCCCGTAAACCTTCCGTTCTGTCCACAAGATGTGTGTTTATCTCAATTCATTAGAATCGGCTCCGCTAGCCAGTTTTAATTGCAAAATCCACCTTAATCTAAGTTGAGATGGTTGCGACTCCCTACACCATAAAGCTTTAAGTGGTTCTCGTCGTGTGGTGAAAAAAGCATCAACAACTCAACACGATGGATATAACGCTATTCCTCCCATTGGATGTTGAGAATAATAAAGCCACTTAGCTCGAGAGCATCGAGTGTATGTTGTGCTACTAAAGTTCAAGGCCATGTAGTGCCACTGGATCTTAAGGCCGGACCATCAAGAACAAAATCATGAAACCTACCATGGAGGAGGGCTGAGGTGGCAAAACCGTACAAAAGTGATGAGAGAAACGGAGTCGCGAGAGAAGACGAGCAAAGTTGTTGATGTAGATGGAGGACATCCTGTTTTTAATTGAATTGTGGATAGGTATGAACTTTGTTTTGGAAGCCAACATTGCTTCAATCATTCTAAGTCCAATGGCAGCCCAACAGCTCTATGTGTGGAATCTGATTTCAATTCCTCGGTTCTTTTCCCCAGCCCATGGGATCCAAATCATGGAGCAACATATATTTGGATATGTTTTGTCACACTTACTTGAACTTTGGTGTGAGTTCTAAAAATTATATGTTGGAATTTTTCCAGCAATTTTTGCAATACTTGTTGCTGTATATGCACTAAAACAGTAGGCGTAAATATTTTTTAAAGAAAAACTGAAAACAAGTAAAATTTAGGGAAAATAGTGTACGGCAAGCAGAGGAAATTCCAGATCAAAATCGAGCGGCTAGAATGCTTTCTCGATGGTGCGGCTAGAATGCTTTGGGCTTGCCCTAAATGATGGTATCACGCTATGGACGACACTGTTAGTTTGTTGGCTTGTTCCAACTTCCAAGTTTTTGTCCTATCAACGACAGGGCACCAACGACAGCCCATTATGCCCCCCTAAATGTGTACGACGGAGCAAGCACAACACAACAGAGATTTCTGTGCTTGGTGCATCTTTATACGTCGCTATCTGAATTATTTCTGCTTGCTGAGTGTTCTGCGAGCTACAATTTTGAGATCGAGATCAGCTGTTTAGTTTGTTTGAGAACGACGTATAGTACCTGGTACTCCGGTTACAGCGACAAAGAAATATATGAGCTAACAGCCCGTGATACATCATTTGGAAGGTTCATCTCCCTATCAGTATGCATTCGGTCGGACCGAAAATTTCAGTTTCAGTCATCTAGAAAGAAATAAAGACCGAAATGTACTTTAAAAATGAAGACCAAACTTTTGGTTCCGGTCATTTATGTTCAGTATTAGTCAGGACCGAAATAATCCAACAATTTCAAGAGAGATAAAACTCAAAGAAAAATTTCAGAGTGGAGGAGGAGGCACCGCCACGATTGCTGTTGCTGGTCGGAGTGGAGGAGGAGGCGCTGCTGAGACTCGAAGTCAGAGAGACGCGGTGCGAGAACAGGCGGCTGGGCACAATGTGGCGTCAGTGCGGGCTGCCGGGTGCGATGTGTCTGGCGCAAGCGTCGGGTGGCGCCGCAACGCTGCGCGTGTGCCACCGCCAGCCGGCCACTGTCCCTCTCCTTCTCGTCCAGGCGTCAGGGGCGGCGAGGTACGGAGAACGATGAGTTCCGGCGCCGCCGACGAGCCCCCGCTCTGATGGAAGACAGACAAGCTTCCGCGCCACCGCAAAGCCCCTGTCGACTAGCTCAGTGCTGTGGAGCCCGCCACTTTGACAAGGTTCGGCCGGCACCGCCAGGCCGCTAGCTGCGCGGTTCTCCTACTCCCTTCTATATAGGTGGCTAACCGGGCCTTATGGGCCGGCCCGGCAGAAACATGGTCTGGCACGGTCCGCTACAGCATAGCCCATTAAGGTCTGGCTCCTATAACGGGTCATGCTGTACTGGCTCACTTGCCGGGCCTCGGCCCAGACATGACACGCGGGGGCTATGGACGGTGCCATGGCAGCACGGGTCCGGCCAAGGCACATGGGCTGGTGTCGGCCTGTTGGCACGCTCAGCCCATAAAATTTGAAAAATGGGAGGCGGGAAAAAGAAAAAAAAGGCCAAAAATAAAAAAACTAAAGGAAAAATAGGAAAAAAAAAGGGAAAAAGTAGTGAAGAAAATTAGAAAAATTATGAAAAAAATAATGGGCCGACCAGGCCATGCTCGTGCTTGGGCCGTGCCGTACCGGCCTGGTGGCAGCCGTGTCGTATCGGGCCGGCCCAAGCACAGCATGGCTACTAGCTTTCGTGCCTTGACCGGCCCGGCACGATTACTATAGCACTGTATCCGGGCCGGCCCGTTAAGGCACGGCCCATCTGGCCATCACTACTCCCTTTGTCCGCCTAGATCTAGCTTGCGAGCTAAATGTCACACCCTAAAATTAGCCACACAAAAATAATACCTGTGAAATTGATCCAAGAAAAATAAATTAAAAGGGTCAAATGAATTAATTAAATGTGAAAAATGCAAAATAATAAATTACTGTGGCTGGGAATATTTTTCTTATATTCCTCTTGCCAAAATATATTAACTGGATTTTTATAGAAATTTTCAGAGCACAGAAAGTATTTTTAATAAATCGAAAACCATTATCGGAATTAAATTTGCACTAAAAACCTTTTTCTTTTTCTTTCCTTTCTCTTTTTCCTTTTTCTTCTTTTTCCTTCCTCCTAGGCTGCCGGCCCGCTCCTGTGCCAGCCTGCCCGCGTGCCCACCGGCCTACCCCTCCCCCTCGGCCTCGCTCTCCTCGCCCTTGGGCCGGCCCATCTCGCTGTGCCGCCCGTTACCATTAACCTCCGGCCGAAGGAGGCGGGCTAACGTCAGCCACGCCGCCACCGCACCCGCGCCTCCCGCGCCTACGCCGCACATCCCGGAGACCGAGACCCTTATCCACTCCCACATCCACGCCGCATCCACCTAGTTTCCCCTCAAGTCCACGCCGAATCGAGCTCGCCGGCCGCCACGCATCTTCCCCACTCCACCAGCCGTTGCCGCCGAAAATCCGGCCACCATTTCACCTCCCGAGCCCATAAAAAGCTTCCATGTCCCCTTCTCCGCCTTTTCCCTAACCTATCGCGCCTCCCCGTGCCCTCAAACACTGCCGCCACCGCACACCCGAGCTCTCGCCATTTCTTGCCATCTCCGGTCGTCGCTCGCCGCCGCTCCGGTCGCTGCTGACCCGTGCCGCCACCACCGCCGTCTTCGCTGTGGCAAGGAGCACCTCGATCGCCGCTTCGTGGGCGTCGAAACCTGTCAGAACTCCCCTTCCTCGCTCAAGGTGAACTCCGGCCCCTGTCTCCTTTCCAGCCAGCAATTCCCGCCGTGCCGTGCCTCGTTTCTCCGCTCTAACCCTTCTCCCGTCTTCCCTAGCTCCCGGAGTTCCTCGTCCGTCGCTCCTCACTCTCCCGTCGCCGTCGGAGCTCCATTTCCGACACCATCCCAAAGTTGCCACCACTCCCGCCTCGCCACCGTCATCCTCGCACTGCCTCTTGCCGCCGCGAGCCACCGGTGAGGTTCCCCGTCATCTCCTCATTCCCCTCCGCCCCTATGCGTGCCCGCTGCCTCGCCGCGTGGTCGCCGCTGGCGACCATTGGGACGCGCACGTGCCGCCACCTCCCGCTCGGGATGGCCGACTATGGCCGCTGTCCTTGGGCCGTCCGATCTGCCATGGCAGATCAGGGCCATCCACCAGCTGCCCGCGTGGCCGCCGCATGGCTGCTGCGTTGGCGCCACGTGGCGCGCCCGATCCTGGCTCGGTGGACCGAGTCCACCGTGCGCCAGCGCCCTTGAGTCACTGCCGGGTGAGGCCCGCTGGTCGGCACTGTTTCCCCCTCGGGTGACGTCATAAATGGCTAATAATTGCGCAATAAATCATTTAACAATTAAAGTTGTATATGAAATCGCAGTAAAACTTTAAAAATTTATAACTAATTCATACGAACTCCGATTGAGTCCATTCAAATTTCATTAAATCCAGAAAAATGCCAAGAATTCATTAAAAATACTTTCAGCTCATGTTTGACTGCCCACATGTTTTTTAATTGTTTGTGTATTGTCTGTTATAGAATCCAACACCGGTGACTCTTGTGTGTACTACGAGGTCGTAGCCGAGTACGTCGAGCCGGAGCAAGGCAAGTCGCACTGTAATTTTGATCATTTTAAACCTTTTTTTTTGCTAAAATACTTGTTTATTTAAATAAACTGCATAATTTTATTATTTCATGTGGAGAGATTATAACCTTTACATTGACAGGTCTATGCTTTAGTATTTAAACCTTGTTCCTTGTCACCTGGGTACTAACATGATTAGAATACTATTCTTAGGATGCTTAGCCATGCTTAGCAACTTAGTTCATCTGGGAATTAAATATTATTGTTTACTTTTAGTACGACTTAATATCGGAAAATAGAACTTTGAGTATGTTACTATTGAATTACTAAAATGTGGTATAAATGGTGGGCTGTGGGCGCATGGTTTTACATGTCGCGCTCATGACAACTAAGGACCGGTTCGTGGGAACCCCTTGAGCAGATTCTCGTACTTTTCACAAGCCAGCATGGGCAACGGCTGGGCTTGTAACATCTCTTCTCCCTCTCCTAGGCATCGATAGTGAGGACGGGTGTGATGGAGTTGGGTTGGCCCAAGGTAGGGTTGATCGGCTTCCGGATCCATTGTGGCGCAAGGGGGTAACCTGGCTAATATGGGGTGTCCTATTGGCAGGTGCAACCTTAGCGTGGTGTGGATGGTTTAAGAGAGGTTGCGTGAACGGTCCTGTCACAGTCTCACGGGGTATGGTGGTGATGCACCGACACATGGGAACGTGTGTGGGGCTGTGTCTTGTAGTTACAGTTGTACACCTCTGATCAGAGTTAAATCTATTCGAATAGCCGTGCCCGCGGTCATGAACGATTAGTCAAGACTCACCGTTATTAGTCTCACATTTACTTAATTAAAATGACTTAATGGAACTGGTATAGTTCTTATGGATGGTTGGGCCTGATTAACGTGGTGTAACGTTAATCAGTGGAGGATTAATATTGTTCAATTAATCAATCTTTTACTGTTTGCGAACTACTACTGTTTACAACTGTTTTTATGCAAATGAACCCCTAGCCTATCCTTGCCTCCTGTGCAATATGCATATTTGTAGGTGTGATTTACTGAGTACTGTGGGTGGTACTTAGCCTTGCTCCTTTTTCCCCTCTCAGTGGTGGAGCACACGTCTGATGATGATCAACTGGAAGACTAGGCTGGCTCCGCCATCAAGGTGCCTGTGGATTGAAAGCCTCCGCTTGGCAAGTTATATATAGGCTTCGTTTATCTTTACTGCTGCATTTATGTAATATAATTTTACTTTATTTGTAAGACGCACTCTGTATGGTAACTTGGAATGATATACCCTGGCTTTTTTAGACAGAGATTTTATACACATGAATATTTAAAATTTCGGTGGTGAACTTTTGGGCGATACACTAAATGAGTTGGCTTGACAAACTGAACCAGCTCGATATCGACCTCTACTCCAAAGTGCTCAAAATTCTTTATATTTATGGACAGAGGGAATAGATAGCTTCAAAGGCATGCATTGAGAGAGTTTCATTTTGTACTAATTTCTGGTAGACGTGAAGGATAATATAGACACTAGTGTCTTACACTGGGATCGTCAAGCTTAGAGCACTCCCAATACATACACCACAAACTAGAGTCTACTTTGTCCATGTCATCTAAGATACAAGTAAAGAAATTGTTCACTCAGTGCATAGTGTCTCTATTAGACCCCATCTAATCAGTTTCATATTATTTTCTACCCATTCATCATATCGTTTCAATCAATTAATGTTTGGACACTTTATGTATGCCCCAATACTATTTGGATGGAACCTTCTTGGCTGGGTCTCATACAAGACCCAGATCTTACCTCTCTCCTTACAGTGCCACCTAGTTTTTATCCTACATGATATGCCTATATAATGCCATAGATTTCAGTTAAGATGGGGTGTCCTCGGCTCCTCGGTGCACCCAGCATCAGATAAATCTGACCGGACCAGTATTAGCTTTTAATACGTGTCTTCAAGCTTGACCTTTTACTATATTTTTTTTTCACAATCCTCGGACAAGAAATATCACAACCTATAGCAGTATAATTAAAAGCAGGGTTTCAAATTCGTGCGATGACTACAAGTTTGACGCACTGAATTCTAGCCATCTGCACAGATTGATCGGAGGGCCCATATCTAAAGCTGATCCGGTCATAAATATTTGAAATTTTGGATAAAATCCGATCAAACTTTTTGGAGCAGTAATTTCCATCATCGTGTACATCATAGTGTGTGTGTGCGTGTTTTTACATCATCGTGTACAAATCACAATGCTGTTCACCATCTGAAAATACAGTACAGCGTTCGTCCATTTCAGCATCCAGGCTGAAGAAACCGTACTTCAATAATCGATCATTTCGCGCTCTCGCGTCTCTGACCAGCTCCGAAAAACCGCGAGACGTCGCAGGTGCACGCACTGCACAAACGCAACAACAAGCGTTGTGCATAGTGCAGATCGACATGCTAGGCGCGGATGTTGCTTCAGATGCTCACGTATACATACATATCCAATCCAATAATCTACAGTCTAGCCAACTAAGCGACGTAGCTGGCCTTCTTCTCCTGCATCGCGTCCACGATCTTGGACCATTTGGTGCGGATGGTGATCACCATCAACGTGCATGTCTGGCATGTCAGCCCGCAGATCAAACCCAGCCATAATCCCTGCAACCAATGGAAGGTGTGTTCAGAATGTCAAATATGATCGTTGAAGTGGAAATAACTGATGCGAGATTGTAATTATGTATAATGTACCTTGGTGTACCACTTGAGCTCGAAGGCGAAGAAGATGGCAAGCGGCATGCCGATGAAGTAGAAGGCCACGAGGTTGGTCACGGCGGCGAGGTGCTGCCAGCCGCAGCCCCTGGCGACGCCGGAGAGGACGCCCTGCGCGGAGTCGAGCAGGATGGATGCCATCATCAGCGGCGTCACGGCGGCGAACTCCGCCACGATGACGGCGCTCCCGCTGAAGAGCCCCGCCCAGAGGCCGTGGCCGAAGCCGAGCAGCAGCACGAACGCCACCGCCAGGAACACCGACAGCTTCAGCGTCACCGCCACCGCCTTCTTCGCCCCCTCCACGTTCCCCGCCCCGATCTCGTTCGACACCCTCGTGCTGCGTGCATGCAACCGATCAGAACGACAGATGAACAACGGCGGGCGGCAAGCAACGTAATACGTACCTCACGGCGGCGCTGAACCCGTAGGTGATCATGTAGGCGATGGCCTCCGTGCTCGAGCTGAACAAAATCAAGTCAGTTTCTTTCATGCAACTAAGAGCATCTCTCTCTAAATTTAGCTCTCTATTTGCCCATTTAGTTAGCCATCCAAAAAAATCCTCTCTAAATATTTCGCTCATTCCAACAGCCTCTGCATCTCTCCACTCTCCAAATAGTTTAGGTCCCACATGTCAGTGTCTCTCTCTTCTTCTCTACTCTTTATCTCTCTCCGTTCACCGAGCTCGTCGCTATCCTCCTGTGGCCCCCTCGCCGACCAGGGATCTCTGTCCCTAGGGAACGCTGCCCTGCCTCATCGCCGGCCCATTGTGCCTCCCCGCCTCCTGCCGCCGGCCCGCCATGCCTCTCCGCCGCTTGCCATCCCCTGCATCGCCTCAAGGGGATTTCCTCGGCCTCGATCTCGTTGGCGATTGGCGATGGTGAGGCAGGGGAGGGAAGAGGAGAAGGGCCACGACCATCACTCTGGCGACGACCACCACTCCAACGATGGCGGGCGGCGGCAGGCGGCGGCGAGGCGTGACGGGGCGGCGGCCGACAGCGGTGAGGTAGGGCGGACACCGGTGGCAGGGGAGAGCGATGGGCCGAGAGGCGACGGGCATGGCGGCTGGATGGAGACGACTGAATGGTAGGACCCACTGTGGGGCCCACCATTTGGCCAGTGGATGGCTAGCCAACGAGATTGGCCACATTTGGCCAGCGAGGGTGTTCATTTGGCTAGCCGAATGGCTTGGCCATCCAAATAGTAAGACTGTTGGAGGGCATTTTTTCTTTGCAATGGCTAAATTTTGACTTGGAGGGCCATTTGACCATGCTGTTGGAGTTGCTCTAATTGAAGGAACTATAGATGGCCAGATGGGCCAGATCCAATGGGCGGCACGAGGCATGGCCTATTAAAGCAAGGCCTAGGCCTGACACGGCCCGACAGTAATAGTGCTCAGACCGGCATGGCCCGATGGGCAGGGCCGTGCTTGGGCCACCACCCTAGCCCGTAGTGCCGACACGACCTGGCTCGACTAAGAGGGCGGCACGACCCAAGCTCAACCTTGTGGACAACCATTGGGCCAACTCCTTTTTTTTTTCCTAATTTTCTCCACTATTTTTCCTTTTTTTTCCTATTTTCCCTAATTTCCTACTATTTTTTCTATTTTTTCTATTTTTCCTAATTTTTTCCATTATTTTTTCCTATTTTCCCTTCAGTTTTCTATTTTTCGTATTTTTTCCCTTTCCCGACTCACAGTTTCAAATTTTATGGGCCAAACGTGTTAATGGGCCTCTAGCCGACCTATGTGCCGATCGGGCCCATGTCGGCACAGCACGACTCGATGCCTCCATAGACCATGCTTATGCCGAGACCTCGGCACGTAGGCCGGTACGACATGGCCCGCTACAGGAGTCGTGTTGCCATACCGTAGCGGGCCGGGCCGTGCCGAAGCATGTTAGTGCCGTGCCGCCCATCTATAGAAGGAACAATGCAACGTCGTCGTGCATCGTGCTTACCACATGGCGATCAGCGAGGTGCTCACTGTCGGATTCGGGAGCAAGCCGGCGATCAGAACCAGGAGCTCAAACGCCCAGTACTCCAAGCTGCATGCAGTGAAAAAATGGCAGGCACATTACATCTAGCTAGCTTGAGTAAGCCGGTGTTGAGCATGTGTGTGTTCGAGTGAGTGCTTACCAGACCATGACGGCGGACGGCGTGGCGAGCTTGACGGTGGGCAGGACGAACTTGAACGCCTCGGCGGAGAACCCGTTCCATGTCTCAGCGAACTTCTCGGACCGGAGCACGTAGACGATGAGCATGAGGCAGGAGACCCAGAAGGTGGCGGAGACGGCGGCGCCGGCGCCGGCGAGGCCGAGGCCGAGCACGTTCACAAACAGGTGCGCCAGCGCGACGTGGAGCAGGAACGGCGCCAGCGAGCAGACGACGAGCGGCAGCACGACGGACTGCGTCTGCAGGTACCGGAGGAGGCACTGCAGGGAGGAGAAGGCGAACAGCCCGGGCACCTGGGCGCGCACGAACGCCGCGGCGGCGCGGGACACCTCGGCGTCCTGCCGGAGCAGCAGCAGCAGCGGCTCCGTGAAGCACCAGAGCACGGAGATGAGCACGGACACCGCCGCCGACATGACCAGCGACGACTGCAGGTAGAGGCCCAGCATGCGGTACATCCGCGCGCCGTACGCCTGCCCGCACAGCGTCTCCAGGGCGCCGCTCATGCCGGTCTGGATCGAACAAACCCATTTTTTTTTCAAATCTTAACTTACAAGCATTTTGTAAGAATTTCTAAATATCTTTCAGATGCAATGCAATAGCAGAAACCGATCGAATCACTCCCTAATCCAGCAAACGTGATGAATGAATCATTCAATAATTCAATAGCTAGCCTATCCAACACCTGACACCTGCAATTATGCTCTTCGTTCAGAAAGGCATCGCTATAAAAGATCGTCAAGGAGACAGGGTTTCCGCTTCACGCTGAATTAATTGGCCTGGCCGTCTTTACATCCATTCGCCTGTTTGCCATTACACGTGAATAATGGACGTAGTACGTGTGACAATGTGCCACCGCTGTGCATCGTCTTCACTCGATCGTCCATCCTACGTACTGCCATTGATGGCATCGTGCCATCGTCCATCATGTATGATGCTTTTGTTGTCTGTAGGCATGTGATCAATGAGTAAATGACATTGGGGCAAGGCTGAATTGGCTGGCCGATGAATCATCGGTGAATAGCAGACTAGCATGACTAATTCAGAGAACAAACAGAAAAAAGAAAAAAAAATGTATGTCCTGTTGAGCCAAAAATCAGCAGCCACGACGCACAGCACGAGAAGAACTCTGGCCGGACGGATTCTAGACTCCAGAGATTTGTGAAGACCGGCGATTCGCCTGACTTGGAACTTGGACCATGCCACACACGACTCGGTTTCTGGTCGATGACGTGACGACGTGTCTCGACCGGTTCCAAACGGAAGCGAGAATTATAGGCCATTTCGAGCACCGAAACATTTTGTTTTTTTATAAAAGAACGGTACTACTCTATTACTTTAAAAATATTTTTTTCATTTTAAAATATAAAAGTTATAGAGTTTAAATTTTGTTCTAATATAACAACGTAGTATTTATAGCTTCTTATCTTATTATCACCTAACAATCTAGACTCATACCTCATCAACCCCGAGAAAGCAAATAAATCTTTTTTATTCTTTTCTTAATACACATACAAAGAGTTAAAACTTGTTTATATTTTAGGATAAAAGAAATATAATCTTTTTAGCTATGCACAGGATAAGTAGGAGGGAGTACTATTGCTATTGCTAGATAGTGAAGAGATCGACCGGTATCATCATCGTCATCTCGCAGCTGCACGGTAGAATCTATTTTTTCTCAGCCATGACGCACGAAGAAATGATCTCATTCGGCATACTTCTGCGCAACGAGACAATCAAGCGTCGTGCAAGTCGCAGCAATCGGCGACGTGCGGCCAAATTTTTCTAAGATTGTGCTGTGTTATTCTTGCGTTATGACGAGATCTATCGATGGTTTTATAAGATTTATTTATAGATAAATCTTTTTTGAATTAAGTGGTTATTTAGAGAGCGGTTTGAGTTATTTTGGATGGGGTGCTTTATTTTTATTTTAAGGAAGGGTGTTTTTCTATCTGTGAAAGTACTGTGATTCAAAAGAAGGAGAAAGACAACTTCGGTTTTATAAGTAGTAGAGAAATGGGTGGTTCCAAAAGACGGTCTACCGGGTGATTATCAAAAATGCAGAGACGACAGGGCCAGAGGGCTAGGCAGCTAGCGCACAAGGAAATGTGAGCGGATCGGATTGGCTTGAAACCGACCGGGAAACACGCTAGCTAGCTATATATCGTGCATGGTTGATCTGATCGCGAGCTAGACAAGATCCATGGGAGTCCAAGAAAGCAACGGTTTTGGAAAGATCAGGCTATCGATCGCTTGATCTGTGAGGCGGAAAGAGCGCCGTTTCTCCTAGCCGTATACTTTTTCTCCTCCTCCAATTCAACGTGTAGTTTCGTGTTTTTTGTTGAAAAAAATATCGTTTTAAGGAATTGGAAGAGGAAGAAAAAGGGAGGAGTACCTAGTCAAGTGATCTCGATCGATCGACCTCAGTGGTTGTGACTATTTCTATATATACTGCTGGTTTTAATGGCATTCTCGCGATGGCCTTAATTTATCTCTCGATAATATATAGTACTTCGCTGCTATATGATTGGTGGCTCACAGAGATCCAAACCTTCCTCTGGAAATAGCAAAAGAACAGAACAAAATGCTGATGCTGGCCGCGAAACTATACATTTTTTTATTCGAAAGATATGCATGCATGTGTGCTATTACAAAAGATACTTAATGATATGCTATCCATAGATAGTGGAAAGTAGTACGTGTTATATATGTAGATATAAAATGATGGCAAGCTAAATGTGTAGATATAAAATGATGGCAAGCTAAACTAGTCGTCGTCCTGATTAAATGCACTTAGCCTATTATTCCTCCTACAAGAACCAGACAACTAATATAACAATAACATAGTGCAAGTGTGGAGCCCCAAAACAGCCAAAGGTCAAAAGATAACTCGCACGAGCTTTGAATCCGTCCATGCATGTGATTGGCACTGTGGACACACCCTTGTGCCATTGTCTATCGTTGTTACCATTACTAGCTAACTAGGTACGTGGTTGCAAATGTTGCAATCTACGTATTGCCGCTGGTCTCGGCGATCGCTGACAATGCCACCAAAATTAAACGGCACGTCATTAATTAGCAAGGGCAAAGAAATTAAACACGTAGGCGAGGGGACGGTGAAATGATCAGGACGTTCTTAAGTAGAGCAAACAGTGCATGGTACTATGATCGCTCACCGATAGCATTATTAATCCATGACTAGCAATAAGGCAGTTTATGCATATGGCGACATGCGAGGAGTCGACGATGATGCGCATGTGGCCAGCACGGCATGTGGGTCGTCGTCGACGTTGGCGGCGGATCAGGTGGATTCGCGGCGCGACACACATGCCCATGCGCGTGGTTGAGAGTCAGAGGTGTACTAGTGCTGCGTCGTGTGTGGTTGAGAGAGGAAGTCAGAGTGAGGGAGTACGTACGACGAAGGCGTAGCCGGTGACGGTAGCCCAGGAGTTGCCGAGCGTGGCGCCGGCGAGGTGGACGTCTCCGAGGTGGCCGGAGAACATGACGGACACCAGCGGGATGCCGTAGTAGGACATGTTGGTCAGCACCATCGGCACCGCGAACTGCGTCTGCGCCCACGCCTCCTCCGTGTCCACCACGCGCCCCAGCCAAGACGACCGCTGCTGCACGCCCCTCTCCTCGCTTCCTCCTCCTTCCTTGCCGTCGAGCAGCGGAGTCGCCATAGACGACGACATGCTGTCGGCGTCGTCGGTCGGCCGGCCCCGGTCGTCACGGTCGCAGCAACGGATGATGATCCCTCGCCTGCGGCGCGGCCGGTGGCCGTTCGCGCCTTCCTTCCGGCGGCTACTAATAGGCTGGGTGGCGATCGGCGAGTGGGGGTGGTGGTGGTGCGACGCGGAGGAGTGTATATGTAGGCGGCAGCCGAGGCCGCGGATCGCACGAGCTGTCGTTGAGCGCGGGGGCGGGGGGAAACGGAAAGGGGAGGGGAGGGGCGTGCGCGCCGCGAACCTGGCGGAAATGGGTCATTATTCCCACGTAATGCGCCGGTATACGTTCCCCACGCGCGGGCACGCGACCTGCTGCTTCAAGTTAACCGAGGCGAACGCGCGGCGCGGGCCAGCGGCTGCGCCCGCGTGCGGGGTGAAGCGAAGCGAGCGGTACTGGGCGTCATAGTCTTTTTCCTTTCTCCTTAATTCCTCCAAAAATCCTAGGATCTCTTATATTACAGGACTGAGATAGTTATTATCAAGAGCCCCATTTATAGATGGATTTGTTAACACTCCCTACATTCCAACTGTGCAGCCATGGATTTAAATAGAAATTTTAAGAGTCGGATGTTTTCTTTTTGGGATTTTCCTGAAGATACAAAATTTTTATTCTGATTGTATGCTTTCAAATTATTTACTATGAATTTCCTAAAAATCTCTAGGAACAACTAAAAATTTCCATGTGACTAGCCAGTCTCACGTTATCTAGCTTATTTTTCTTTGACCTTGGCTTCTTGTCCATAATTTGATTGTGTCTAGAATGTTTGTATGTTTTACACGAATCCGCCATCCGAATTGTTTTGACATGGAATCCCTACAAAATTGTATAGAATTTATGTGTTTCAAGCTATAGTTTTTTTGTTTGCTAGCATTAAAAGCAATTAATGGGAATTGAGTTCCTTTAGGAAAAAACACTTTTTCTTGCCTTATTTGTCAGTGGATTAATTTAGGTCTTTTTTGGAAGGCTAGAATATTTTTAATGCCGACATGGAAAATTTCGATTAGTTAAGTTCATGAAGCTTATTAGTAGATTGTAACTTACGCTCTGTGATATCAGTAAGATTTAGGGATTTAGCTTTACATTGCTTGCTCAAGATCTTGTACTATACTAAATCCCTTCTGTTTTCTTTTTCTCACGCTACATGGGTTCATGGTTGTTAGAATTAATAGATACGTCCAAAAAGGCCAATTGAATTGAGGGTTGGATGATATGCATCTTTTACCAGTAATTAAGCATGTTTCTTTTCTTCTTAGCACATATAGATGCTTTTAATCGACTTTTAGCGTATAAGAAGCATATTTGTAAGCAACTAAAGAAAAAATCATGCATTTTTATGTTTACTTGGATGGTGTGCATATTGTGACGGCATATATATAGGCCCCACATGGCATACTGTTATGTGGAAATATAGTTAATATGGGTGTTAAAATGTCAAACTAATTGAAACAAATACAACGGTTTAGATGGATCGAAAAATTGAATATATATGGAATATTGTGGTTTGAAGATTACTTTATTAATACTTAATAAATCGTTTTGTAAATGCATACAACTGTGCACATGATGTATAAAATATGAGTTGAGTTAGACATAAAACGACAAAATTTGCTATGGGACATCGTAAATTTACGGCATTTATTGTAGGCCACCGTAGAAACGTGTTTTTCAATAGGACACTACGGTTTAGCGGTAATACACAAAAATAACACAATGACCATTATTTTATTGTTTTTGGCTCAATTGGAGAGGGAATTTTGGTAAGGACCCTTTTACTCCTGCCAAGTTGCAATCTTGTGTTGTATATTTTAAACTGAAATTCCAAAATTTTGGGTATTTCAACTCCCCAGTAGGATATCTTACCCCCTCCCCCCCCCCCCCCCCCACAAAATTGGACAAACAAATTTCAAATTTTCATTTCTTTTTAGATTTTATTTTAAATTTCAGATAGTTTCATTCTATTGGTCTGGCTAAAATGATTTTGAATTTTCCCATTTAGAATGGGTTTTGAATTCAACAATTTTTTTAAATTTAGATAATATTAGTTCAAATTTCAATTTTTTATGGCCATTTGTTTTAAATTTTGGAAATTTACATTCTATCGAGCATCCTTGAAATGTTTTTGACCTCTACAATTTGGGACGAAAATATAAGTGGGTTAAGCGCACAACTTGGCATGGGGTAAAGGCATCCTTTCTAAAAATTTTCTGTCTCCAATTTAGCATAAAAAATGTTAATGATCATAGTATTTTTTAGCAAATTACCACCCAACTGGAGAGTCTTATAACAAATACACGTTTATAGAGCGTCTTATGGTAAATGCCAAAAATGTAGTGCCCTCCTGTTACAAGTTTTACTAAAAAAAAATGGACATGGGCTTTAATTCACTTCTAGAATTGATTTGTTATGTTGCTGAGGTCACCTCATGGCTGTTTTGCTGCGGTGCAACCCCCGTGCATGCTACGACCCAATATGATGTTTAAATGAGAATATTTTTATTTTTAATATGTTGGCTGTGAATGTAAGGAACCCCTGAGACTTGTACCGTGATTTGCAACTTGCCACATCAACGCTAACTATTGGAGTGGTGGGATCTCAAATAAAACCAAATAAATACTATAACCACCACACCTCAAAGCAGACTTGATGTTGCGAATAACAAAGATGACACAAACCTAAAGTGTCGGACTCGAATCAAAACAAATGAGATACCCAACATAATAGCCTTGCCAGTCCCCCTCGAGGTATGCCCGTCAACCACTCGATGGTGGTGACCAAGTGACTACGTACCATAGAGGACTCGAATCCAAACACCTATTAAGCAAATATCTCAATTGATCCTAGTCAATACTCATGCTTAGCTAGCCCCTAGGAAAAGTAACTAGCCTTGCACTTTCATCAAGGCATTAACATCCAAATAAAAGAGTAATACAAATAGATAGACTTAGAGTATGACTAGCTATTACATTGGCCGACTAGCCAAATTATTTAAGTTCAGTAGAATGCGTGTCTACCCATCCCATACAGGCAAACTGACTAGGGGTAGTCCCCTAGAACCATCCTGAAAATCGGCATCACCCGCAGAGCACTCAACACTATCGTATATTTTACATGCATCAAAGTCTAAAAAAAATATACACAAAACAGAGCAAGACTCAGTACAGTACAAACATAATGTACTGGCAATGTCAAACCTACTATACATATAAGCTTTATTCAAAGGAAGGCTATTTGTAGGCTCATTTTAGCGTAAAGCAAATTTTAGTTTACAAGATTTTTGCAGTAGCAGTTTATAAAGCATTTAAATCATGTTCATAAGTAGATTATTGTGGTCATTATAATAATAACATAATACCATGCCTGCTGCTCTCCATGGCAACAAACTATCAATCTTATCATCATGTATCCATAAATAAAGTAAATCATCCATCCATGTCCCATTTTCGTAAACAAGTTCATAAATCATAAAGCTATACTCAATAGACATAACCATGTCGCTTGGTGACCGTAAGCATGGCTAATCGATTAGTTTTAACTCTACAGAGTGCGTACACTTACCCACACGACGCGATATAGTAATCATGCAAAGCATGGCACGCGATACCAAAGGTACCCGATTTACTACTCACGACATAGCCCTTCTATTGCTCAAAACTTAGCCTTGCACCAACGACGGTAAGTGAGAATCTACCCTAGGCATGACCTAGAGTCGTTAGGTAGCGGGCCCTCGCTTTAAACCTAACGCCGTGGAGGCAAACCGTCTTTGTCGGTGAAACGGGAATGGGGGTCCCACATTCTCCGAGGACGCGTGAATCTTAGGCCACATCGGCTTCTCCGGGGCCCATATTCTACACAAGCGGCGGCCGGCTAAATGCCTGGGGCCTGGGCGCTGCCCGGGCCCGGGTGCACCATCCCCGGGTGTCGCTCCAGGGCCTGGGACCACAGTGTCGGTGCCTCGCGTGCGCGGAGGGCTCGATGAGCTCTCCGCCCCGGGCACGAGACCGGCTTGAGCGGATCAGCTCCCCAACTACCCGCATTAATGGCGAGGCGACGGGGCGTGTCGCCCGTGTCGCCTGCTCGGCCACGCGTGGGTCTCCCATGATGGCCCCCCGCGGGCCTGCTCCTAGTGCAGTCAGAGACTTTTGACTTCGGCGGCGACGGCATGCGCTGTCACATCCTCACGACCCTCCGGCGTGGCTCAGCAGGCGGGCGCGGACATGCATGACAAGACATAGCATACCTAAAATCTCTCTCCGTGTACTTGGCACTGTGGACTCCCCTTGACCTATAAAAGGAGGATCCATGCCTGCAAGTGGGGGAGGACTCTCTCGATCTCTGACTTTAGCTTGCTCTCTCGCTACTGTTCGTCTTCCTCAGCTCGCCCTGTCTCTCTTTTCCGAAGGGAGGGCTAGCTCCTGGGCACCCTGAGTTCACCTTGTAACAACAACCCACATTCATCTCCACATAGCAAAACACATACAGGAGTAGGGTATTACGCCTCTGCGCTGCCCGAACCTGTCTACCTCCTCCTGTCTCCCTTGCGTGCCATCTCAGCCCGGGCCCCCGGCGCCCGAGCATCGATCATCTCCCAGATGCCGCAAGCTGTCCTATGAACAACTCCCATGGCCAAACTCAAAAGGGGAGTCCCCAGACTCCCCGCGGTTGGAGTTTCCTCCTCCGACAGCTAGCGTGCCAGGTAGGGGGAGTTTCTCTTCCAGGCGGTACGCCAGCGTCCCCAACGCCGACACACTACATGGCAGGAGGTCATCGTCCACGGGACTCCGACGAGGAGTCTGGCAGCTTCACCCCGCCGGGCAATGTTAGCCCTGTGGCGAGCCCGCCACGTTCCCCCTCCTCATCTTCCTAGGGGCGCGCGGCACGTGCCCGGCGGGCCGAGCTCGCCCCGCGGCGGCCTGGTTGTGCGGCCTCGGCCCCTTCCCTTGCGGAGGGCGCCGGCAAGTGCCCTGCCGGGTCTGCCGCGACCTCATCCATGAGGCACGAACGGAGGCGCCGCTCCACGGCGCGCCGTGGCCTCAACTTTCAGTCAGCGACGCCGCAGGGAGCCCTCTTGGCGGCAGAAGCCCTCCTGCGCCACCCCCCGGCATTTACCGGGGGCGGAGGCCGGGAGCGGCGATGGCTCAACGAGGTCGCTGACCTGGTAGGCGCGGCCCATCGCCGGGTCGCCGCCGATAGCCGTGCAGGGGCTGGGAGCGCCGACCGCGCGACTTCCAGCGCGAGCCGGCCTGCCGCCCCGAACCAGAATCAAGCCCAGGGCGCGGCACCTCGCGCCACGCCCGGGACCAAGAACGGCTCGAGCGACCTCCGTAACCGGCTAAACCGGATGCGGACTCATGAGGACGCCCGGGTCACATTGGAGAGACAGCGCAAGCGGCGCACGGACGCTGCCAGGTGTTCCGAGGCCCAGGCCTCCAGCTCCAACCCACCGACGGGAAACTGTCATCCATCGCCCAAGCCTGCTCAGTACGGTGGCTCGGGTTGCCTAGAGCTCTCCCCAGGCCTCCGGCAGGTGCGCTGGCCGGCCAAGTTCCAGCCCAGCTTGCCGGAGAAATACGATGGCTCTGTCGACCCCACGGAGTACTTGCAGATCTACACCACCGCCATCCAGGCAGCTGGCGGCAACGAGAAGGTGATGGCGAACTACTTCCCCGTCGCCCTCAAGGCCCAGGCTCGCTCCTGGATGATGAACCTCCCCGAGGGGTCGATCTACTCGTGGGAGAATCTCTGCCACCAATTCGTGGCAAACTTCCAGGGCACCTTCCCACGCCCTAGGACCGAGGCGGACCTCCACGCCCTACGTCAGGGCAGGGACGAGTCACTGAGGCACTTTCTGCAGCGCTTCAACCAGGTCCATAACACCATCCCCCACATCGCTCCTCACGCAGTCATCCACGCGTTTCGCTCAGGTGTGCGCGACAAGCGCATGCTCGAGAAGCTGGGCACCCGTGACGTCCAGACCGCGGCTGAGCTGTTCAGCCTCGCCGACCTCTGCGCCCGCAAGGAGGAGGCCCGGGCATGGAACAAGCCACGCCCTGGGGCCCCTGACCAGGGCCCTAGAGAGGATGGCGAGTCCTCACGCTCCGCGGCACGGCGGAACAGGAGGAAGCGCCAGAAGGGCAAGGAGGCCGCCGAGAACTTCGCTTTGGCGGCAACCGGCGGCCCCCGGGGCGACGTCGCCCGCCAAGATGACAACGGCGGCAAGCGGCAGAAGGCCGCACGTGCGCCGCCGCCATCGGCTTCGGGCCAGAAGTGGTGCTCCGTCCACGAGACAGACCGTCACGACCTCACGGAGTGCGGCGCCGTCCAAAACTTGGCCGAGCGCGTCAAAAAGTTCCAGCAGGAGCGGCACCAGGCGGGGCCCGCCCCCGATTCGGAGCTGCCACTCGAGTTCCAAGAACCTGAGAATATCCTCGCCACCCTCGACGGCGGGGCGCACGCCCACTCCTCGCGCTGTGGCTTCAAGGCCATGAAGCGCGAGCTGTTGGCCGTGACCCCGGGCCCAGCGGCGTCCCGGAAGCTGAAGTGGTCGGACACTCCGATCACCTTCGGCCCCACGGACCATCCGGCCCGGATACCCGGGGAGGGGCAGCTCGCCCTGGCCGTCTCCCCCACCATATGCAACGTCAAGGTGGGCCGCGTCCTCGTCGACGGGGGTGCCGCCCTCAACATCCTTTCCCCCGAGGTCTTCGAGAAGATCAAGGCCCCGGGGACGAACCTTGCGCCCTCGTTGCCCATCATTGGGATTACGAAGGGCCTCACTTGGCCTCTCGGCCAGGTCTCGTTGCCCGTCACCTTCGGTGACCGCGGCAACTTCCGCACCGAGCGCATCGTCTTCGACGTCGCTGAGTGCAACCTTCCCTACAATGCGGTCCTCGGGCGCCCCGCGTTGGTGAAATTCATGGCGGTTACGCACTATGCGTACCTAACCATGAAGCTCCCGGGCCCCTCGGGCCCGATCACAGTCCTCGGGGATGTGAAGGCCGCCCTCTCGTGCGCCGAGCAGCGCGCGGCCGACATCACCCCTGCAGCTCCCGGCGCGGCGGGCGGGGCAGGGCCCTCGCTTCCCCGTGCCCCCAAGCCGCGCATCATCGCCACCGACGTGGAGCTGGTCAAGGAGGTCGTCCTCGGCGATGACCCCTCCCGGACCGTCAAAATTGGCGGTTCGCTGGGCAACAAATAGGAAAGTGCGCTCATCGCCTTCCTTCGGGCAAACTCCGACGTTTTCGCCTAGCAACCGTTGGACATGCCCGGGGTCCCCAGGGGGGTGATTGAGCACCGCTTTGCCATCCGCGCGGGCTCGCGCCCGGTGCGACAGAAGGTACGACGACAGGCCCCGGAGTGCCAAGCCTTCATCCGCGAGGAGATCGACAAGCTTCTTGCGGCTGGCTTCATCCGTGAGGTCGTGCACCCGGAGTGGCTGGCCAACCCAGTCGTCGTCCCCAAGTCCAACGGAAAGCTACGCATGTGCATAGACTACACCGACCTCAATAAGGCTTGCCCCAAAGATCCGTTCCCTCTGCCCCGCATAGACTAGATAGTCGACTCCACTGCGGGGTGTGACCTTTTGTGTTTTCTAGATGCTTACTCAGGTTATCATCAGATCCGGATGGCGGAGGAGGATGAAGAAAAAACTTCTTTCGTTACCCCTCAGGGGGCTTATTGTTATGTTTGCATGCCTTTTGGGTTAAAGAATGCTTGTTCCACATTTCAGCGCGCTGTCCATATAACGTTTGAATCGCAGCTAGGTCGCAACATGGAGGCCTACGTCGACGATTTGGTGCTGAAGTCGCGTGCCCACGCCACTTTGCTCCACGACTTGGCTGAGACGTTCAGCAACCTTCGATCCACGAGGATAAAGCTGAACCCGGACAAGTGCGTCTTCGGGGTCCCGGCCGGCAAGCTCCTCGGGTTCCTCGTGTCCAGCCGTGGCATCGAGGCGAACCCGGAAAAGATAGCGGCCATCGACCGCATGCGCTCCCCGGCGCGGCTCCGGGAGGCCCAGAAGCTGACCGGGTGCATGGCCGCGTTAGGTCGCTTCATCTCCAGGCTAGGGGAACACGCACTCCCCCTCTTCAAACTTCTCAAGAAGACCGGGCAGTTCACTTGGATGGATGAGGCCAATCAAGCCCTCGACGAGCTCAAGAGGTACCTAACCACCCCCTGTCCTCGTGGCACCGGCACAAGATGAGCCCTTGTTGCTCTACATAGCGGCAACCCCGCAAGTGGTGAGCGCGGCGCTCGTCGTCGAGCGCCCCTCGCCCGACAAGCGCGCGGCCTGGGACCCGCCACCCGGGCCCGACTCCAGGGAGCCCGAACCAGGGCAGCCTCGCCAAGGCGAGTGCGGGCCTAGGAACGTGGCACCCGGTACAACCTCAACATCTTCATGGCCAGATGGGGTGCGATTACCCGGACAGCATCGCCTTGGCGAGAGCGGGTCCGGGGAAGTCGTCTCGATTCATTTCATATCCTAGCTCGGGCCCCCGGGTCCTAGGCACATATCAACCATATCCCAGCCCGGGCCCCCGGTTCCCGGGCACATACTAACCACATTCGAGCCCGGGCCCCCAGGCGCCGGGCCCAGACCTGTCCCCGACCACGAGAGCCCGCTCCATCCCCGGGGAAGTGAGCCCGTGCCCCTGACCCCGGTCAGGCCGGGATCAGGGGGCACGAAGCAGAAGCTTGTGTACTTCGTCAGCGAGGTACTCCGCGATACCAAATCGCGCTATCCCCAGGCGCAACAGATGCTCTACGCGGTCCTCATCGCGTCCAGGAAGCTTCGCCACTACTTCCAGGCGCACAAGGTATCCGTGGTCACGTCCTTCCCCCTCAGGCAGATATTGCATAACCGGGAGGGAGCGGGCCGTGTTGCCAAGTGGGCGGTCAAGCTCGCTGAGTTCGACCTCCATTTTCAAGCGCGCCATGCCATTAAAAGCCAAGTCCTGGCGGATTTTCTGGCGGAATGGGCGCCGGGGCCCGAGCCGGATCCTGTGCTAGACGCCAGATTCCCGGCCCCCGAGTTGGCGCCTGATTTGCGCCTCTACTGGACAATGAACTTCGATGGCTCCTGCGCCAGGCAGGCTTCTCGCTCCAGCACCGGGGCCGGGGTCGTCCTCGTATCTCCTGCCGGGGACGAGTTTCGCTTCGTCGTCCACCTCAACTTCGGAGCCACCAACAACATGGCCGAGTACGAGGGCCTTCTCGCCGGCCTCCGGGCAGCGATAGCCCTCGGGGTGCGACGGTTGTGCGTGTAGGGCGACTCCGAGCTCGTCATCAACCAGGTGTCCAGGGAGTACCAAACCCTGGACCCCCAATTGGTCGCGTATGTGGACGAGTGCGGAGGCTTGAGTGCCGTTTCAACAACCTCAGGCTTCGCCACGTCCCTCGCTGTCGCAACCTCGGCGTCGACAAGCTCTCAAGATTGGAGTCCTCGCGGGCACCGGTCCCCCCGGGAGTTTTTTAGGAAGCCCTCGAGGCCCCCTCGGTAGCCTCGTCCGGGATTTTGGGGGCCACCCCTGAGCCCGGGCCCGAGACAGACACGCACGCCCAGTCCCAGGACTTGGTCCTTGTGGCCGGACCCAGTGTGTCTTCCTGGATGGGCGAGATCCGGGCATATCTTCTCCGAGCGCATCTCCCAGAAGATGATGTGGAAGCCGAAAGGGTGGCGCGCTTGTCTAAGCGCTACGTCATGGTAGATGGGGACCTCTACCGACGTGGCGCCAATGGCGTCCTACTCAAATGCATCCCGCGCGATTCCGGCATCGAGATCCTCGCCGATATTCATGAAGGGGAATGTGGCAGTCATGCCGCATTCCGATCCTTGGTCGGTAAGGCTTTTCGGCAAGGATTTTATTGGCCCACGGCTTTGCAAGACACGTTCGACCTCGTCCAGCACTGCCGCGCGTGCCAGTTCCATGCCAGGCAAAGCCACCTGCCGGCACAGGCACTCTAGGTGATCCCCCTGTCCTGGCCCTTCGCGGTTTGGGGACTCGATATCCTCGGCCCTTTTCCTCGGGCAGTCGGGGGTTATCAACATCTATATGTAGCCATCGACAAATTCACCAAGTGGCCAGAGGCATTCCCTGTAATCAACATCGACAAGCATTCGGTGCTCAAGTTTATTCGGGGAATCACCTGCCGCTTCGGGATCCCCAACCGTATCATCACCGACAACGGCACGCAGTTCACGAACGAGCTCTTCGGCGAATACTGCTCCGATGTCGGCATCAGGCTCTGCTTCGCCTCTCCTGCCCACCCTGCCAGCAATGGGCAGGCTGAGCGGACGAATGCCGAGATCCTGCGGGGCCTCAAGACTAGATCCTGCAACGACCTCAAGAAGCATGGTGTCAAGTGGATCGATGAGCTTCCGGCGGTCCTGTGGGCGAATCGCACCACGCCAAGCCGGGCGACAGGGGAGACCCTGTTCTTCCTGGTGTACGGAGCCGAAGCTGTCCTGCCGTCAGAACTTACCTTCGGCTCTCCCCGGGTACAACGCTACGGTGACGGCCTCGACCACGATGCCTTGCAGCACGACAACCTCGACTTCCCCGAGGAACGAAGGCGGCGCGCTTTGCTCCGCGTTGCTCGATACCAGCAGAGCCTTAAGCGCTACCATTAGCGTAAGGTTCGGGCCCGATCACTCCAAGTCGGGGACTTAGTCCTCTGCCGTGTCCTCACACGTGCCGGAAAGAATAAACTTTCCCCTATGTGGGAAGGCCCCTTCCTGGTGATCGGTGTCTCCCGACCGGGCTCGGTAAGACTAGGCCAAGAGGACGGGACCCCGCTTCCCAATCCCTGGAATATCGAGCATCTTCGCAAATTTTATCCATAAACATATCCTGTAAGTTACGGGATGCTCGGGCCAGCGCCGGGTTTCTCCCAATCTCGGCACTGGCCGGGGGCCCCCATATGTATCCGCCTTCATATATAGCTTTTCAATATCCTCTCCGTTCTCGTGCCTTTTGTCCTTTTCTGTGTGTTGTGTTCGCTGCGGTCTCCCCCTGGGGGCATAATCGGGCCGCGCCTGTGCGGCGGCTGGGTTTTGCGCATAATTATTGGTTCTCTACCAGCGAGCTACTGTATCCCCTCCTGCTAACCCCAGACATTGTCCAAGCCCCGGGGCCGCGGGTGCGCCCCTCTGCGCGGCGCCCGGGCCCCCGCAGGCTCGCGGTGTCCCGCCTGGTTGGCTTCGGGTTCGATTTTTCCGCTGCTCGGGGACAAAATACTTGTGTGCAATCCTTTCCCCCACACAGTCGCGACCGCGAAGAGGCCCTTGGGAAGTGGCAGACCCCACGGTTCGTAGCATGGAATGGACAAAGGGACGAGCCAAGTACTCTCACAGTTCATCGTGTGCAGATTAGATCCATCCTCGGCAGGCTTAAATAGGGTACTCGGGACTGCACCAGTTTTCTTTCCAACCCTGGACGCGGCCCGGGGGCCCCATTCCAGATTCATTTCCAGCGCAATTCTCGGCCCAGGCCCAGGGGCTGGCAGCGCTCCTGGCCCCGGGGTCGCGCTCACGTAGCCACACCACTCTTTTCAACATCCAGATACGTAATCTTATTCAACTTTAAACTTCGCTCGAATTTCTATCCTTTCCCCGTTTGTATGGCCACGTGTTTCGCTCTCCTCAGCCCCGGGGGCAAAGCGGAATTTGCCGAAGCCGCGCGCGTGGGCCGCTGGGTTAGTGCTGCCCCAGTTGCTGAGGCCTGGTGGCCGGGTCGTGGACCGCGCCCCGGACACTGTCGATGCCTCGGGGTCTCGGGCGGCGCCCCCCGCCGGGCCAGCCTAGATTCCTGGGGTGGGCAGTGGTGCTCGGCCTGGCCAGTTCCACCCCGACCACCGCCAAGGCGCCGGGTGCCTCGCTGTCTGGCGACCCCGGGCACGGTTGAGGTCGGTCCCCAAGAGGCCCCCGGCGAGTCAAGAGGCACGAGCTTAGCGCTATGGCTGTACCTAACCTAGGCGGGACATTTTTTTCATGTTTTCTCCCTTCTAGCAGTCTGTTCCCGTGGCCTCGCTGCGCTCCCTGGGCCAACAGCGCCCGGGGGCACGGAGGGCCCCTGGACCCGGAAGACGGAATGGGTCAAACCTACGGACTTTACCGCTCCACGAGACTCGCGCCCAGTTCCTCGCGTCTCCCGGGACCGAGTCCCCGGGCCGGTCCCCAGGCCGAGCGACTATCACGTTCGCTGCCCTCGGGGACCGAGCTACCCCAAGCCACGGAAGAGAGACTTAGGCGCTACGGCCGTTCACGGCCGCTGGCGCTTGGAGCCGGACGGCGCTGGGTACTCGGCGTTCCCGGGCCCAGGGAATCAGAAAGAAAAAGAAAAACACCACGACAACTACAAACGCCGTGCCTCTGGGGCGCGGGGCCCCGAATATAAGCAACTTCCAGTACAATAGGCAAAGGTACGAAAACGCAAACATAGTTATATACACATACGAACGTTTTTCTTTGTACAAGATAGGTGAAGTCAAAGTGCAAGCATGCGCGGAGGACCGGTGACGTCATCGTGCGGGGGGAGATCACTCATCGTCCTCGGACAGGACCCCGGGAGGCGTTAGAAGGGGCCCGGCCTCTTCATCGGATTCGTCGGTCCCCGGATCCTCGAGGTGCTCCCGCTGGTCGAAGAACCTAGCCACTGTCGCAGCGGCGTCGTCCACGGCCTTCCGAGTTTCTTCTTCCCTTTTGGCGGGGTATCCCTCCAGCACCGGGGCCAGGGAGAACTCCGTGTCCCGCGCCCGGTAGCACCCGAGGACGTACTCCGCCACCCACGTGGCGAGCTCTGTTCCCTCCTTCTCCAGGACCTCATGAATTCGCTGGGGGAGCAAGTCCAGCTTGTACAGCAAGTCGCCGAACTCCACCAGCTCCTGACCGACCCCGGTGGGCCCCCCAGGCTTCCGCGGAGGTGCCCGGATGCCGATGCGCTTGAGACACCCCCGGACCTTGGAGCGGTACCGCCCTAGGCAGGCTGCGATCTCGCTGTCGAGGTCCTTCCGGAGGGCGAGGCTATTTTGTGCCAATGTTAGCCGCTTCTCTGCCCTGGCCAGCTTCTCGGCAGAGCTGGCCGTGCTTGCCGATGACGGGGAGCCGCTTGACGCGGCCTGCACGGCGGTCCCGCGCTCCACGGCCTCGAAGTTGGCCGCGCATTTCCGGGAGGCCTCCATCTCCGCCTGCCGGGCCTCGGCAGCCTTTACCGCCGCCTCCCGCCGGGCCAGGGAGTTCTCCTTGTCCTCCAGGGTCGCCTCTCGCGTCCCGAGAGCCTCGGCTTTGGCTTCCATGTCGGCGGCCAGCATCTTCGCCTGCTCTGCCTTGCGCCGGTGGTCGGCCTCCCGCTCTTCGAGGCCTTCTTCCCAGGACACCAGCCTCTTCTCCTTGCTCAGGAGGTGGCTCATGCCGTCCTGGGCCATGGCGCTAGAAAGCTTGGCGGCCTCCTTGCTGTTCACCGCGGCTTCCTCCCATGCGTTGATCTCGCGCTCCCGGGCCGCGAGACCGGCCTCCTTTCCCCGGAGGCGGTCCTCCCGGGAGGACATCTCCTTCTCCTGCGCCTCCATCTCAGACCAGGCACGGGAGGCCTTGTCGGCGGCAAGCTTGGCGGCAGCCTCCAGTTGGGCGATGCGCCTCTCCGCCGTCTCGACCTCCTGCCGGTGGATCGCCACGAAGATTTTGGTGGCAACCATACGGGCGGTGAGCTCCTCCACCGCCACTGCGATCGCTACTCGCCTGCTCTCGAGCTCCGCCCGGACCTGGGCGGACTTGCGCTGCTCCCGACGGGCTGCCACCTGTACCTGGGCGGCGGCGATCACTAGTTGCCCCAGCGCGGTGTGCAGCGTCTCGCGTCCGCGCGTCGCACCTGGTCGCTGGGCAGCAAAAAGGACCAGGGCCCGCTCCCCCCTCGCGGGAGACGGTTGGGCCCTAGCGTCCCCTTCTCCCTCCGCAGCAGGGACTTCAGTCGGCTCCGCGAGGGCCCGCTCTGGCGTGGCCGCCGCGGCCTCCATATTCACCACCGTACTCGGCGATGGCGGGACGTGTCGGCGCCATCGGCGCGTCCCCAGTACCGCCTACGGCTGGGGTTGACGGCGCAATCGTCGGCCCCTGGCTCTTCCTATAAAGGCCGAAACCAGACAGATAAGAGCTAGGTCGAGAAACACAAGAGGAAATGTGCTAGCGAGAAGAACCGAATGGGATCGAAGCGCTTACCTAGCCTGGGGCCCCTTGAAGCTCCACGACTTGGGTCTCAAAGGTGGCCGGCTGCCGCCGCGGAATCCCGTCTTCCCTGGCCCTGGGGACAGGACCCGAGTGGCGCTTGTTGGCACCACACAAGCAGTGACCGCCACGGTGGTCCCGGTCCGCCCGAGGTTCGCGCGGTTCGGGGAGATAGCGGCCGGGACAACGGCCGCCGGGGCGATGGTGTAACGACCCGTTTTTCTTTTCCCGCTAGTCTTCGCTTTCCCGAGCTCCCTTCCTATCCTGTCAGCTGTGCCCCAGTTTTTCTTCCTGGCCAGCCGACTACCTTCTCCCTTGAGTCGAGTAGATTGCTACTCAGTCCTTGTATCCTGCCCTTTCCTTTGTCTTACTCGGACCTCCTTGCTACCGAGTAAGCACTGTGAAGTGGCCGACTACCTTGTTGAGACCTGTTGTTTCTTTGTCCCCCGAGTTGCACCCGCCCGTTGGACGCCGACTACCGAAGTAGAGAAGAATCAGTCTTCACCTGCCTGCAGCACCGCTTGGACCGATGGACAATAACCTGCTGCATCGCTTGGACCGGTGGTCAGTCCGGAGCCCTGTCAGTGAGACATCTCCAACCCGTCCTAGCCTTGACCTTAATGTCTCATCGCAGCTACAGTATCTGCCAACTCCCTGACCACGCCAGACTCCCAAGTCAAGCCCTGCGTGAACATCAAATCCTTTGTCAGTTCACCTTAACTTTTTCTTCCTACCCGTTGCCCAGCTCCACCGTGCCTCACCCTTGCACGCTGGCTATATATTGAGCCATCCATGCTCCTTCTTCCTTTGTTTTGCAAACCGGCCAGCTCCAGCTCTGCTAAGTTTTCATCCTCTCAAGCTTTGGAGCTCTGTCGCCTGGTTCGCAAGCCTGGTTCAGCCGACTGCCACTTTCTCTGCAGCCGACTACTTCGTTGATCCTTTTTCTTGGTGTTTTGCCCCTCCTGCTTATCAGTGTTTCCTTTCTGCTTGTTCAGAGCCTGAACCGGTGGACGATCCTGAAGCCGTCTTCATCGAGGAAGATCCTTTCTTGGAACAAGGCAAGCCTCTTTGATCATATTGTTTCCCATATATGCAAAACTATGTTGTCTGGAAAATATTATGCATGTTTAGTTTACACCTTTAAACTGTTGGCCTCGGTTTACAAGCGAAACCGATGGAACTACCCAGTAGCCGCACATATTTGGTAGGATGTTGATATATTTCTCTCTTGAGAGCCCCACAAATGGCACGCTAGCATCCTATCTGAGGATACGATGCCGAGTAGAATGGCTTAGCTCTGCAACGTTGTTTGTCGTTTGGGAAAAACATTGGATTTTACTAAATTGATTGGAAAACCCGATACCTTGTGTATCGGCGCGTTTTGTGAAATAAAGACAGCTTGTGAAAATCTTGGTGTACAGAGACAGCGCCTGTGTGGCATGGCTATGTATTACCGATAAGGACCGTTTCTGTGGGTGCCATGGGCCCCGGGTACCTCATGACAAGCATATGGGCCACTCGGATAGAGGATGGGCCTAGCCTTGTAATTAGAGATATAGCTAAATTCGGCAGACTTCGCCTTGTATAGAAAGGAATATACAGTCCTAGTCGGGTGCGTTATATCTCTAAGGGGAGATCTCCTAGTCGTAATTCGATGGGGACTCCTACCTTGTAACCCTGTCCCCCAGTATATAAGGGGAGGCAGGGCGCCCCATGAGGGCAGGTTGAGTTGGTTCACCAGAATCACCACCAGAAATCCTCAAAGGAATACATACAAACTGGACGTAGGGTGTTACCTCACATTGAGGGCCTGAACCAGTATAAAATCTCTCTGTGTTCCTTTGCAATCCACCGAGTTTACATCCGCCGACTAGCCCCATATATTTATTGCCGGTGTAAAACATCGACAGTTGGCGCGCCAGGTAGGGGCTTCGGCGCGATCTACATCTACAAGCTCGATGGATCCAGCAACCGAAGTCGTCGGCGGCAAACTCTCCCCCGGAGATACAATCGCATTCAGAAGCCTCGACTTCGTCGCCGACCAGATCGGCAATCTCACCCAGGCCGACGCGGACCCGATCCAACCGGTCGAGGAACCAGCTGACTCCGCGCCAGTCGGCCCATACGACGCTGCGGCAATCTTCGACGACATGCTGCGGCGATCTCCAATACGCCCGAGTCCAGGGACAACTCTTTCTTCCAGTGTTCGACTCGGACTCGGTTCTGAGCCGGCCGAGATCGGGCCGAGAAGGGAAGAGATCGTCAACTTCCCGTTCGGACTCGGCGACGCCGCGGATATCTACAATCTACATCCGACGCGGCAAACCCGATCCCCTGGAGTTCGACTCGGATACGGCTCCGAGCCGCTCGAGATCGGATCTAGGGAGGTCGGAGTTACACTCATCCCCATCAACCATCCCGACTTCGACTCGAAGTTGGACTCCGACTTCCAGTCGGACTACGACTCTAAGTCGGATAGCAGCTCGGCAAGCTTCTCCCCGCCACGAGAAATCTTCATGGCATCCAAAGGCTCTACTCCTACTCAGGAATCACGCCGACTACACGAACAACAAGAGGAGGAGGCCTGCCGTCTGCGAGAACAACAGGAGGAAGAAACAAGACGCCTGCACGCCCGCAATGACGGCCTACGCAGGGCTGGGCGAACCGCTCAGCAACAAACCCTCCAAACAAAAGTCGGCGACCACGACGTCTTCGTCACGCCACAACAGAACATCGTGGCCGCCGCAACCCTACTGGACATGGTCCAACTTGGGCCTGATCACCAGGCCACCCCGACGATCGCAAGGATAAAAGCCATGCTTACCGCTGCTGCATGTCAGCAGCACCAACAGTCGGGCGATACCCTCGTACCGACCAACCGGTCGGCATCCCCAATGGCAGTCTCGTCTACCTCAAAGCGACGCCGAGCGGCCGGCTCTAGTCGGCTGCACACGGAGTCACGCCAAACATCACTCGGCAACCCAAACAACAACCGGCAACGTCGAAGTGACCGTCGGGACAACCGGGATCTCCGAGGCCAACTATGGCATGATCTTCAGCAGGACACCAATGCTCGGCGCCGCGAACGAGAAGAAGACGAGCAACGCCAACTGGAAGACGAGAACGAGCATTTCGGCCTCCACCACGAGCGGTTTCGCCGCCGTAGTCAGGGTCGGAGTCCTCATGAAGACGAAGGCATACCGGCCTTCTCCCAGGAACTACGACAGGTCGACTGGCAGTCGGCTTTAAGCCTGCAGGCATCAACAAATACGATGGCAAGACCAATCCCGAGTCCTGGCTCACGGTCTACACTCTGGCGATCCGAGCAGCTGGGGGAAATCACAAAGTCATGGCTAACTACCTCCCAGTCGCTCTAGCCGACTCAGCGAGGACATGGCTAACAGGACTTCCCAAGCAATCAATCGGCTCCTGGGGAGAACTCCGGGAACGCTTCATCGCCAACTTCCAGGGAACATACGAGAGGCCATCTTCCGAGCACGACTTATATCAGTTGCATCAAAGGAAGAACGAGTCTCTTCGTGACTTCATCAAGAGGTTCTCTGAGAAGAAAAATTCGATCCCAAACATCAAGGATGAGGTCGTCATCGCCGCCTTTCGAAAAGGAGTCAAAGACACCTCGTTCATCGATAAATTCACGCGGAAGCCTCCCAACTCTGTCAAGGCCCTATTCGACATGGCAAACAAGTACGCCGACTCGGCCCACGCTGTTGCCGAGGCCCTCGATGACAACAAGTCACCCTGACAGAAGAAGCGGGACGACACCGACGACGCGGTCCCGACTAAAGCTGGGAATCGCAAACGCAAGTCAGACGGCTCCATTGTGGCAGTCGGTCACAACCGCCTTTGACCTTCAACAATTGAGGATTATCAGAACAACAAGTGACATGCTCGGGGGCTCACAAGCTCAAACACGAGGATGGCATCCCCACTCCCAAATACCGAACAGCTAAGTCGCTTTCTGATAAACATCTCCTCACTCGGCCTTGCTAGTGCCACAGCCGCTTACACCTAATAGGTGTACAAGCTGCGCATTTACTTTTTTCCGTTTTTGCTCTTAAATGATTACAAAAGTACTCGAGTAGCATAAATCTCGATCCGTGAAACTCTGCTCCATGTAAGACGAACTCAAGTCACCCAAAACGCGTGCCTGGGAAAGAGCCATGAGCCAACTCCCGACGCTAGGGGGCTATGACTAGTCGGGCAGAGTGCTTAAACGTAAGGGGTCAACTACTCGAGGAAATTAATATCAAAAAGAGGAAGAACATGTATTTACATACATTGTAAAATACATTTTATTCGGGTGATTATTTCCATCATCAGATGCTACTCATCCGATATTTTTATATTGCAGGCCCAGCTCCGGATATGCGTGACAGGAACTCAGGGCTGCGAGCCTATCTCCTACGCTCGGGGGCTGGACAAGTCTGCCAAAATACACTCGGGATGCTCCATGAGGGCTACTCACCGAGTACTTGCGCCAGTCGGGACGTCATCTTCCCCGACTACGCTCCATGCGAGCCAACAATCGGCCCCCGGCGCCAGTCGGGGCTGTATACCACTCGGCTAAGTAGGGTACGCCCCATGAGGGTCGCCAGCCGAATCCTACGCTAATGCTAGGTTCGGGTACCTTATTTGGTCACGGTTCTGTCAGGTTGGGTACGCCCCATGAGGGTCGCTAGCCGAATCCTATGCTAATGCAAGGTTCGGGTGCCTGGCTTGGCTATAATTCTGTTGGATAGGGTACGCCCCATGAGGGTCGCTAGCCGAACCCTCTGCTAATGCAAGGTTCGGGTACCTTGTTCGGCTTTACCCAAGTCAGAGAAGACTTACATCGTCAAAGTGCATCCGGAGTTCTCATGCACTGTGTCACACCTGAGGAGGGCAAGCAGATCCTGCATTATACCCACTCAGGCTTACGTGGCAACCAGTTTGCATCCAGAACGTAAGTCGGAAAGGCTTGCGAATAAGGATTTCTCTGGCTGATTGCGGTTACCGACACCAAAAAACTCATCCTGACAGGCGATGGATGATACTTCTATAGAGCTATGCTGGATAGGTCGGCTCAGGCCGGCTTATTTGGTAGCAGCCATCAAGATATGAGTTCCTATAGTAGCATGCTCCATGTGGGCCGCCCGCAGGCTGAGTTGAAATTATAGCGCTGGTGCTACCCACAGGAACCGATGAGGTAAACAGATATGCTTCATGAAAGCCTTATTGCTAAACATATATGTTTGGGTATCTGTTTTATCCACCAGGTCTCGAGGATATATCCTTACAAGGATCACAAGCTGGTCTTCATTAAAATTGGGGATGCAGGTATCTTTCTCGGGTACACCTGACCACGCCATGGATTTATTTTCATAAAGTGGTACTCGGCCTACATGCGTGGCCACCAGTTGCCATGAGTAACATTATTCCAGCCGACATGACGCTGAAGAGTCTAACTTTCGAGTAGTGCACTACTCAGGAGAGACTATAAATTTCTCATTCCCGCTGACATGATGCGGAGGAGTCTAACTTCCGGGTGGGACGCCACTCGGGAAAGACTATAAACCTCTTTTCCAGCTGACATGAAGCTGAAGAGTCCCATATACGAGTAACATCTTACTCGGCAAGACTATAAACGCATATTCCGACTGACATGAAGTCGAAGAGTCCTATATACGAGTAGTATCCTACTCGGCAAGACTATAAATCATATTCCGGTTGACATGATACCGAAGAGTCTCATATACCAGTAGTGTACTACTCGGGAAAGACTGCCAGGTTAAAGATCTTTGACTTTATGATTAATTGTCTTCACAATTAAGCACAAAGTCGGGGGCTACACCTAATAGGTGCGCCTATTCGACGCACACTATTCCAACATCTACATCGAGCCCTTCATAGCCTCGCTGCCAGCTGACATGAAGCAGGACTCGGGAGAAGCAGCACTCAGACAAAGAGCACTCGGGAGCAATGCACTCGGGAAGACTTCACCGTGGAGGATGAGCACTCGGCATCAGCTGTGACTCAACTATGAAGGTCTCGGGGGCTACTGTGGGTGCCATGGGCCCCGGGTACCTCATGACAAGCATATGGGCCACTCGGATAGAGGATGGGCCTAGCCTTGTAATTAGAGATATAGCTAAATTCGGCAGACTTCGCCTTGTATAGAAAGGAATATACAGTCCTAGTCGGGTGCGTTATATCTCTAAGGGGAGATCTCCTAGTCGTAATCCGATGGGGACTCCTACCTTGTAACCCTGTCCCCCAGTATATAAGGGGAGGCAGGGCGCCCCATGAGGGCAGGTTGAGTTGGTTCACCAGAATCACCATCGGAAATCCTCAAAGGAATACATACAAACTGGACGTAGGGTATTACCTCACATTGAGGGCCTGAACCAGTATAAAATCTCTCTGTGTTCCTTTGCAATCCACCGAGTTTACATCCGCCGACTAGCCCCATATATTTATTGCCGGTGTAAAACATCGACAGTTTCCTTTGGGGATTCCATCCGAGTATCTTACAGTGCGACCATACGGGTATTATGGGATGCCCCTGGCCGAGTAAATAGTAGGTTTAGGGAAGTTCAGTGCCGACCACTGAATCCTGTGTGGATCTTTCGGCTGGCATTGGATAACCCTAGACTGGCTTTGGAAATGGCCTTGTCACGAATTTCTGGGTACAGGCCAGTACTCGGTGTAATTTTCGTGTCGGATGGGTAAAGCGCACAACCTCTGCAGAGATTAGCAGAACTGTTCGAACAGCCGTGCCCACGGTTAAGGGCGATGTAAGGTGATTCCCATAGCGTAGATTTGTTTGCCTGTGGTTTGTGAAAATGTTTGATGGAAAGGGAACCGTGACCAGAGTTTGCCGAGTAAGCAAACGGAAGGCCTATGTGGCTAGAAACGGATCTGTGTGATCCGGGGTGTTAAGCACCATAATCAAGTGTGTGAAAAGTAAACAGGATGAAGATCATGCTCCCGGGTTGTAGCCAGGGCAGCAAACTTAAGCCCTCGGGTTGTAGCCAGGGCGGCAGTTGTGCAGTTGTCTTCGGGTTGTAGCCAGAAGACGGAATTGATCAAGCTCCCGGGTTGTAGCCAGGGCAGCAAGTTGATCAAGTTGTACTCCCGGGTTGTAGCCAGGGAAGCCAGATGAGCAAGCTTGAGCTCCCGGGTTGTAGCCAGGGAAGCAAGATAGCGAGTTGCGCCCCCGGGTTGTAGCCAGGGCGGCGGCTGAGATTTGGTTGTAGCCGAGTCTCAGGGTCAACGAGTGGTTGTAGCTACTCGGGACATACAGGACCAACAAATGCGAAGTAAAAGATGATATACATATATATATATGCTTGATTCATTAAGTGGCGAGTTGAAAAGCAACTTGCGGAATGGATCGAGGCGTGAGCCTCTTTCCGACAACTAAAAATTGAGTTCACTAGTGTTTGCAAAGAAAAGAGTTTCTAAAGGCAGTTTTTCGCAAATAAAACCTTTAGCCTTTCTATCTGGCCGACATGACATCTTTTCCCGGCTTGCTGAGTACGAAAGTACTCACCTTGTTCATATATGTATAGTAGGTTTTGGAGAGGAAGACGAAGATTCGACTGCTGCCGAGTTCCTCCAAGACCAGGCCGACTACGAAGACTTCTGAAGGTTTCGAGTCTAGTTCCCAACCGAGCATATGGTGTAGTTTTTGTCCAGCTTCCGCCCTGTTTTTGCTGTTTCGCTAGTTTACCTGTTGATTCTTTTTGCCCATCCCGGGTCTGTCCTGGATGGATCTCCTTGTATATATATATGTGTACTCTGATATGTATTTATTGTAACTCTGAGCTGTATCATTGTTGTGCATACCCGACTACTGATCCTGGGATCGGGTGCCATATGCACATGGTGGCCTTCCACCTAGTCGAGGAGGCGTCACAGACGGTCTTCACCTTCTTGGTTGCCGCGAGTCCTGGATCGGGCCTCGCCGGCCGCTTCCCCTCCCTCTTCGACAATACCGGCTCTTCGGCCGGCACATCTTCTCCCTCCGAGGCGTCGAGTACCTCGACGATCCTAGGGGTGACCTGCGAGACAACGATGCCCACGGCGTCGAATCGCGGGAGACCCTTCTGGATCTTCGCCCGCCCGCGGTCAATGCAAAGCGGCGTCACGCCGTCCGGGAGCGCGTGGTCCGCCGCGCCCCCTCCTTCCAGCGCCAACGCCATCAGCAGGCCCATCGCCGCCTCGCTCAGGCCGTTGGGGTAGGTCCTAGTGATGTCCTTGGGCCCGGTGTATAGCCAACAGGCCCAGGACCTCCTGTTGAGCGGCGCCAGTCGCCGGCTGAGGAAATCGCCGATGACCATATACGCATTCAGCCCGGCCGTCACCAGGCCAGCGATGCGCACCAACACTGGCGCTAGCCGCGCGTCTTCCGGCGGTGACTCGGTCCAGCTCTTCACCTTCTGGGCCGCCTTGGCCGGGAGCCGGAGCCGGTCGTTGGCGTCGACGCCAATGTAGACCCAGTTCTGGCGCCACAAATCCCATTTGTTCTTCAGCGCCATCGGGATAAGCTCGACGTCGGGGTGGCCGTGAAAGTACACACAACCTACCCGCTCCGGCAGATCGGTGGCCTTGTTCTTTGGCGCGCTCTTCATGGTAAAGTAGCGCCGGAAAAGGTCCACCTAGGGCATGATGCCCACAAACATCTGGCACAAATGTGCGAAAACCCCCAACACCATCACGGCATTGGGGATCAAGTGCAACATCTGCACCTGATACATCTCCAACACCTGGAGGAAGAAGTCAGAGAACGGCGGAACTAACCCGCCGACCGCGTAATCAACGAAGTACACTGCTTCATTGGGCTCCTTCGGCGCCGGTTTCGACTCGTCGGGGCGCACCTTGATCGCCGCCCTCCACTGTGTGGCGACCGGCATCATCCTCTTCACCCGCTCCGCCCCGGCGTCATCATTCATGCGCGATGGCGGGATCGCCTGTGGCGCCTCCCGACTAGGTGGAAGGCCACCATGTGCATACGGCACCCGATCCCAGGATCAGTAGTCGGGTACGCACAACAATGATACAACTCAGAGTTACAATAAATACATAATAGAGTACACATATAAATACAAGGAGATCCATCCAGGACAAACCCGGGATGGGCAAAAATAATCAACAGGTAAACTAGCGGAACAGCAGAAACAGGGCGGAAGCTGGACAAAAACTACACCACAGGCTCGGTTGGGAACTAGGCTCGAAACCTTCAGAAGTCTTCGTAGTCGGCCTGGTCTTGGAGGAACTCGGCAGCAGTCGGGTCTTCGTCTTCTTCTCCAAAACCTACTATACATATATATGAACAAGGTGAGTACTTTCGTACTCAGCAAGCCGGAAATGATGCCATGTCGGTCAGACAGAAAGGCTAAGGGTTTCATTTGCGGAAATTTGCCTTTATAAACTCTTTTCTTTGCAAACACTAGTGAGTTCCAAATTTTAGTTGTCGGACAGAGGCTCACGCCTCTATCCATTCTGCAAGTTGCTTTTCAACAACTCGCCACTTAATGAAATCAAGCACATATATTCATATCCTCTTTTACTTTTCATTTGTTGGTCCTGTATCTCCCGAGTAGCTACAACCACTCGTTGACCCTGAGACTCGGCTACAACCAAATCTCAGCTGTGGCACTTGATGCCCGCTACATTGGCTACAACCAGCTAGCTAGTCGGCCGCCCTGGCTACAACCCGGGGGCTCATCATTGCTGCTCTGGCTACAACCTGGGAGCATGATCATGGCACTAAATGCCCGCTAGGCTGGCTACAACCAGCTAGCTAAAACACTGCTGCCCTGGCTACAACCCGGGAGCGTGCTCATCACAGTCTTCTGGCTACAACCCGAAGACATTGGTACAACTGCCACCCTGGCTACAACCCGGGGGCTTAAGTTCGCTGCCCTGGCTACAACCCGGGAGCATGATCTTCATCCTGTTTACTTTTCATACACTTGTTTATGGTGCTTAACACCCCGGATCACACAGATCCGTTTCTGGCCACACAGGCCTTCCGTTTGCTCACTCGGCAAACTCTGGTCACGGTTCCCTTTCCATCAAACACTTTTCACAAATCACTGGCAAACAAATCTACGCTATGGGGATCACCTTACATCGCCCTTAACCGTGGGCACGGCTGTTCGAACAGTTCTGCTAAACTCTGCAGAGGGTGTACGCTTTACCCATCCGACACGAAAATTACACCGAGTACTGGCCTGTACCCAGAAATTCGTGACAAGGCCATTTCCAAAGCCAGTCTAGAGTCATCCAATGCCAGCCGAAAGATCCACACAGGATTCAGTGGTCGGCACTGAACTCCCCTAAACCTACTATTTACTCGGCCAGGGGCATCCCATAATACCCGTCTGGTCGCACTGTAAGATGCTCGGATGGAATCCCCAAAGGAAACGGTCCTTAATGATAATACATAGCCAAGCCACACAGGCACTGTCTCTGTATATCAAGATTTTCACAACTTTATTTGTTTCGCAACACGCCGATACACAGAGTACCGGGTTTTTCAATCAGTTTAGTAAAACCCAATGTTTTTCCCAACGACAAACAACGTTGCAGAGCTAAGCTATTCTACTCGGCATCGTATCCTCAGATAGGATGCTAGCGTGCCATTTGTGGGGCTCTCAAGGGAGAAATATACCAACATCCTACCAAATGAGTGCTACTACTGGGTAGGTCCATCGGTTGCGCTTGCAAAACCGAGGCCAACAGTTTAAAAAGGTGTAAACTAAGCATGCATATATTTTCCAAACAACATAGTTTTGCATATATGGGAAACAATATGTTCAAAGAGGCTTGCCTTGTTCCAAGGAGGGGTCTTCTTCGGCGAAGGCGGCTTCTGGATCGTCCACCGGTTCAGGCTCTGAACAAGCAGAAAGAAACACTGATAAGCAGGAGGGTTAAAACACCAAGAAAAGGATCAAGAAGTAGTCGGCTGCAGAAAAGGTGGCAGTCGGCTGAACCAGGCTTGCGAACCAAGCGACAGAGCTCCAAAGCTTGAGAGAAGAACAAGAACTCAGCAGAGCTGGAGCTGGCCGGTTTGCAAAACAAAGGAAGAAGGAGCATGGATGGCTCAATATATATAGCCGGCGTGCAAGAGTGAGGCACGGAGGAGCTGGGCAACGGGTAGGGAGAAAAAGTCAAGATGAACTGACAGGGATATGACAAGGAGTGACTTTGGAGTCCAACTGGTCGGAGGAGTTGGCAGGCACTGTAGCTGCGAGGAGACATTAAGGTCAAGGCTAGGACAGGTTGGAGAAATCTCCCTGACAGGGCTTCGGATAGACCACTGGTCCAAGCGATGCTGAGGGCAGGTGAAGACTGATTCTTCTCTACTTCGGTAGTCGGCGTCCAATGGGCGGGTGCAACTCGGGGGACAAGGAAACAACAGGTCTCAACAAGGTAGTCGGCCACTTCACAGTGCTTACTCGGCAGCAAGGAGGTCCGAGTAAGACAAAGGAAAGGGCAGGATACAAGGACTGAGTAGCAATCTACTCGGCTCAAGGGATAAGGTAGTCGGCTGGCCGGGGAGAAAAACTGGGGCACAGCTGACAGGATAGGAAGGGAGCTCGGGAAAACGAAGACTAACGGGAAAAGAAAAACGGGTCGTTACATCGCCCCCCCCGTCCAGCGGCCTTACCCCGCGGCCGGCGCGCGGCATCGCGAAAGCAGCGGCGAGAGTGGTTGAAGGAAGAAGAAAGTGAGGAGAAGTGTGTGCGAACGGGGGACCTGGGCCCTGGATGCTGAGAGCAACAGGAGCGGCGGCGATTCAAACTTGGCAATAGGGGAAGCCAGCCGCTACCCGCTGCTGCTTATAGCCTCAGAGAACCTGTGGAGCGCTGCTTCGAGTCCCCCATTACAATCCTCGATTTGCGGGCCGAAGGTGGGAACTCTCCTCTCGTCTCATCCCATCCCGGGTGATTATGGCGGCCTCGTCTCGTTTTCTGTTAAACCTGGTGGGCCCCGCGCCTTTTCGTTTCCCCGAGCATGGTCCTGTTCCTGCCTGGATTAAGTCCCGGTCAAACAACAGGCCTAGGGGCCACTGTCGGCGAAACGGGAATGGGGGTCCCACATTCTCCGGGGAGGCGTGAATCTTAGGCCACATCGGCTTCTCCGGGGCCCATATTCTACACAAGTGGCGACCGGCTAAGTGCCTGGGGCCTGGGCGCTGCCCGGGCCCGGGTGCACCATCCCCGGGTGTTGCCCTCGGGCTCGGGACCACAGTGTCGGTGCCTCGCGCGAGCGGAGGGCTCGATGAGCTCTCCGCCCCGGGCATGAGACCGGCTTGAGCGGATCAGCTCCCCAACTACCCGCATTAATGGCGAGGCGACGGGGCGTGTCGCCCCTGTCGCCTGCTCGGCCACGCGTGGGTCTCCCATGATGGCCCCCCGCGGGCCTGCTCCTAGTGCAGTCAGAGACTTTTGACTTCGGCGGCGATGGCATGCGCTGTCACATCCTCACGACCCTCCGGCGTGGCTCAGCAGGCAGGCGCGGACGTGCATGACAAGACATAGCATACCTAAAATCTCTCTCCGTGTACTTGGCATTGTGGACTCCCCTTGACCTATAAAAGGAGGATCCATGCCTGCAAGTGGGGGAGGACTCTCTCGATCTCTGACTTTAGCTCGCTCTCTCACTACTGTTCGTCTTCCTCAGCTCACCCTGTCTCTCTTTTCCGAAGGGAGGGCTAGCTCCTGGGCACTCTGAGTTCACCTTGTAACAGCAACCCACATTCATCTCCACATAGCAAAACACATACAGGAGTAGGGTATTACGCCTCCGCGCTGCCCGAACCTGTCTACCTCCTCCTGTCTCCCTTGCGTGCCATCTCAGCCCGGGCCCCCGGCGCCCGAGCATCGATCATCTCCCAGACGCCGCAAGCCGTCCTGTGAACAACTCCCCTGGCCGAACTCAAAAGGGGGGTCCCCAGACTCCCCACGGTTGGAGTTTCCTCCTCCGACAGTCTTATTTCCCCATGAGGTGCTACATAGTTGTATTGGACAAACTTAGACGTCTACACCATTACATGTCACATAGGTAACTCCTCTAGATTAATACAACAATATAACCCATACTACTCCGGCCTACCAAAATGCAAGGCTAAATAATGAGCAACTTAGTGAGCTATGGCCATCCTATACTAGCACATGTGATCGTACTGTAAACATAAGAATATAATATTGAGTTTGGTCCTTAATCGACTCAGGTGAACACTCCCCCTATTGGTATATAACTAGTACCATATGTATACCACTTGCCACCCAAGTTTTAAAACAATTTTCCACCATTTTAGTTCTCAAATATTTAGAGGATACACCTCTGTACAGAAGTATAAAAATGCCTATTTTAACATGTATAAAGTGTCCACAATGTTATCTAATATTTCTAGAAGCATGGTTAAGTGTATAAGAGTGTAATAAATATTTTTATACCCGTTTGAGCACTAGGACAGTACTCTAATCCACTCTAGAGTTACAAACAGTAGGGTTTCAAATATCAAAGGTGAATCATGCAGAAATTAGGTCATAATTACTATTTAACCATATTTCAAGTATTATACGTTACAAATAAGCATGCAACTTTGCAATCAAAACATTTAACACCAAAACATAGGATCAAATTGTTCAAAGGGAGTGGGGAAGGACTTGCCTTGCTCAGCTTCTTCAACCTGGTCAGCAACACAATCACTCTCGTGTATGGCAATGAGTTCATCCTCTAACAAATATAACGGTATACGAATAAATACCAAATAATACAAAATTTCCAACATGCTCTATGATGAATAATTTTCATGCAGTGGATAGGTTTTGATTTTATATGACCATTGGTGAAAGAATTTCCATTTTATCAATTTGTATGTGTGAGATATAGATTTTACAAGTTTTATACGTGAAATACGGTATTTAGGTGTCACACAGATTTTTAAGGTATTTTAGGAGGTATTTTTTGTCAAATTTAGCCTTACAGGAAAATAGAGCACAATTTTATGAGTTTACTAAAAATAGGTTCACCTCATTTGGAGCTAATATGAATTTCCTATGAATTTTGGAAGTTTCACATATTTTTATACTTTAAATAATCCATTTAACCATTACACAAATTTTAGAGATAATTTTGGTACTGGTTGTGCCAAATTTTAATTCATAGGAATAAAGAACATATTTTTTGTGATTCCAAAAAATTTTATTTTGCTTCATTTGGAGTTAAAATGAATTTATTATGCATTTACAAGTTTATTCAATTTTTTAGTTCAACAGATAAAGCTATAAGCATTTTTATTTATTTTTTCCGGATTTTAAATCGGTTAGACCCATATGTCAGTGTAACATCCTTTGCGCAGAGGCCCCTCGGGTTCTAGGGATTGGACCCCGCGGTCCTCGGCCACGTGCAACGGCAATATTAGTAAGAGTCCTTCGATTTTAGGGTTATTACACATGTCCTCGGGTCCACATGTCAGTCTCACAAGTTTTATGTTTTAAACCTCGGAAGTTTTAAACTTGTTTTAATCTCATCCTCATGCCTCTAGCCACATGGGCCCACATGTTAGTGAAACGGTGACGGCGCACGGCTGGTGAAGCAGAGGCAGAGGCGGCTAGAGAGCTTGCCGACGGCGCCGGCGGTGGACGGCGACGAGATAGACGATGCTGCCCAAATACAAAATGTAGAGTAGCTCATGGCGAAGCTATAGGTGGCGGTGGCACGGTCTGCGGTGGTCGGAATCGTCGGTGGTGGCGGCACAAACGGTGGGATGGTTCGGAACGGCGAGGCCGATCGAGCTACGGCTTGATTCAATGCAAACTAGCACATGCATGGGCAACCACTTGGTACCAGGGTGCTCACCAAAGGTCCTGTGAGGGTTGGACGGCGATGGTGACGGTGAAAGCAGTCCGGCGGCGGTGGAAACAGCAGGATGACGGTGTCGGCTGGCTTCGGTCCATGGGTGACTGGGAAACGGTGTCGACCAAGTTAGTGGGGCCCTAAGGAAGATACTAGAGCGAGGAATCGACGCGAAGCTCACCAGAGAGGGCGAATCGACAGCAGCGGCGGCTTGATCGGAGGGAAAGAAGACGACGTCGATCTCCTGGTGCATGGCGTTGCGGATCGATTGGTTGAGGCTAGGGAATCCTGGGATCAAGACGATACTGGCAGTGAGGTGTCTCGGGCTGGGGTTGCTGGAGCTCGCCGGAACGGTGACAACCCTAGCGGCGGCGTCCAGAGGTGATGGTGGCGGTGACCATGACGACAGCTGGCGCAACCTAGGAGGGAAACGGCAAAAATGGGTCATCCAGAGAGAGGAGATCACGTTCTGGGTAGCTTTCTGCGGCAAAGCTCACCGGAGTCTCGTCAGCATCGATCAAGCACCTGCCGGTGTCAGAAAAGACGATGGTGTTCCCGGTGTTCCAGTGGTTTTCAGGCCGAGGCGATGCACGGAACACGGTGTGCAAAGGACGTTGGTTTTGTGGGTGCAAGCGTTCCTTAAATAAGCGAGGTCGTGCAAGGGATGGATGACTATGGCGCGGTCTTCGGCAAGGCAGAGCATTCCCGACGCGTGGCACGACTTCTCTACATTGGTCGGCTAGCTGGCATGTGTGTGAGGCTGTCAGGTGGGTCCTAGGCTGGTAGGGCCCACTGTTCAGAGAGAGAGATAGGGAGACAAAGCTAGAGGCTGTCCCAAGCTATTGAAATCGTATGGTTTTCTCATGCAAAAATGGATGGGTTAGAGAGTGAAAATAATTCCAGTAAAAATAGTGTAGTTAGTCCAAGGTATGGTCAAAGCACTGGTCTAAATGCATTTGACTTAGGGGTTTTGGTTGATTTAGGATAAATCCCCAAAGTGGGCTGGTTAACAGAATTGGAGGAGCTGGGTTATGTGCAGGGGTTGCGTGCCTATTATTTCATGCACTTAATTTGTGATCTAGGTTTGGGAAAAAATACTGGAGGCAGAGGGTACATAGGAGAACAGCTTGGTAGAGGTTCACTGGATGATAAGCTGTGGATTTTATTTGGTGACATTGCAAAGTCAGCTGGATTAAATTGGTGAATTCCAAATTTCAGCAGCCTTGTGGGATTTATTTGGGGTACCAATTTAAGTTTTAAAATCTTTGAAAATTCAGGCAAGCTTAGGGTGATGTGTAGTAATTTTAAAAAAATTTCCAGATTTTTCCATTGAACCATTTATTTTTAAAATTTTCTCTTGTCCACTTCAGTGCTTATGAGCCTATTATGAAAATGCAGTAAATATCCACAAACAATGAAAATAATTGTAACAGCCTTAAAAATTGATTAAGTTTTAAAACCGTTTTTATTTTTGTGAATTTCTAAAAATCACGCGTCAAGTTTTTTGTTTCATTCTATTTTCTTAAAGCCGTTTCTTGTGCGATGTATTTGTTCCTCGCTTTCTTTTCTTTTTATTTTTGTCAGAAGTGCAATCCATTCATCCATCCATTATCGTAAATCCTAGCGGACGAGTTTGTTTCGCCGTTAGGCCATCGGCACATTTCTCTTCCGCTCGTCGCTGGCCTATTTCTTTTCCTCGACCCAGCCTGTTTCTTTTCCTCGACCTGGCCCATTTTTCTTTTCTTTTTCCTTGTCTTTCTTTTTCCCTCTTCCACTGGCCAGCGAGCTTGGGCCAGCTCAACCTCCACCGCTCCCATCTCCCTCCTAGCTCTGCCACGCAAGGAAAAGCCTTGCTCTGCCTCTCCTCGCTAGGCAGTTGCTTCCTTGGTGATGATCAGATGTGCATGTGTCGAACACCCGTACCGCAGCCACGCCACCTAGCTAACCAAGCCCCAGCTCGAGCTCATCCCTTCAAGGCCGGTCACAGCTTGCCGCCGCCTCTGCTTTTCACTCTATCTCCCTCTGTGAGCCACCCCGTCGGTCGCTGTCAACAGCAAAGAGGAGCGCCAGCACCTCCCCTTCAACCTCCCGGAAGCCATCTCGGCCTCCGCGCTGCCGTTCGACGTCGCCGGAGCTGAGAGTGCCGAACCCTAGCTTCGGCCACCTCCCCTTAATCCCCAAAATTCGTCGTCGTTGTCATCTCTCCCCCAAAATTGAAGGTACAATTAGGACCCTCGCATCACAAGCTGCAAAACCCCTCTCCTTCCTCCGCCGTTCCGCCGCCGGGAGCTCGTCGGCGCCGCCCTGTTCTGCCCCCGCCGGCCGCTAGGCGCGCCGCCACCTCGGCCTTCCCGTGCCCAACCGCCGCCACAAAAACCTTCCCCTGGCCGCCCTGAAACTCCTCGACCGCCGCGCCCCTGCCGGAGTTCGCCAGAGCGCCGCCGCCATGATACTCCTCTTCCGCCGCCTACTGCCCGTCGTCGCCAAGCTCGCCGCCGCCTCCCGGCCGCAACCGACTGGAGAATGGGGTCGCCACCCCTCGGGGACCCCGGAACCGGCCTCCTTTTGCCGCCCCTCGGCCTCCCTTGCTACCGGCGCTGCTAAACCACCGCCGCCCCCTAAGAACCAGAGAAGACCGAAGAAAAACCGCTTCAAACAATTTTCCTTCAGAAAAATAATTCCAAAAATCCTTTATTCTCTGGTTTGACTGGTTCATTGACTGTTTGACCTCAAAACACAAATCTGAGACCTATTCCCGACTCCTTGAATTATTCCAAATCTAATTCAAAATCCATCTGCGCTAGTTTTGTTGCGATCCGAGCGATCATTGACACAACCCTAATTTTGGCCCTAGGGTTTTCGCTCGTCGTGACTCCGGAAAAATTCCAAACTTCTTCCAGAATTCCTCTTTTTTATATCTTGTGCACTTTCTGAGTTTTTGGCATTTATTTGGAGTTATTTTCTTATTTATCTATATTTATGTATTGATAGATTACGCTGCAGCAGATTCGATCGAGGAATCAGAGCGCAGACACGTACGCCTTCGCAGCCATAGGAGGAGACGAGTGGTACGACTATGCCAATCCTGAAGGTAAGTCATGCAATCCTTTGAACATAATTGAACCCAATCTGAAGCTAGGTCATATTTTGGGTAGATGTACTTACCTTGCAAGTACTTATATAGCATGCATGAGTTATTTTACTAAAAATTCTTTTGAAATAGTCATGACCAATTACTTTATATTGCTGTATATTATGCCATACCATGATTTGAGCCTAATATATCCTTGGTAACCCTAGATTAATCTTGATTATCATGAGCACACTAATTGCTATGCAAAGTTATCATTTTATGTGATCAATTTGGAACTAAATAGTTTATTTAAAGTTTCTAAGGACATAACCCCCTTGTGCCATAATAAGTGACATAATTAGTGCCCATCCACATGATCGAGTTATTCGGACCTAGTGTACACTGCTCCGGTGAATTGAACTTCTGCAGCCTTTTAGTGTATCGGCATTTTAGGCTTTAACGTGTATAATGGCCACTGAGGGAGATGAGATTGTTTAAATATATGTGAGTGTGGGTGCTGTGGTGCCCTTTGCGGTCTTTGAGGACTACGTGTTCCTCCTAGTCGTGCAATAGTGGGTAGACGAGTCATCAGGTTGGTGCACACCCTCGCGAAGGCCAAGTTGAGGCCAACATGCGCCTTGTCCTTTAACCCGCTAGGTAGAACAGAGATGAGCTTGGAGCAGTGGTATACTTTGTTATCTCAACCCTGATCAGGTTGTGGTATCGTGCGGGTAAAGCTAGGCAGACGTTACAAAGTCGTTGGGTATTCGAATAAGCCATGCTCCTGGTTTATGGAGATATGTCTATGGGTGAATCCAGAGTAATGGCATAAGTAGGCTTGGAATAATAGTTTGAATTTGAGGTATAATGACATGACATGATGAACCTTTAAAATTGAACTTGTTTATAAAATGGGATGTTTGTGAACTACTGATAAGGTTTAGAGATTAAACCAATACCCTTCCTTGTTATTCCTACATTAGTATAAGTTTCTCTGCATGGCTTGCGGAGTACTTATGTACTCAGTCTTGCATATTTTGGGCTCCAGCCGGTCAGGAGGAAGTTGCAGGTGGAGTCGAGGAAGCCGTCGATTGTAACGCCCCGCTTTCAGCAAGATGTTAAACATATTTTGCTAAAAACTACCCATGAAAATTTTGCCTCTTTGTGTGCTATACCGTAAGTTATGCCAGGGATCTCAGTTTATCTATCTGCCTTCATCTCGAAATCCCTCCTCTAAAAAAAATCTCCCATTCCAAAAAAAATCACCTCTGAGTTCGAATCGCCGTATTCAAACTCCGCTCCTGAGACCCTGAAGACAAATCCCTCGGTTTCTCCCTTGAGAAACCTCCGCTTCGATGTCTGAACCGATATTCCAAACTCTCCTTTCGATATCCGCTTCGAAGAATCGAATTGGAACCCTAAGAGTATACCCTTTTGAATCCTCTCCATAAATCCTTGTTTCCACCCCCCCAAATCCCTATCTGAAATTCTTCCCTCAACATATATATATATATATATATATATATATATATATATATATATATATATATATATAACCACCCTCCACCTCTGTGCCTCTAAAATCCTTAGGATCTTCCTTCCCTTGATTTGTCCACAAAAATTTGTGCCAGCTATCAACAAATTCAAAATTCAAAATTCGAATTTGAATTTGAAAAATTGTTCACCTCTACGTATCCCAATCACTGTTGGAAGATTCCTCTCTCTCTCTCTCTCTCTCTCTCTCTCTATATATATATATATATATATATATATATATATATATATATATATATATATATATATATATATATATATATATATATCCATGTAACCACCCTCCACCTTTGTGCCTCTAAAATCCTTAGGATCTTCCTTCCCTTGATTTGTCCACAAAAATTTGTGCCAGCTATCAACAAATTCAAAATTCGAATTTGAATTTGAAAAATTGTTCACCTCTACGTATCCCAATCACTGTTGGAAGATTCCTCTCCTTGAGACCTCTCGAATTATCCTCAAAAGTCCGGACACAATTTTACAAAAATTCTCCTCTGGACTCCGTCCTATGATTCCTTAGATTTTTCCTGAGTTTATATATATATATATATATATATATATATATATATATATATATATATGCTTTATTCAAAATCCCCAAAGCAAGTATCTAAATAGTCCTCCAAAATAACCCTGGAAAATAAAAAGGAACACTGTTATCACTGGGCTGCCACCTCCCTTCGTCCCTCTCTCTTCCATATGGCCCAAGGCTCGCATGTGAAACCAAGCCGCCACACGCCACAGATGGCCTCCACGTGGCCCGCGCGCACCACGTGCAACCGCCCGATCGCACTCGTCGGAGGCGCTCACCTGCCGCCTGCTCGATCCGCGCCACGTGCGCCACGCCCTCGCTCGGCCGTCATCGATCTCCCATCACTCTCACGCGTGAGTCGCCACGCTGCGCGGATTGGTGCCACGTGGCCCGGGCGTCGCGCGCCTGCCATCGATCCTCTTGCTCGCTTGCCAAATCGTGTGAGCGCCCGCCCCCTGGATAGCCGTCACGTAGGCAGCACGCGGCTCATCCGCCGCCCGATCTCGCCGGATGCGCGCAGCGTGGCCCGCCCGTTGCGTAGCCGTCCGATTCCCCATCCACTGTGCATCGTCTGCAACCTCCGTTTTCCCCGACTCACACCCGTTCGTGCCCGCAAGGCATTCGGTTAAAATCCCGCGCGACCGCTTGATGTCGCCTTAGCCCCGCTCCCGGCCCCGCCGACGCCGCTAGCCCCCAACTCTTGGACCGCTCCTCGCCGCCCCTCTTCACCGTCTCTGTCCCGAGCCGAGCCGGTCAAAAGCCAGCCACCCTGCCGTGTCATCGTCGTCCCCACTGAAACCTCGCGAGCCCGTACCCTACTTCAAAATTCGCCGCTCGATACACATCATCGCCCATCCAGTGCATCGCCGCCGTTGATGTAAAATTCTCTGCCCGCACGAGAGTTTGCTGCCGTGCCAATCCTCTCGCCTCTCCCCCTTAATCATTGACTCCATTATTGGAGGCTCTAGTCGAGCTCCCCCGCTCCTATAAGACCCCTACCCGAGAGCCATTCCTCTCTTTCTTCGCTTCGTTGCTCTGAGCGCCGTTGGCCGTGTGTCCCCTGAAGCACGGGCGCCCTCTGTCGCTGCCGATGCCGCCTCTCGTCCCCGGACTCCTCCCTTTGCCTCGGACGTCTCGAGCACCGCTGGTCGCTTGTCTTCCCGAGGACGCGGCCGGGCTCTATCGCCGCCATCCCACCATCTTGGAGCGCCACATGTTGGATCGAGCCCCGCGTTGAGGACGCCGCCCCGCTTCGGACCCTTCCTTCTTGCCAGTCTCCGCTCAACCCGGGATCAAGAAATCCCCAAGTTTCCCACACTGTCCTCCCCATCCCCGAACTCCATCACCCTTGGAAAATTTCGTTGCTGGTGAGCTCCTCCGTCAAATCCCCTGCGTATACCTCCCTGTGGGCTCTCTGGTGTCTCTCTCTCCTCTCTCAGCTACCCCTCGGCCGCCGTAAACGTCCACGGTCTGCCGTGCCGCCATGGGCACCCCTTCCTCCCTGGTCCCTCTCTTTCTCTCACCGCCGCCATTGGGCTCTCGTCGCCCGCCGTTGTCACCCATCCATCCGCAAATCCGAGTAGTTCAATTGCATCGCCGTGGTCTCCTCCTCCCGGCGGCGCTGCCGCTTGCCGCCTATCACCGTCCCTCGTCGGAAGCACTTTGGTCGCCGTGAGCCATCAATCCCAAGCGGCATCACTCCTCTTCCCTTCTTCTCCCCATCCCCTACCAGCGTGGCCGCCACATAGGCGTCGCATGGCCAAACCCCGTGACCTCGTCGCTGACGCATGGGCCCCACCCCTTGCATCCGACCTCTCGGTCCATGGACCGCAAGTCACTGGTAGGTGGGCCCAATCATCCTAATCCACCGCGAACCGATCCGTGAACCCATGGCCCTGACAGCCAGACCCCAGCCACCAGTGGGACAACCCTTTTCCCTTCGTGGGTCTCTGCCATGTGGGCCATGGGGCCTTTCTTCCCTGGCCCACTCTCTCTGTTTTCTCTGCTCTGTGGGCCAGGCCTGTTAGTAGGTCCCACTGTGACACACAGTGGAAAGATTCCTGGAATATTCCCCCGAAAAATTAATTAAATCCTTGTCCACCTCCCAAAAATTCAATTTAACCTTTGGAAATTCATATCTTTAGTTCCGTAACTCCAATTGACTCCGTTCTAACTCCAGTAATTTTCTAAAATTGAGATCTAGCTAATGGCTCTATTATTAACACTAAATAGGACCTATTTCTTGGACTTTGTGTAGATTTTTGTGTGTTTACGCATAATAACGGTCGTCGGAAATATCGTTTCGGAGCGGATTTCGCGACGATTTCTCGATGACCCATGAAGACCTAGAGCAAGGCAAGTCACTTTTGATCAATCGATCCTATAATTGAAATTTAAATTATTTTATTTGTGAAATCTTGCATCGATAGGCGTGCACTGATCCGTGCGGTCCCTTTTGCGAGTCAGACTGGCGGACCTTCCTAAATTTGCTGCATCTAAATCCTTCCTTGATGATTGAAATACCCAGTTCCCTTGTAACCATCGCTGTCGCACCTTAGTATTCGTGCACTATTGTATGAGTACCCATGTCCCTTGTAACGGTCGCTCCTTTAAACTTAAAATTTGAGAAACTTCTTGGGTAAAATATGGTTTTACGAAACATTTGAAAAACCCGACACCTAGGTCGATACCTTGTGAAAGCAAAAATAAATTTTAAAATGGAGATTGTGACACAAGGCCGGTTCAGTGTGTGGGATGCCTATGTGGTCGCTTTAAGTACCGATTTCTTCAGAATTTCATCTGAACATATGACAGTACAACCACATGGGTGATATAGGAAGCCCCTAGCTAAGTAACTAGCCTCTCAGGGATGTCTTGCATGCCATTGGACTGTGGATCGTGCGGGAGGGCATCGGGGTTGTCTCTTGGGTTCCTGGTACAACATAGTCATGGACATACCCTGTGATTGGTCTCGAGGACCACTCCAGTTGGCATGGGGTAACCTGGGAGGGCTAGGAAAACGCCTTGTTGCGAAAACCTCTAGGCCACCGATCGTGCCTGATCAGTGTGAGCTGGTGGCTAGAGTGAGTCGCGTCGTGTAGGTAAGGTGTACCCCCTCTGTACAGGTCTAAACTGTTTGAACAGCTGTGCCCATAGTCATGGGCGGATGTGAGGTGATTTCTTAGCGTAGTTTTATTTTACCCTGTTTGCAAAATATGTGTGGTTTTGGGAGCTGTGAAAAAGATGTGCTGTCGAGGACGCGGGTTGTCCGATGATGTCGGCTTGGCTGTCGAGGACAGCAGGACTCGGGAAGTCCGGTGAAAAAATGTTTTGGCTCAGGAAGCCGATTGATGTGAATTCTTGAGATTGCGAAAACTAGAGAAATAAAGATTGATGCATCTTTCACTCCGATTGGGCGAGATTCACCTCGTTCTGATTGTTGAAAAGCACATACTGGTAGGTTTAATAGATTTCAACAAAACGGATTTACAAAATATCCAATCTCTCTTTAAAGCTTGCAACAACTACCTAAGTTTTCTTGGCTTACTGAGTATCTGAGTACTCACCCTTGCTCTATATATATAGTTCTCCGCCGGGAGCTGAAGCTGGAGTTGTATTGATGTGAAGACTAGGGTTTCGTCTTGGTTCCCAGCCGTTGCTTGTGTTGGGACTTAGTCCGTTGTTCTGCTGCTGCCGCTGTCTCTGTACTGTTTGTTGCTATTTCCGGCTTGCTTCGAAGCTGCAATGTAAGTTAAGGTATATGTCTATTTATTTAGTTATTTATTTAATCAAGGTACTATAATGATGCATATCTGATTTTTGTGGATACCAGCGCTACGTCATGGTTCCGTGGGAAGGCAATTCGCGCTGTTTTTCTGCGGGATGCCTTATTTGGTGCCGTTGTACGGCGGTGCCAGATCAGGGTGTGACATCGATCCACAGGACTAGAACGAAGATGAAGGCTTCGAGTTCTAGGTCGACTCTACGCTCAGGCCGTTCTTGTGGTGCAGAGTTACATCTTTTGGTTGTATGTGTATGGCCATAGGCCCATTGGGTGCGTGTGTTAAGTCTAGGTTGTACTAGAACCTTGTCGGATTGTATAATTAATCGAAGTTCTGTTTCTATATCATTCTACGTGTAACTAAACTTCCTTGGTGGTTATGTGTGTTGTGGGATGTTTGGACCCCTCTCCAAACGGTTCCCACAATAATAATATGCACATATAAGAGTGATGATTTATTCCTTGTATAATTTATTACATAATTTCTATATTACTAGCAAGATGCTCGTGTGTTATAATGGAATATCTATTTAAGCCCTGGTCATCATACACGTTAATTGTTCTAGTATAATGATACAAACTTACATTTGCATTTTACTAAAAACAATCCAAAGCATCTCATTCGATTTGTATCTATTTTAGTAGAGCTTTAGTTGAAGTCTATCAGAAAATGCAAGCACGTTTATCAGGCTAGCAGACGGCGCCTAGAGAGCAACACCAACTCGAGGGACAAAAAGCAAATCTACGAGCTTTTTCTGCGATCTGTGCAGCTGGTCGAGGAGCTCAAAAGGAGATGCAAAGGGTGGAAACTGGACGCGATTCAGACCGAGCTTGCTCCAGGTGTCCATTTCCCTGCATTCTTTGTTCCAGTGATCAGCTTGCACAGTAGAAAAGGAGAGGCAGGCAGCATCGGCCAAAAAGTGCAGGCTCTTCGATACAAAGTTCGAAACCAGTGAACATGTCGAAAAATTCCTACATGAAATTTGAAGGGAAAAATTTTACTTTGGCATACGAATGACTGAAATTCGAAGCTAATTTGACTGAATATCTGAATACTTCTGTCTTCTGTCAGTGTAGGTACTGTGTAAACATGCTACGGAATTAGCATACGAACCTGAAAATATTCGCTCTAATCCCGGTGCGCCCGGCTGCACCAAATGGAAAATTCATGGCTCATCATATCTAAGCCATCATGAAAGCACCCCACAGAACAGATTTCTCTTCTTTCACCTCCCAGCTTACCCAACTTTTTTTACTTTCCCGCCTATTGCTCACAATTATCTCAATTGCGTGATCCTGCAAAGCTCTTAGCCTCCCCGCCCAAGTTTCCTCTTATTCCCCTGACCCCTCCACTCGGGAAGAAAACCTTGAGAGATTATTCTCTCAAGACATGCTTAGCAGCATCAGCAGATGCACTTGCTAGAAGAGTGAGGCAGCAGCTAGCTCACTTTAACACTTTCCTGAATCAGCACACTCCTACTTGCAGTATATGTTTAAAAAGATCCATGATAAAACATGTTTGTGCTCTTTGTCTCAGTATCTACCAAATAATTGTAGAGCTTTCTGAACAAGTACCTGAAACCTTATTTGATGTTGATGTTCTGGTGTTCCCAGCTACAACCACAATATTATTTTTTCACTTGACCTGAGAAGTTACACTGGTTAGCATAGGAAATACCTATCTGGACTGGGAGAGTAAATGGATAATAAAAATATAGTTAGGTTTCCATACAATTGGAAGAGATAAGATAGTTTACCAGACTACGGCCTGTTAATGCAGGGAATGAGAAGCTGTGGCTGCATCTGTGTACTGGATCAATGCCTAGATTTGTACAAAAAATGATTGAGCCCTTACGCTGCGCATGGTGGTAGATATGGATCAGTGCACCAGCCTGGCCTCTCTTCAGTTACTCTGTACATAGAGAAGTATCACCCAAGAAACTAATATAAGTAGGTGATGATTAAGCAACAACGAAGCATTGTAGATTACCAGCTCACTTGTGAACTTCTTGATCTCCTCGCCGTTTGGTCATTTCCCATTTCAAACCTCTATCAGGTTCCAAACCTGGCTGAGAGGTCTCCAACCCATGCTTCCTAACAAGCTCAATGTACCTGAAAATTTTGTGTTGAAATACTCTTCCTTAGCAGAACAAAAATAAACAAACAAGGGGGAAAGTGGTGTATGCTTACGCCTCTGCACTGAAATGTTCAACACCTAGATCCTCATCCCAGATAAATATGTAGTCATACCGGGCAACAATATCCGCCAGACATAATCTATCTTGGATGGCCGTGAGCCCTTGAATGCTGCAGACACTATCATCCCCACGATCCCAGCAGCAAGGTTACCAAATCCCTACAAGTTCATCAGTGCAGATGTATTATGTGATCTGACAACAATTTGATCAAGTAATTTCCCTCGAGACAACATGAGAGAATTAACAATAATTCACCGCTCGCCACCGTCCCTGTGGTGCACCCAGTTCAGGGTCCGATGGTGCAGGAGTTGGCCGCCGCCGGCCTCGGGGCGCCGCCAAGCAGGTACGTGCTGCGGGAGAAGGACCGCCCGGCAATAAACGGCACCGTGCAGGCGCAGCCAGAGTTGGCTGCCATCCCCACCATAGATGTGGCACGCCTGGCCGAGCCCGGCGACGTCGACGAGGCCGCCAAGCTCCGGTCGGCGCTCCAGTCGTGGGGGCTCTTCGCCGTGACCGGCCACGGCATGCCGGAGCAGTTCCTCGACGAGATCCTCTCCGCGACGAGGGAGTTCTTCCACCTGCCGCCGGAGGAGGAGAAGTACAGCAACGTGGTCGACGGCGGCGAGAAGTACCAGACAGAGGGCTACGGCATCGACCGTGTCGACACCGACGAGCAGGTCCTCGACTGGTGTGGCCGCCTCTACCTCCAGTTCCAGCCGGAGGAGGAGAGGTGGCCGCAGTTCTGGCCGGACCACCCGTTGGCGCTCCTGCCGCTCCTGGAAGAGTACACGCTGAGGAGCGAGCAGGTCTTCAAGCGCGTGCTCGCCGCCATGTCGAGGCCGCTGGGTTTCAAGGAGGAGTTCTTGGTCGACAAGGTCGGCGAGAGGGCCTCGAGGTTCGCGCGGTTCACCTACTACCTGCCATGGCGAACCCGGTGGCCGCGGCGGGCGGGAGCTGGTGCGTGGCGAGCCAGAGCGCGAGCTCGACGGCTTTGCAGGTGGCGATGGACTACGCGTGCTGGCAGGGCGGCGCCGACTGCTCCGCCATCCAGTCCTGCGGCAGCTGCTTCAGCCCCAACAGGCCAACACCGTCCACGACCACGCGTCGTACGCCTTCAACAACTGGCGCCGTGCGTCGGCGCGCATGGCGGCGCCGTCGGCGGTGCGGATCGGCAAGAGGAGCCCCTTCCTCGGCGGGAGGCTAGCGGTTGGGCCGAGGAGATCGAGGCCTGTGCCCCGGAATCTCGTTGCGCTGGTGCAGGTCGTGCCGCCGCCGCGAGCGCCGTTACCCTAGAGGGCGAGCGGATGGCGCGGGGGTTCCGTGGCGTCCGGGACGACCTGACGGAGCTGGGCCGCCACATTCTCGACATCGCCTGCTTCCTCCACCCGCTGCTCGACCCCGCCCACACCGACTCCCCGCCCGTGACCCCCACCCGCCGCCGCTCCCCCTCCCCCCGCCCCGCCACCCTGCCGTCCCCCTCCATCATCGCCGGCATAATCGCCGACCTCGCCGAGATCGGTGGCTCCTTCACCGGTGGTTTCGCCCGCGACCACCCGCAGGCCTTCCCCGCTTCCGCCGGCTCCGCCGCCGCAGTGGAGTCGCCGAGGACTGCTTCCTCTCCTCGTACGGCACCAGCGCGACGCTCCCATCTCTCAAAGGAGGAGGAGAGTGAGGGGCGGGTGGTAGGGTGCAAGGGTCGAGCGAGCAGCCAGGGGGAAGGAAGGAGGGGCGGCTATATGTGTTCAAATGGTTGTACCCTATCAGGTAGGTTCGGACACAATGTTATAGTAACCGTGTCTGGATCGGTATGATACGGATGGCCGTGGGCCATACCGACACGGTTTGAGTATCCGTGTCATGTCTGGGCCGGCGGTACGGCACGGCCCGTGTACTGTAGCGGCCGGCACAGCATGGCACGAGCACGGCCGGCCCGCTACAGCACGGGCGCGCGGGGGGGGGGGGGGGGAGGGAGGGTTGGGGCAATGGTCGGTTTGCCTCGATGGCCCAATAGATAGTTAACACGTGTTCCAACGGTCGGAAATAACGGCTAGATTTCGAATTTAGCTATTGAAGGGCCAAAAAAAATCCAAAAAAATAACAAAAAATCCAAAAAATTATAAGTTTTTTCCCTATAAATAGGGCAGCCAGCAGCAACATCTTGACTCATCCAAACCTCCCAATCTCTCATCTTGTGTTCTCTTCTGCTCTCTTTTACTCTCTTGCGCTCTAAATTTTTGATTTACACACATTTTTGTCTAAAAATAAAAAAATTTCCACATTCAAATAGCTGATAGCTTGTCACGCTCAGAAATTCACTAGAATTTCCAAAGCTAATTTGTACAATAAATCCTCGTCTAGGAATCAACTGAGGTACACAAATCAACAATTTGATAAATATAACCAAAACGAAATAACAATAAATACTTACAATAGAGGCACTTAGTTCTCACACAGAAGAGAACAGCAGTGGAACGACAACTAGCGTAGCTTCAGCTCTAAGCCACATGCAGCTTAACTGGGGTATAAGCCAAATACCAAACTTCTCCTCCTCGCAAAGCTTCACTATGATGATTGTAGTAATGCAAGACTGAGTATCACTCACCGTACTCAACAAGCCACACTAGAGAATACAATGTAATGCAACAGGAATCCAAAGGAAAGGCATAGTATGGCTCATTTGCATAAACAACATTTAAAACTTTTGCCTTTATAAACATTAAAAAACAGTATAGTTTAATTATTATCAACATTTAACCAATCTCTAAACAGCGCTCCAACGCAGTTCAGGCCCCAAAATCATAACCCTCCAAACTGGAGCTATCAAATTTTCACCATTTATCAACATCATTAAGCAGTGTGGAACTAATCACAGAAAACATTGCTAGGCCTGCCCATTCACCGCGGGCACGGCTATTCGAATAGTTTTACTCTGGCCAGAGATGTACAACTTTACCCACAAGACACGACTCCACACATGTCACCATGCCCCGAAATACCACCATGGTGCTGCAAAGGGGGAAACCGTGACAAGACCTTTCGCATAACATGTCCAACAGAACAGCACCCGCTTAACAACCAGTCTCCAGCAGGAACTGATCAGGCACCCAACAGGGAGACGATTCAACGCCCAGAACATGGACTTATTGATACAGCCATGGTGGACTTATTGACACAACCACAACATACCGTGGTGCCTCCTGTTGAACTCGCTACACTACAGATCTAGCCGTTGCCCATTCTGGCTTGTGGTTAGTATGGTAAATGCTTCACAACAACTACTTCGTGAACTGGTCCTTAGATATCATGAGCACCGTTAGTAACATTCACAATCCTAGTGCTCACAACCCACCATTTAGTCAAGTTTTAGTTGTTGCAATTAATTAACCAACCACGACCACAATCGTGAAAATAATAACCACTATCTATTAATTAATCAGAATGAACGAATGGTTTCCCACATAAAATGACGCTACAGTTTCTAGGCACTGGCTAAGCAAATCCTAAATAATCTAGCTAGATAATTAATTTAACATCCAGCTAGTCAATATCAATTACCTGGGATATTAAGCTATAGATATCAACATCAAAATGGCCATAATTATCAATGGATATTGGATAATAAATAAATACCCATATAATGTCATTCCAAAACATTTCATGCAATAATTTTAAAATAAAATAATTTTTACAAATGGGATCAACATGCTCAAGGAGATTTTCGTTTGACTTGCCTTGCAAAAGAAAACGTCTTCAGCAAATCTTCTGAACTTTTCCGTAGACTCCGCAATCTTCCGAAACAGCGATTATACGTGACTACACGGAAAATGATGAAAAACCCTAAGAAACTCCAAATAAACAGTACATAAAAATATATAAACAAGTAAATTATGATTTTAGATGAATTTAGGAAGAAGAACGGGTCGAATCGGAGTTCGGACGGAAAATATACGGCTTTCGGAAGATTGAATTCGGAATAACCCTGAAAAGAAATTGGAAAAAGAATATTCTTGGAATATTCCCTCGAAATTAAATCAAAAGGATTATTTTTTTCTCTGGAAAAGAGAGTGGGGCCCACTATCAATGGCTCAGCTCTTGTGGACCAGGTCTATGGACTAGAGAAGAATGGGGAAGTGGTGAATAACGAGTTGGCAGGATGAGGTGGCGGCTGATATGGATTGCTGACGAGACGGCCTAAGGCCGACACGGCACAAAACTGGGTTAAAGGAATCCGACGGCCAAGATGGCATGAAGGCGATCGAACGGTAGGGCTTGCTTCTGATTTTGATAGAAATCGAACGGCGCAGATAGAGTTAATCCGCGGTGAAGATTGGCTTGATTATTTTAGATAGATCGAACGGTTTGAACTAGGTCTCGAGGGTTCGACGACTGAGATGGCACCTGTTCGGTGGATAAGGCTTTGATGGCCCAAACCTAATCCAAGGGCGTCGTTTGGGTTCGATCAGAATCTTAATGTGGATCCATCGGTTGATATTTTCTTGAGATAAGATAGATGGCCCCTAGTATCGTACGAAAGGGAGCACTGTCGGCCGGTAGGGGAGGATGCTCGGCACCGAGGAGAGCCCTCGGTCGGCGGCCAGCGGCATGGGCGACGTCCGGCCGCGATCGGGCGGTGCTGATGGTCCGATGACGACGAAGTTGAGTTGCCGAGCAGAGGGAGGAAGAAATAGGAAGGGCGCTGGCGGCAAGGTGCGTCGGCGAGGAGGCGGCAACGACGTTCCGAGGATGGCGCGGCCGGGGCACTGCGACATGGAGACGACACCGACAATCGGACACAGAGCGAAGTAGGGAGTTGACCGAGAGCGACAACGGGCCGAGATGCTCACTAGTTGTAGGTGGGATTTGCGGAGATGACACCGACGACCGAGCACCCAACGGCAGCGCCGGCTAGAAGCAATAGGGCAACAGCAGCGCCTTTGTTTGCAGACGGTGGCTCTGGATGGCGGCAGCAGGGCGGTGGTGCTCTCAGGATGCGAGGGTGGCGGCGCAGCTCGCAGGGGCGGCGGCGTGGCTGGAGCAGCAGAGCCCGGCGGCGGGACGGCGGCTCACAGGCGGCACCACCTTATGGCGCGAGGCGACGGCCAGGGCGGCAGGGCGCAGCGGGGGCGGCAGCTAGGGCATAGGGCGGCGCAACTATTTGTAGGGCGTGGCTCTAGAGTCCCAGGGCGGCACGGGGCGCAGGGAGTCCTGGGGCGGCACGACCTTCGTGCGGGATTCACGGCGTCGGACGCGGGAGGTGTAGGCAGCGGCTCGGGCCCAGGAGAGGGGCAGCGGCGCAGGCCGGCTGGGGTAGGCGCGGGAGGAGCGGCAGGCCAAGCCGGGGCCTAGGAGGCGGCGGCGCCGAGTCGAGCCGACAGGAAGAAAGCAGGAAGAGGAAGGAAGAAGAACAGGGAAAAAAAGAGAAGGAAAAAAAGAAAAAGAAAAAGAAAAGAAAAGAACAGGGAGAGAGAGAGGATAAGGAAGAAAAAGAAAAAAACCAAGGGGTTTTTGGGGAAAAATCCTAAATTGAAAAATTTTAGTATTTTGGAATATTGAATATTCGAATACTTTGGTATTATTTTTGGGAATCGAAAACTCAGAAATATTTTACGGAATTCGGAAATTGGGAAAATTAGAATATCAAGGGATTTGAATTTATTTATCGGAAACTGGATTTCAAAGGAATATAAATAATTTATTTCAGAAAAAAAGGATTTTTTGAGATTTAAGGAATTTCTGAGTTTTGGAAACTGGATTTATTCGAGAACGTTGGATAGTGAATTTTGTAGGGTTTATTTGAGAGGAATTAGATATATCCGACAGTCCGGATTTTGGATTTTGAGAATATTTTACGGAATCGGACTTTTAGGGAATTGGGGATTTGGGAACAACAGCTCGAGTCTGAGTAGAGCAGAAGGGCACAAAGGGATTGGACTTGAAACGACCCGACAAAAGGAATTTAGAATTTGTTTAAATAATTACTAAAATTGATCTTTGTGGTATTAAAATTAATTTTAGAGCTCTGAAAAACCCGAGAAAATTTCAGAGAGTGTATACACACACGGATAATTTATTAAAAATTATTTCGACAATGATTTATTAAATAATTTTTATTCCCTATTTTTACTTTACTTAATTAATTTGCTTTATAATTTAATATAAATTCTAGAAAATCAATTATTAATTAATTATTTAATTCCTGAAAAATCGGGATGTGACAAAGGTGCAGCCTCCGGTGCTCCTGCAAGGTAAAAAAAATTGTAAATTTCCTTCTTTGTTCATATTATTTTTTTGGTACTAATTTTCTCTATTTATATTTCAGAATGGATCTGAACTACCCGACGTTCCACTTGAGCGACTTCGACCTGAGCTATATGCCGATGTCGCAGGGAGACGACTCCAGGTCGGCTCCTACACCGCAAGGACAGCCGAAGGAAGTACATGTGACTTCGGAAGGATCCAGAACTGTGAGCGGGAGCCTATCAACGGCAATTGGCTCGAAGAGATCACGAACTTCCTCCGCCTGGCAACATTTTGATGAGATCAAGGAGACCGGCGTGGATGAAAGGGAGGTAACTTACGCGAAATGTAGAATTTGTAAGACTAAACTTTCTGGAAAATCTTCTGGTGGAACAGGGCATTTGAGACAGCATACTAAGACGTGTGCGAAGAAACAAGGTTACCAGCTATGATAGCAGCAACTGGTACTAAATCCTGATTGTACGGTACGTTCATGGGAGTATGATTCTCAGGTAACATGAGATTCCCTTACCCGTTTAATTGCTAGACAGAATCTACCCCTAAATTTTGGTGAGTCTCCTACATTTGAGACTTATATTAAAACTACTCATAATTCTAGGTTTCAAGCTGTTAGTAGACAGACCACAACTCGAAACTTGATGAATGTTTACAACCAAGGTCAGGACAATATTAAATAATTGTTTGCTACATGCACCTTTTCTGTTGCGCTGTGTTCGTAAGTGCTTCTTTTAAGCTTATTTAAGCCCGCACGCAAAACGATAAACGCCATTAGCACGTGATTAATTAAGTATTTAGTATTAAAAAGTTGAAAAATGGATTTATTTACTTTTTAGAGCTACTTTTATATAGAAAATTTTTGTAAAAAACGCACCGTTTATCGTTTTGGGAAACATGCGCGCGGTAAACGAGACAAAGCCAGACGCAAGAAGCACTTTCGAACGGTGTCTTAGTATCACATCTGATATTTAGAGTGGTAGGGCTAAGGAGGACTATATTAGTGTAGTTACTCATTATGCTGATGATTTCTGGGAATTACAAAAAAGAGTAATAGTTTTAAAATTAATTGATGTTTCACATACTGTAGAAAATATTGCTGAACGAATTTCTAGAATTTGTGAAGAATTTGGCCTCACAAATAAAATATTTGCAGTAACCCTAGATAATGCAGCTGCAAATTCCAGAGCAATGGAAATTCTTTAGCCTTTATTCAATGTTTATGCTGAATCATTTCTTTTACGTCAACGTTGTGCTTGCCATGTTATTAATCCTATAGTTAAATCCAATTTTAAGAGAGTAAGTGTATATCTCGATTCTATCCGTGAAGCCATAACATGGCTCAATGATTCTATTCCTCGATTTGCGACCTTTAAGTGATTCTGCATCGCTTCGGACAAGTGTCCACACAAGTTCCAAACAGATGCGGACCATCGGTGAAACTCGACTTATTTGATGTTGAGATATGTCTTGCCTTATAAGGATATATTAACTGTTTTTTTGCAGTCCAAGAATGTTATTACTAGTGACGGGCAACCGCTACTAATAGAACAGTCTTGGCATGTTGTGGAAAGATTTTATTACTTCTTTGAAACATTTTATGATGCAACTGTTACTTTGTCTGGCGTTTACTATCTAATTGCTAATTTAATTTTGCTTAAAATTTTTGAGATTGCCACTTTATTAAAAGAATATGAAGATGACCAACTACTAGGACTTGCAGTATTTCACATAAAGTAAAAATATCTTAAATACTGAAGGAACATTCCATACTTGTATGCTTTTGCATTTATTCTTGATCCTAGGGGTAAAATGTGGGGGTTCCTTAATATTTTGAATCTTATTGGGGATGCAATGAATATTGATTACACTAATTACTATTCCGATTTTAAGACTAAATTGTATGAAGTGTTTCGAAAGTATGAAACTATGTTTCAGGGGGTTCACGTGCAAAGAGCCCCACCCATCCCTGTACCAGGTAAGAAAAAATTGCAGTGGGACCGAATTTGGGGTGGTTCCTCTTCTTCTGTGAGCACCGGTGGTGGAAGTTCGGTCGCAGCAAGTCCTGCACATGCTTTGCTTGAAGCCCTTGAGCTGTCCACCTACTTGGACAGTAACTCCATCAACCAGGAAGATCTCAACGTTCTGCAATCGTGGAACGATCACAAGACCCAATATCCCGTGCTCTCAAAGTTAGCACGGGATGTGTTCACAGTGCCTGTGTTTACGGTATCCTCCGAATCGGCCTTCAGTCTTTGCGGAAGAATTATTGAGGAGAGGAGAAGAAATCTCCGCAGTGAGGTGGTAGAAATACTACTTGCGGTCAAAAACTGGGAGCTAGCCAAGAAACGTGCCCAACACACCATGTAGAACCAAGATTGGCTGATCAGTTCGAAAATCTCTAACTAGAAAATAAGGAACTAGAGTAATATTTTTTATTTTTAAGTGTTGACCTTTAGCTGTACTCTTTTTTCTTTGTCATGGTTTTCTCAAAATTGAGTATTTACATGACAGAGTTTTTAATGAGGCAGCTATGTAATATCAAATTCAATAAAGATCATCGCATATTTTTTCTCTATATCTATGCAGAAATTAAATTACATAATTATATATGTGTTGCTATTTTGCTTGTTTAAAAATATAAAAATTTCCTCCTCTAATATCATCAAAAAAATACCCTCATGTTTTTTTACTTATCTCAAATAATTTTTTTCCTTTTTTCATATTTTTTTACCAGTCTGCTAATTTTTACAAATTTTTTAAGTCATTTTTTCATTTTTTCCTTTTTTACTGTAACATTTTTTAATCAGCGCCGTCGCCGGCGGGGCACCGACTAGCAGCCCACGTCTCCACGCCTGGCGCGGTGGCGGGAAGGGCGGAGCGGACCGGGCCAGCTCGGGCACGGTGGGTCGCCGACGGACCGTGCCGGCACGGCACGGCCCACGACCTCGACGTGCCGTGCCTGGGCTGGGAGGAAGGCACTCGGGCCGGCATGGCATGGCCCGCTACAGGGGCCGTGCCTAAACGAACCGTGCCATAGCGGGCCTTGCCGGACCGTGTCGACCCGGTCCGCCCGTTTGGACATCTATAGGGGCGGCGGCGGCGGCGAAACGCCAAGAGCAGGAGCGAGAGACATGTTGACGTCAGCAAAGGCGGACGAACGAAATCACTATATACTTTTATAATAGTAGAGATATTTTTCTGGGTCTGTAACAGTGAAAACAGACCCCTTTGATGTGTACACATTAGAGCGTAAAAAATATATCATTTAAAGATTTTTCTCTAATTTATTAGTGACTTCGTAGATCATATATATAAGTTAGATGTTATAAGATCGTTTACTTATAAAAGCATCAAGATCAAATTCGTATAGGTAAATAGCCCACATATAATTCGTATAGGTAAATAGCCCACATATACATGTTGAGAGAGATTAATTAAGTTAGTACAAAGTTGTCAGATGTCTAGCGGTATATATGTAATGGGTCCACCAGTTTTATTAAAAAAATTAAGGTTGGAAAAAAAAAGCCAAGGAAAGAGCATGCGATGGCCAGGTCGGAGGCTTTGTTTTCCTTTTTTGTTAATTATAGATCTAATGTCTACAATAATTAGTCTACCGATTTAAGTAAAAATTGAGGGATAGATGTTTTATTTTTTCTCAGAATTTTTATAACTTTTTGTAGTTTTTGGTTAATACTTCAACTAAACTACCGTATGGAAAAACAAAGAGCCAAAGAAAGAGCAGGCGAGTAGGCAAGATTGCTCTCGTGCGTGCGTCGGGGAGGGGTGTACTTCTGTTGCTGGACTGCGGACGGCCAGATCGGAGGCTTTGTTTTTTCCTTTTTTAAATATAGATCTAATGGCCATAAATAATGGGCCATCGATTTAACTAAAAATCGAGCGCTAAATATTTCGCTTTTTCTCAGAATTTCAATAATTTTTTCTAATTTTTGGAGGCATGACATGTGTTGGCTTAATAGCGCTCCACATGACATTTAATGGACTTTTACTATATAATAGAAAGTAGATCTCTCGTCTCTACTATTTTTGACGGGATATATCTCCCCCAAACCATACTGCGTCCACGCCTCATTGCCACTAGCGGCGGCTGCCACCAGCATCGCTTCCCACCTACTCCCTTTCTACTCTCCTGCCTTCACCTTCTTCCTCCTTCCTCCTCCCTTTCCCTCCCTCTTTCTTCTTCATATCCAAATCGAGGTTAGGTCTTCATCATTACTGGAGTCCGAAGCGTGTTGCGAGTGCTCTTTTGACAGAGTTCCATGAAAACTGAGGAGACTGGCCAGGGTGGCTGTCTGGTGACACCGAAGGATGATTTGCTCTACACAATAGCACTCCATGCTGGGCCGGCACATGTTGGCAGGGCAATGCTCTGTGCTAGGGCTACCGTCGCTCTTCGCTCAATTGTCAGGACCCTATTCCCCTACCCATGATGGCAATGCTCTTCTCCACCACCCTCTCCCCGCAGCTGATCCCTCTCTCCACAAGCTCCGCCTCCTCCAAGCTCGCCCCCTGATCTCCTTCCCATCCGAGCAACAACTGTCGCTGCCGCTGCTTCACACCCTCGTTGTTGCAGGCTGGGGGGAGGAAACGCTTCGTGTTAGTGCCAGCGCCTCCACTGCCACTATACCCACAAGTATCACCTGATATCTGCTTGATACTCACAGTTATTAGTTGGTACCAAGGTTTACATTCCTGGTGGAAACTGGTTCGGTTTTTGGATTTTTCGACACGAAACGATATATGTTTTCGACAGAAAATTCGAAGTAATTCACCAAACTCAAATTTGAATTGAGGAAAAATGAAAACAATAAAAAAATCCTATAAATACTATGAGATTTGTAGAACCTAATGGTGTAAAAAATTTTCAAAAAAATTTAATATTCGTGTTGTTTTTGGTTTGCAAAGGATGAAAGAAAGGAAAAAAATATATTTAAAGAGAAAACTATTGAACTATGTATTAGACTTTTAAACTATTGAACTTTATGTACTGGACTTTGAAATATGTAATGGGCTTTATTATTATGGTGATGGACTTAGTTGTGGATTATGTGGTTTAAATGTTGATGGGTGTCATGTATTTATCATATGATTGGTGATTCATATTGAATTGTGAAAGATAAATCATGAATATACTATGTTGCATGTTTTGAGGTTAGCAAAATTATAGGAAATGTTGCATGCCAAAATTTTTTTAATAGGTTACTCACATTTCCTATATATTTACACAATTTTTTGCAGACTTTTCCTTGCCCCTTACAAATTTTCCACAATTTTCCAAGGTTTCTCAACTATTTTTTAATTTTTAGTAAACAAAAAACATCGTCGGTTTCTTGACCAAACCGATTGATGTCCCAGTAAAACCAAGTGAAATTTCAATCATCCCGCACAATGCTGTTCCCGTTGGAATTTCGACCAAAATAATAGATAAAATGGTTGATTTTCTTTGAAAAATCAATTATACTTTGTTGCATGTTCTGAGGTTATCAAAATTATAGGAAAGGTTACATGCCAAATTTTTTAATAGGTTACTCACATTTCCTACATATTTACACAATTTTTTGCAGACTTTTCCTTGCCCCTTACTATTTTTCCACAATTTTCCAAGGTTTCTCAACTATTTTTTAATTTTTAGTAAGCAAAAAACATCGTCGGTTTCTCAACCAAACCGATTGATTTCCCAGTAAAACTGAGTGAAATTTCAATCATCCCGCACAACGCTATTCCCGTCAGAATTTCAACGATTTCGACCAAAATAATCGATAAAATGGTTGATTTCCTTTGAAAAATCGATAAAACTCGAACGTTTGAATATAAATTTTGGTTTTCAAATTTGTCCGATTTTAGCCAAAATTTGTCGATTTTCAGGAAAACCGATCATCCCGCCAGGTAGTGGGATTTGATCTCCCATCGGAAAGGTAAACCCTGGCTGATACTGATAGCTATTGACCGATACCTATGTGGTACTAGATCTGATACCGATAGGTACTAGATCTAATACCTGAAAGCCCGTTGATGTCGTCTAGAGGGGGGTGAATAAGCGTTCCTGAAAAGAAATCTCAAAATGCAGCAGTAAAATTCTAGTAGGAACCTCCGACCCCACGGGTAGGAAGCTCTGATCGGCTCTCTCAGCCTGGCCGAAGGCTCTGACCTAGAACACCGGAGGTTTCGACCCTAGTGTTCTGACTCTACCAAAACACTTCAATATGGATAAAATGACAGAGAAGAAGTCTAGAGCAAATAATAAGGTAGGAGATGGATGCAAGCAAGTATAGAGACAAAATAACATAATAACGAGCAAGCACAAGGGAGACACAAGGATTTTTTCCTGAAGTTCGGATCACAAAGATCATACGTCTCCGTTGAGTAGCTCCAGAGAGCCGGGTCTCAATTGACCCCTTGCCTCACCAAGTGACCATAATGATCAGCTGAGTATCCACTCGAATTTACCTCTTTTCTTTACGGAGACGAGGTTAACCTTCACAAACTCTTCCCGGGACAATCCACAACTCGAGAAAGCTCGCGGGCAACACCTAATCATCTATGAGGTTTTCCTCCAAAAGAAATAAGCTCCGAGCAGCTAATCCGCATCCATCCTCAAGTGCACAAGATCCTCCTAGACTTCTCTAAAGAAGAATCACTCAATTCCCCACTAGATCCTCACAAGAATCACAAAAATGACACTAGAACTAGTTGGAAGAACTCAAAAGACCTTAGGAGAAGATAGGAGACAGTGGAATAGGAGTGGAATGGCTAAGCAATGGCTAGAAACAAAGTATGGGTTTTATAGGCATTGGCATACGTCACTTAGCCGTTACTCACAGATTTTAGCCAGGGGTCGGAACCTTCGGCCAACACTTAGTCTTTGGCCAAGAAAGTTGGTCAGAGCCTCCAACCCTAGGGGTAGGAACTTTCGACCCTGTCACTGAAACTAGCCCAACCCAAATGTAAGTGTTATGCCAAAATGATATTCTCTCAGTTATTTTGGATCTTAAGCACTTGAATGGTCTTGAAACACTGTTTGTAACCTCTCTTGATGGTACGGTTTTTCTACGACTCAAAAGAAAATTCAAAAGAAATTAAAATAAACTCCAAGTCGCTTCGCCGCTTTGCGTGATGTTTTTGTAGGGGTTTTCCATGCACCACACTAAGCAACCTGGGACTAATCTCTGCCCATTTCTCGATAAACTCATTGTCGGTGCCATGGGCTTGGGGTACCTCATGAGAAGATATTGGGCCACTTGGACAGAGAATGGGTCTAGCCTTGTAATTAGGGATACAATAGGACTCGGCAGACTTAACCTTGTACGACAGGGAAAATACAGTCCTAGTCGGGCACGTTGTACTCCTAGAAGGAGATCCCTTGGTCGTAGTCCGACTGGGACTCCTACTTTGTAACCCTGTCCCCCAGTATATAAGGGGAGGCAGGGCGCCCCCTAAGGGCATGATCACCAAAATCACTAAGTTCACAATTATACATCCTCAAAGAAAATACACCATAATTGGACGTATGGTATTACCTTATCTCGAGGGCCTGAACTAGTATAAATCGTTTGTGTTTCTTTGCAATCCATCGAGTTTCTGTCCGACGAGTAGCCCTATATATTTATTGTCGATACAAAACATTGACAGTTGGCGCGCTAGGTAGGGGCTTCGTCGAGATCATCTTCATCAAACCTGATGGATCCAATCATGAGAGTCGACGGCATCAACTTCCTCCCCGGGGAAACAATCACCTTTGGGAGCCTCGACTTCGTCGCCGACCAATTCGGCAACCTTGCCCTGTCCGACTCGGACCCGATCCGATCGGCCAGGGACCAAGCCGACTCGGTGCCAGTCGGCCTACGTAACGCCGCAGCAACCCTCGTCGACATGCTGCGGTAATCTTCAATATGCCCGAGTCTAGGGACAACTCATTCCTTTAGTGTTCGACTCAAACTCAATTTTGAGCTGGCCGATATCGGGCTAAGAAAGAAAGAGATCGTCAATCTTCCGTTCGGACTCGGCAACGCCGCATATATCTTCAATCAACATCCGATGCGACAAACCCGATCCCCTGGAGTTCGACTCAGATACGGCCCAGAGCCGCTCGAGATCGGATCTAGGGAGATCGGAGTTGTAATCACCCCCATCAACTATTCTGACTTCGATTCTCAGTCGGACTCTGACTCTAAGTGGGACTGTCGATGTTTTACACTGGCAATATGATTATGGGGCTACTCGGCGAGGGGAAATCCGATGGACTGCAAAGGAACACAAGGAGATTTTATACTGGTTCAGGCCCTCGATGTGAGGTAATACCTTACATCCAGTTGTGATGGTATTCCTTTGAGATGTGTGTCGATCAATGATCTTCTGTGTTGTTCTCTGTTCTCAAGGGGCGCCCTGCCTCCCCTTATATACTGGGGAGCAGGGGTACAAGATAGGAATCCCAGCCAGATACGGCCAAGGGATTTCCTTCTTAGAGATACATCTTACCCGGCTAAGATTGTATATTCCTTTTTGTACAAGGCAAAATTTACCGGGTGCTACTATATCTCTAACTACAAGACTCGGCCCATCCTCTATCCTAGTGGCCCATATGCTTGTGATGAGGTACCTGGGGCCCATGGCCTCCACAGTAGCCCCTGAGACCTTCATAGTTGAGTCACAACTGATGCCGAGTGCTCGTCCTCCACGGTGAAGATCGCCCGAGTGCATTGTTCCCGAGTACTCTTTGTCCAAGTGCTTCTTCTTCCCGAGTCCTGCTTCATGTCAGCTGGCAGCGAGGCTATGAAGAGCTTCATATAGATGTATGAATAGTATGCGCCGAATAGGCGCACCTATTAGGTGTAGCCCTCGATTTTGTGCTTAATTATGAAGACAATTAAACATAAAGTCAAAGATCTTTAACCTTGCAGTCTTTCCCGAGTAGATTATTATTGGTATATGAGACTCTTCGGTATCATGTCAACCGGAATATGATTTATAGTCTTGCCGAGTAGCATGCTATTCGTATATGGGACTCTTCAGCTTCATGTCAGCTGGAATAGAGGGTTTATAGTCTTTCCCGAGTGGCGTCCCACTCAAGAGTTAGACTCCTCAGCGTCATGTCAGCTAGAAAAGATATTTATAGTCTCTCCCGAGTAGTATACTACTTGGAAGTTAGACTCTTCAGCATCATATCAACTAGAATAATGTTGCTCATGGCAACTGGTGGCCAAGCTTGTAGGCTGAGCACTACTTTATGAAAATAAATCCATTGCGTGGTCAGGTGTACTCGAGAAAGATATCTGCATCTCTAATTTTAATGAAGACCAGCTTGTGATCCTTATAAGGATATATCCTCGATACCTGGTGGATAAGACAGATACCCAAACACATATGTTTAGCAATTAGGTCTTCATGAAGCATATCTGTTTATCTTATCGGTTCATGTAGTAAAGTCATGTACTGAAAAATTGACTTATCTTGTGATTTATGAACTTGGCATTAGAAAGTGTGATAAGCGTGTGTACGACTGACGTGAGTCAGGTTGTAAATATCTGTGCCCGAAAATAGTGTGTTTGGTCTATTTGTGTGTAGGTACTTGGGGTCAACCTTGGTCAACGGCGGATTGGGAATAAACTCAAGGAGGAGTTTAGGTCCAGAACGGTCAAGGATGTCGGGTGGCAAGGTGAGACACAAGGTGATACATGGTGGATGAAAACTGTGTAGGGAGATATTCAGAACGAAGTTCGCAAGGCAGTGTATAAACGCTGGAAAAATCAAAAAAGAAAAGGAGTACGTGACATGGTGCTGTAGCACACGGGAAGGTGCGCGGTCCAGGCAAGGCAACAGTCCAGATGGCCCACGAAGGGGTTTTGGTTCTATAAATAGTGACTCCCTATTAATTTTTGGAGAAATTTTTTTTAGGGTTTCTAGAGAGCGAATTTGTCGTGGAGAAATCTTTTGGATGTTTTGGAGAAACATCTTGTAAGCACAATCTTGGTAATAAAGGTAAAGTTTATGGAAGATTAGTGTGGTAATTAATTCCTCTTTCTCGTTCATCTTTATGCATGCCTAGCAATGGATTTTAGATTGATTTGTTTTTCTCTAAGATTTGGGTTGGTTTCTTTGATCTAAAATCTAGCTAAGGTGTTTTTCTAGTGTTCTGGAAAGTTTGGTTGGTTAATTATTTTCGGATCTCGTTTAATCAATTAATTAGGGTTTAATTAATTTCCGTCAACTTTCTGTTCAGTAATATTGTTTCGTTAATATCTCAAGATCCAGAAGTCCGATTGATGTGATTCCAGTTGGGTTTGTTTGCAAATTTTGTCTAGTCTATTGTGACAAATGTTCAGGTCGATCGGAGTTACGGATCTACGACTACAATCTGTTTAGTGACAAAACAGCGTTCTGTCCAGATTCTGAAAACGCGGTTTTTCAGGTTTTGTGATTAGGGGAAAGTGTTAAATTTTATTTTTGACCTATGCAATCATTCACCCCCCTCTGATTGCCTATCTTAGTGTGAGTCGATCCTATAAGTGGTATCAGAGCAAGGTTATTTATTTTATTATCTTTTCTAATTGATCTTAATCGGCGATTAGAAAATATGTCGACGGATAGGTATTCCACAAAACCTTGTGTTTTCGATGGTGCTGATTTTCAGTATTGAAAGACTAAGATGGAGGCATACATTCAAGCTCAAGGCTTTACGATATGGGAGAAGATCTATAAGCCATATCAAGTTCCTGAAAACGATGCAGTGACAGCAGCGAACATGCCACAGGTGGAGGCTAACAGCAAGGCGAGGAATTTGATTATTCAAGGGCTAGGAAGAAGCAACTTTGACCATGTGGTGCATCTCAAGTCAGCACATGAGGTATGGACAGCACTTTGTGATTATCACAAAGGATCAAACACGGTAAAAGAGGTACATCAAGATATGTATAAAAAGGAATATATGCGATTTGAGATGAAACCCGGTGAATCTCTTGATGACTTCTTTGCTCGCTTTAACAAGATTCTTAGCAACTTGCGTTCTGTTAATGTTATATACACCGATGCTGAAAATTCTTGTCAATTGCTAGGAGCCTTAGATATGTCTATATGGGAGATGAGGGTAACATCAATTAGAGAATTTACTACCATGAGTACACTTATATTAGATGTGTTTTATTCTAAATTGAAAACTCATGAGCTAGATATTTTTGCTAGAAAAAATATGGCTAATAAATCAATAGCTTTAGCTTCACAAACTAACAACTCTATTGGTGATAGCTTTTCATCTAGCTATGCTTTGTCTTCTTTGTCTTCACTAACTGATGAACAGCTAGAACAACTTCCTGAAGATGATTTGGCACTGCTCTCCACTCGCTTCACAAAAGCTTTGCAAAATGTTCGATCCAGAAAGAGAGCAAATGGTGGAGAACCTCAGAGATGTTTTGAATGTGGTTCGCTTAATCACCTTCGTCTTAAATGTCCAAAATTTCTAGCAAGAATTTCTAGGGATGAAGATGAGGAGGAGGACAAGGTAGAGAGTGATAAGAAGCGAACACTCAAGAGCACTAAGAAGAAGGGGTATTTGAACAAGAAGGTAGTGCACCGTGTTCTCTCTGCTCTTGAACAGGTAAATCTAAGCGATGTGGACACCGAGAGTGATGATGATGCTACTTCCAAAGGCAAGAAAAGCTTGATTGGTCTATGTATGATGGCAAGTAGCAGAAGCGTCACCAATAGTGACATCGACAACGACAGCGACAATGAGGTAGAACCTTTTTATGATGATTTAGCTTGTGCCGTTGAAAAACTTGGTACTTTATTAGAGAAGAGAGATAAAAAGATTAAGAAACAAGATGCTTTGGTTGAAAAATTAAATGATGAGATTGCAAGACTTAAAACTTTGACTCCTATAGATGATTCTTGCAAATCATGTGATTTAGTTTATGCTGAATTTACTTTTCTAAGGGATATGCATGCTTCTACACTAAAGGAACTTAGGCTAGAAAAGGAGAAAAATGAACAACATGTCTGTCAAATTGATGAACTTGTCTCTTGTGATAAATGCAATGTTCTTAAGTTGATGTTAGAAGATGCTGATGTTAAAATTGCACAACTAAAGAAGATCTTGCTTTGAAGATAAAAGATGCTGATGTTAAAATTGCACAACTAAAAGAAGATCTTACTACCCATAAGGTTCTTTCATGTTCTAATTATGGTAAAAATGATAGATTTCAGCATGTATCTTGTAAGAATTGTGCCACTCTTTTGAATCGTATTGATTATTTGCAAGGAAAGATATGAACGAAAAGTTTGAATCAAATTTTGAATCAAAAGACTAGTTCTGAAAAATTTAAAACTGGTTTGGGTTTTGATCCTTATGATTATTCTAAGACTCATGCTCCAACTGTTGTTAAATCTCTTAGAAGTGGCATAATTGAGACAGTCAATGAACCTAAAAGGATGATTTTTAAATCTGCTGGTATTATGCCATCTTCTAGCACAACAAATACAAAAGTAGCCTTTACTTCTCAAGCTAAATACAAAGTTAAGTACACTTGCACTCATTGTGATAGAGATGGACATAAAGTAGAATTTTGTTTTAGACTAGCCAAACAAAAAATAAGAGAAAAGGCTAAAGCTTTGTCTAATTTGAGAAAGACACGCCCCTTTAGTTCTACTAACATGAGTAATGACAGATCTAAACCTTTGCATAAAAATACTTGTGTTATGTCTACTGTGTGTGCATCGTGTGTCTCAGTACTGGATTCCTAAATGCTATATTACTAACTCCAGTACTGAGACCTCGACACTGCTTTCTTCTATGTAGGCACTTCGCGCGAGAAAGGAGAACATTTAGCTAGTGGATTCCGGATGCTCATGCCACATGTCCGGTGACAAGAATTGGTTCTCCTATCTCACAGGAGCATCGCATGTTGAAAAGGTAACTTTTGGAGATGCTTCTATTTCTATGGTTGTGGCTAAAGGTACAGTAAAGTTGAGCGATAAGTTTATGTTCAAGGATGTGACTCTTGTTGAGAACTTGAAATATAACTTGCTTTCCGTTTCACAAATGATTGATGAAGATCTTGAAGTGTGCTTTAAGAAAGGTAGATGTAGAGTTTTAGATGCTTCAGGAGATCTTGTCTTTAATATTACACGTTTTGGGAGAGTGTTTAAAGCTGATTTTGATGTGTCATCTTCTGTTAAGCATAGGTGTCTAGTTGCCAATGATTTTAAAGACTTATTCTTTGGGCATCGTAGACTTGGCCATGTTGGTTTTGATCATTTAACACGTGTTAGTGGTTTGGATCTTATACGTGGTCTACCTAAGCTTAAGGGTGATAGCGATATAGTATGCTCTTCTTATAGACATGGTAAGATGCATCCAGGTTCACATCCACCTCTTACTATGGTGATGACAAACGCACCAGGACAACTTCTACACCTTGATACCGTTGGACCATCACGAGTTCAATCTTTTGGAGGTAAGTGGTACGTGCTGGTAATAGTTGATGATTTCTACAGATACTCTTGGGTTTATTTTATGGCATCTAAAGATGATGCTTTTAGTTTTTTTAGAAGTCTTGCTCATAGACTATCTGTTGATCACCTAGGAGCTCTTAGAGCAATTAGAAGTGATAATGGATCTGAATTTAAAAATTCTTCTTTTGATCAATTTTGTGCTGAAAAAGATCTTGATCATCAATTCTCTTCACCTAGAGTACTACAACAAAATGGTGTAGTTGAAAGAAAAAACAGAACCTTGGTTGAGATGGCTAGGACTATGCTAGATGAATTTTCTACTCCTAGAAAATTTTGGGCTGAAGCCATATCTACTGCATGCTATGTTTCAAATCGTGTATTTTTGAGATCAAAGCTTGGTAAAACTCCTCATGAGCTGCGGTTTGATCATAGGCCTATTGTTTCTCACTTTCGTGTGTTTGGATGCAAATGTTTTGTGCTGAAATCTGGTAGCTTAGATAAATTTGAGGCTAGATCAGTTGATGGCATATTTCTTGGTTACTCTACTCATTCTCGTGCCTATCGTATTCTAGTTTTGGGGACTAACAAAATAATAGAAACCTGTGAAGTTACTTTTGATGAGACTAGCCCAGGTGCTAGTCCAAGTATTATAGGTACAGGTGTATATATTCAGGGGGAGGATATTTTTGTTGATGAAGAAGATGATGATGATGTAGCTGAAGCTTTAACTCCTCCCACACAATCAATTGCAACAGATCTGGTACCTACTACAACTTCACCTACAACTGAGCATCCTCAAAATTCCACATCATCTGTGCATGTAGAAAATTAAATAGAAGAAAGTGAAGTTTCTGAAGCAACAGCTCCCTTGCACATTCAAAGAATACATCCACCTCAACAAATGATTGGTAATCTTCATGAAAGAGTGACACGTTCCAGGTTTAATGATCCAAACTCTCATGCTCATTCAGCGTTTGTTGCGTCTTTTAAACCCAAAGATATATCACATGCATTAACTGATGAATCTTAGATCAATGCCATGCATGAAGAATTAGAGAACTTTGAACGTAACAATGTTTGGAAACTAGTGCCACCTCCTTCTAATTATTCTATCATTGAAACTAAATGGGTGTTTAAAAATAAACAAAGTGAGGATGGTGTAGTTGTTAGAAACAAAGCTAGGTTGGTTGCTCAAGGTTTTACACAGATAGAAGGTTTAGATTTTGATGAAACCTTTGCTCCTGTTGCTAGATTTGAAGCCATTAGAATCTTGTTAGCCTTTGTTGCTTCTAAAGGTTTTAAACTTTATCAAATGGATGTAAAAAGTGCTTTTCTAAATGGGTTTATCAATGAAGAAGTTTATGTTAAGCAACCACCTGGTTTTAAAAATTCCAAATATCCTAATTATGTTTTTAAACTATCTAAGGCCTTGTATGGTTTAAAACAAGCACCTAGAGTATGGTATGATAGGTTGAAAAACTTCCTACTTGAAAAGGGCTTTTCCATGGGAAAGGTAGACAAAACACTTTTTGTTCTTAAGCAAGGCAATGTTTAATTATTCGTTCAGATTTATGTGGATGATATCATCTTTGGTTGTTCATCTCATGCTTTGGTGTCTCAATTTTCAGAAACTATGAGTAGTGAATTTGAGATGAGTATGATGGACGAATTGACTTACTTTTTGGGATTGTAAATCAAACAAACAAAAAAAAGGTATATTTGTGCATCAAAGTAAGTATACGAAGGATCTTCTATGTTGCTTTGGAATGGAGAATTGCAAACCCATCATGACACCTATGGGAGCTACTTCTACACTTGATCCTGATGAGGAAGGTGAGCCAGTTGATCAAAAGGAGTATAGGAGTATGATTGGTTCACTTTTGTATCTTGCTGCTTCAAGACCGGATATACAATTTGCTGTATGTTTATGTGCATGGTTTCAAGCTTCCCCACATGCTTCACATCTTCAAGCAATTAAGCGAATTCTCAGGTATGTTCATGGCACTAAAGACTTTGGTATATGGTTATTGGCATTATCATGTATTAGCCTAAGAGCTTTTTCTGATGCTGATTTTGGAGGATGTAGACTTGATAGGAAAAGTACTTTTGGCGCTTGTTTCTTCTTAGGTAATTCTCTTGTTGCTTGGTCATGTAGAAAACAATCCTCTGTAGCACAATCAACAGCTGAGTCTGAGTATGAGTATGTGACTGCTGCTAGTTGTTGTTCTCAAATACTTTGGATAGTAGCTACACTTAAGGATTATGGTGTTACTTTGGAAAATGTTTCGCTTTTCTGTGATAACACAAGTGCCATTTGTATTGCTAAGAACCCAGTACAACATTCTAGGACAAAACATATTGATATTAGATTTCACTTTCTTAGAGATCATGTTGAAAAAGGAAATATGGCACTTCATCATGTGGATACTGAACATCAATTGGTAGATATTTTCATAAAACCTTTGGATTCTTCTCGTTTTGCTTATCTTAGGGGAGAACTTGGGGTTATTCATCCAATGGGGTTATTTTGAGGGGGAGTTTTAACTCTTTGTAATATATTTTATTATTGGTATGTTTTGTTTGAAATTTTTTAAAAAATAAAAAATGAAAATAATTGATAAAATAATGAGCACTACATATGATTCATATGTATTATTTACAGCCATGTTCATGTCATAAGGTATGAGTGCTTTCATGTTTCTATATGTGTGATGTTAGTCTTTGCATGACTAGCTAAATGGAATGACAACTTGAACTAAATCTTGACATGAGTGAACTTTTTTATCTATTTTGACCTTGTTTTAAATGTGCTAATATGCTATGAGAAATATGAGAAAGATCAAAATTATGTGCTATAAAAATATGAGAAAGATCAAGGAAATATGCATTGTCACACTTCTTCTTAACGAGATTGCTTACTATTGCACTTTGGTGTGAACTTGAAAGAAGTTGTGTATGACCGAAACCTGGTTCTTAAGCTTGCAATTGTCAAAAGACATAAGCTTGAACGGGTTGAAAAGTAAGGCTGATGGTGTATATAATTCCTTGTAGTTTATATCATGATTGAAATCAGTCAAGCTCTCAATTTTTTTTTTAAAAAAGGCACCAATGAAGTGCATTCATCTTAATGCTTGTAAGTTTTCAAATAGTTGAGAAAGGAATTTCATGTCTTGCAATAAATTATTAATAGCATTTGATTTTTAGTTATGCTAGATTTACCTTGCATGTGTATAGATGTGAGAGTGCAAATTACTTTTAGCATGGCATGTGTGAGCTTGTTTACATTGATGATTTGTGGTGCTCACAATAAAAATTGGTACAAAATTAAAATTTTTTTTTGGTAAATGCCAATGTTCAGTGTTTATATATGTTGTTGCCAATGTTTTCATCAAGGGGGAGATTGTAAAATCATGTGCTGAAAAATTGGCTTATCTTGTGATTTACGAACTTGGCATTGAAAAGTGTGATAGCGTGTGTACGACTGACGTGGGTCAGGTTGTGAATATCTGTGCCCAAAAACGGTGTGTTTGGTCTATTTGTGTGTAGGTAGTTAAGGTCAACCTTGGTCAACGGCGGATCAGGAATAAACTCAGGGAGGAGTTTAGGTCTAGAACGGTCAAGGATGTTGGGTGACAAGGTGGGACACAAGGTGATACACGGTGGATGAAAACTGTGTGGGAAGATATTCAGAACGAGCTTCGCAAGGCAGTGTATAAATGCTGGAAAAATCGAAAAAGAAAAGGAGTACGTGACATGGCGCTATAGTACCACGGGGTACAGTAGCACATGGGTACTGTAGCACTCGGGGAGGTGCGCGGTCCAGGCAAGGCAACAGTCCAGATGGCCCACGAAGGGGTTTTGGTTCTATAAATAGTGACTCCCTGTTAATTTTTGGAGAGATTTTTTTTAGGGTTTCTAAAGGGCGAATTTGTCGTAGAGAAATCTTTTGGATGTTTTGGAGAAACATCTTGTAAGCACAATCTTGGTAATAAAGGTAAAGTTTATGAAAGATTAGTGCGGTAATTAATTCCTCTTTCTCGTTCATCTTTATGCATGCCTAGCAATGGATTTTAGATTGATTTATTTTTCTCTAAGATTTGGGTTGGTTTCTTTGATCTAAAATCTAGCTAGGGTGTTTTTGTAGTGTTCTGGAAAGTTTGGTTGGTTAATTATTTTCGGATCTCGTTTAATCAATTAATTAGGGTTTAATTAATTTCCGTTAACCTTCTGTTCAGTAATATTGTTTCGTTAATATCTCAAGATCCAGAAGTCTGATTGACATGACTCCAATTGGGTTTGTTTGAAAATTTTGTCTAGTTTATTCTTACAAATTTTCAGGTCGATCGGAGTTACGGATCTACGACTACAATCTGTTTAGTGACGAAACAGTGTTCTGTCCAGATTCTGAAAATGCGGTTTTTCAGGTTTTGTGATTAGGGGAAAGTGTTAAATTTTATTTTTGACCTACGCAATCATTCACCCCCCTCTAATTGCCTATCTTAGTGCGAGTCGATCCTACACCTGTTGGTAGCCTCAGCACTGCGATTTTAACTCAGCCTGCCAGCGGCCCATATTGAGCATGCTACTGTAGGAACTCATATCTTCGGTGGCCCAGCTTCAACTGTGTAGGCCCAAGCCCATTTAGTCGGCACAGGCTCTATAAAGGCTGAGGGAGAGAGAAAAGATTCCTCTATCTTTCCCATGCGACCAATCGTTTCGTCTTCCTGGCTCCGCGCCAAAATTTCGCTTCCCGCTCCACTAGGGTTCACCATTGCTTGCTCCTCCCCACCAAAGCTTGAGCGATTCCGCATCCGCTTGTCGATTCCAAGCCCCCGACTATATTTCCCCCAAATCTCTTGTTCCCCCAGCCATGCCGAAGGTTCCAGATGTTGTCGGGGCGTCAGACGATGGGTGGCCGATCTCGGATTGCAGCCGGGCAAAGCTGGAGAGGTTGGAGAAGTCACTGCGGCTGCAGAGCCACGACATTATCTGCTGGTGGCCGGCCGAGGGTGAGTCAGTCCTAAATCCCCAATCTGGCGAAACTGTTGTTTTTGCCTCTTTCTTTGACCGGGGTTTGTTTCTCCCTTCTTCCGAGTTCCTCCGCCGCCTTCTTAATTTTTACGGATTGGAGTTGGTGAATCTGAATCCCAACTCGATCTTACAAATCTCAATTTTTGTGACTCTCTGCAAGTGCTACTTGGGCGTAGAACCCCACCTCAACTTCTTTTGGCATCTATTCCACATAAAGCCCAACCCTCCAAGAACAAGGTTCAGGTGATTGGGGGCGGGCTGGCCTTCAGTTAAGAAGTGAGATGAAAAAGGTATATATCAGTCTTCCATTGAAGTCTTCTTTGAAAGGTTGGCACAAGGAGTGGTTTTATTGCTCCGATCTGGTGCCCTCCTTGCCTGCATTCACTGGGAAGCCCCCGATGATTTTGCCAAATTGGTCATCGGACCCAACCTTCGAAGAGATGGGCCAGGTGCATCAGTTGCTGGCCAGATTGGTGAAGTTCAAGGAAGCCGGCCTGACTGGCCCTTGGGTGGCCAAGCGTTTCCTGACCTGGCGCGTTCAGCCGCTGAAGTTGAGAAGCGAGTTCTGTTGGGACTATCAAGGGAAGGATGACCCCGACCGAGAAAGCCGAGAGGTGATCGGCCAGCAAGAAGTGACGGAGATCTTGTTCACCTATTTCTCCAATGGGGTGATCGAGACCGAGGACGTGGAGCACTGCATCGCGGCTTATAACCGGAACCGGCCCCGTCCCGAGGTAACATCTGCTTCTCTTCTGTAATGAATGCTCATAGACGTGTATCCATGATTATCCAGCATTGTGTGATGTATATTATGGAATCGTTTGCAGTGGTGAAAGGAGTTTGATGACGACTCCCATCCGTTGTCAGCCACGAAATCGAAGAAAAGGCCAAGAAGTCCTTCGGCCACCCAGCCCGACTCCGAGAGAGCGGGGAAGAAACCCATTGCAGATCGGGGCAAGGGGAAGGTTGTGAAGTCGAGCACCGCCGCCGAGAGTCTGAAAATAAAGGACACCGCCGGTGCGGCGCCTAGGCTATCGAGTCCCAGGCCGGGACCCGCGATGTCGAGCCCCACGTCGTCGAGCCCAACGAGAGTGCCGCCGAGTACGAAGTCGACCGCAGTGCCGCCGAGTACCCGAGCGCCCCAGCCGGTCACACCGCGGACAGGGCCAACCAGGGCTAAAGTGCCGCCACTGACTGCCGCTCCTTCTAGCCCGACAGCCAGCAGCCCTCCAGTACTGGCCTCTAGATCTCCCGGACAGAATCTCAAGTTTTCCAAGAGGTGGGTGGTTCTGGGTCTTCTGAGAATCATGTTTATGATTGTGTCATCTTGATATTGGATTCGTTGCGCAAGAGGCGGGTCGATATTGACCTCAAGAGGGCCACGTTGGCCACTCCTGCTGAGCCGGCGGCGTTCCCAGTTGCAGAAACTGGGATAGCCCCGACTGCAGGGCTGCCGACACCAGTTGACTAGGGGATGGTTGCCAGAGCTGCTGCCCCAGCTCCTGAGCCAGCGCCTGTCGTTGAAGCCCTTGTGGGAGCACCTGAGCCAGTGCCGGTTGTTGACGCCGTGGCTGCAGCCCCTGAGTCGACCCCTGAGGCCCCTGAGGCCACCGAGTCGGGGGCTAGGAGTCCGTCACCGTCCTGGTCATCGTCGTCATCTTCATCGCTGTCTCCTCCTTCGGATAAGCCAGACCTCCCCAGGCTCGAAGCTCATCCTCGCGAGTTCTCGCAGACGTTCCATTAGACGGCGCCCGACGGAACCGCGAAGAGTTATAGGCATGATGAGGCTGCAACAGTAAGGAAGCGCGAAAGCTTGCTGCGCGCCACACTTGCCGCGTCCCAGGGGATCCAGGCATGACCTTCGTCGTATTCATGGTCTTGGTTTTCTTGCTCGTATGAGTTATTTGACGACTGACTCTGTTTTGCTCTGTTTTTTCCCGAGTAGAAGCTCGTTGATCGCACGGAGATGATGAGCGAAGTCTTGATGCGGGTTGCCCCCCAGCTCCAAGAGTTAGACCAACTCCAGGCCTTGAAGGTCGAGGTAGAAGGGCGCTGCCAGGAGAGGGAGTCTTGGCTGAGGGACTCCGTTACTCAGCTCAAGGCCGAGAATTGGGACCAAGCCAGTAAGATTAGAGGTGAGCCTCCAAGATGTATCTCTCTGACCAGATCCATAGTATATTTCTTCAGCTGCGTTGTTCACGACTGCCCGGTAGTACCTTGACTGCAATGTCGAGTCCTTGATTAATTTGTCTTGCAGCCCTTGAAGCCGAGTTGAAGGGCCAAGCAGAGAGGGAAATCCAGCTGAAGAAGGCCGAGAAAGCCAGGGCCGAGCTTGAAAAAGACAAGGCTGACCTGACAAAGGTCAAGACCGAGCTTGAGCAGGAGAGGGCCGAGTTGAAAGAGGCCAACGACAAGCTCGGTAAGGAAAAAGTCGAACTGGAGAGGACCATAGCCAGGTGGGAGGCCGACTACGACAGTAAGTCTCCCTTTTGACACTGATCTTAACCAATCCATTGATTATCCCATCTGCAGCCTTACCTGACAAGTTTACTTGTCAGTGAACCCGGGTAGTTGCTAGAGCCAACTCCCGGGCCCAATTTCAGGCTTACGAAGAGGAGAAATAGGGCTGAAAACGGTCAGAAATGATCGGAAAAACCCCTAAATCATTTCCATTTCCATATTTTGTACTCGGAATCGAAATCGGAAACGATAATGTCAGAAATGAAAACGGTTTCGGAAAATTCGGAAACATCGGAAACGAAGTTGCTCGGTCGGAAATATATCGATATCGGTCGGACATCCATGAATTCGGATCGGAAATAACTTTACCTCACATGTGATGTCTAAAGTAACTCGCATAATTACTAAACATAATAATAGCGATGTCACATAATAATCACCTATCATAGAAATCAATGTCAATAATTATCTAACATAACATGATGACAACATACAACATGACAACGTAACAATGTCCATCACAGAAAGCGTTGGGCGGCTGGCAGTGCGGCGACCGAACCACAGACGAGCAACCTGCAGCCGGTCCGGGGAGGCCAAGGGGGTGCCGGGCAGGCAGAGCGCCGGGCAGGCAGGCCGAGGGGGCGCCGGACGGGAGGGCGACGGTGGAGGCCGGCGGCTGGCGGGGCGGTGGACGGGAGGCCGGCGGCGGAGGGCGGCGGGGCGCCGAACGGGAGGACGGCGGGGTGGGGCACTGGGCGCCGGACGAGAGGGTGGCGGGGTGGCGGCGGAAGGCGGCGAAGGCCGGCGGGGAGGCGGGGTGGGGCACTGGGCGGCGGCAGAGGCCGGCGGGGCAGCGGACGGGAGGGCGGCGGGGTGGGGCATTGGGTGGCGGCAGGGCAGCGGACGGGAGGGCAGCGGCGGAGGGCGATGGCGTGGGGCAGAGGCCGGCGGGGCGGGCGCCGGGAGGGCGGCGGCGGATTCGGCGAGGCATTGCGGGAGGTCTCGGCTGAGACTGAGCGAGGGGATAAGGTGAGAAGAGAAGGCATTAACTTTTGAGCCTAGGTAAATTTCCGAATAAATTTCCGAATCAGTACAATTGGTAAATTTCCGACTAAATATGGTAAACTTCGGAAACGGTCGGTAAACTACTAAAATCATTTCCGATACCGTTTCCGAGACCCCGATACCGTTTTCCGGATCATTTCCGACCAGTACCGAAAAAAACGGAAAACGGTCGGTAAAATTCGGAAAACGGCGTCGGTCGGTTCGGAAATTTTACCGACCGTTTTCACCCCTAAGGAGAAAAAGGTTGTCAAGGAGTCACGGGAGGCTCTCCTCGGATCCGTGAGAGGGCTCCTTGACATCGTGGATCCTCGCCCTGTGGGAACCAGCTGCAGCTCGATCGCCCAAGTGGAGGCGCGCCTGGAGGATGCACTGAGTGCCCTGAAAAGGTACTCAGATGAGCATGTCATTACCGGCGTGGCCCAAACCCTGGCTATGACCAAGTCCATCTACCCAAGGGCAGATGTTGAGGCCATCGGGGAGGGGTTTGCCGAAGAGACAACTCCTGAGGAGGCGCTGGAGCTGATAGCCAAGGCGAGGCCTGCAGAGATTATCACCAGGGATCTGGATCTATAAAAACAGTACGTCATGCAATCGGTGTATTGTGGTTTTTTGTAAAGACATGTGTAAATATATATGCAGTGCCGCCAAGCTTTATTACTCAGTTGTCATTAGCTTTACTCGATTATATGGTCTGCACCGAGTTAGTCTGTAGGAACTTAATAAAATCGTTCACCGCAAAAAGCTATACTCGGGTAAACATAATAAAGTTGTAGTGAAGCTTCGTAACTTAAGTAAAATAAGCTCGTATATTATTGACAGAGCATATAAGATACATGCAGCCCCTCGACTCACTACTTGGTTGAAACAAGCGGCGTAGTGAGTCCAACTGGAACTGTACAAATGGGAAAAATAAGAGACTCAGGTATAGAAAGGGCGTAGCTGTTCTATGTTCCATGAATTGGTGATGAGGGCACCGTCTTCGGTCTTCAGTCAGTAGGCGCCTGGCCGTGTGGCCTCAGCTATAATGAACGGCCCTTCCCAGATTGGGGATAGTTTGTGCCTGTCTTTGGTGGTTTGTATTTTCCTCAAGACGAGATCTCCGACCAAAAAGGCATGGCCACAGACATTGCGATTGTGGTAGCGATGCAGGCCTTGAAGATACCTTGCCGACTGGATTGTTGCGATATCCCTCGCTTCTTCCAACTGATCTAGTTCGACCAATCGGGTGTTGTTGGAAATCTCTTCTGTGTAAGCCCGGACTCACGGAGAGCCGAACTCTAACTCGGTTGGAAGCACAGCCTCGGCACCATAGACCAGAAAGAAAGGGGATTGCCCTGTTGCTCGACTAACCGTGGTTCTTAGAGACCAGAGAATAGATGGGAGTTCTTGTACCCACCGGCCCGCGTATGGTTGTAGTCGGTCGAATATTCTGGTCTTGATACCCTATAAGACCATACCGTTGGCTCGTTCAACCTGCCCGTTGCTCCGCGGGTGTGCCACAGACGCGTAACAGATCTTGATGCCGAAGTCATCACAGAAATCTTGAAACACGCCGTCCGTGAACTGAGTACCGTTGTCGGTAATGATGCGGTTGGGGACTCCGAATCGGTAGAGTATAGTCATAATGAAGTCGTTTGCTCGTGTCGCTATTATGGTTGCAACGGATTTGGCCTCAATCCACTTGGTGAATTTATCCACCGCGACGAACAAGTGTGTGAACCCTCTTGGCGCTTTCTTGAAAGGCCTGACCATGTCAAGCCCCCATACTGCAAAGGGCCAAGAGATTGGGATTGTTTGGAGCTCCTGGGTTGGGAGATTGGTTTGTCTTGCGTAGAACTAGCAACCCTCACATGTGTGAACGATGTCTTTAGCATCTGTTACTGCTGTCAGCTAGAAAAATCCCTGCCGGTAAGCCTTTCTGACTAACGTCCTGGATGCGGCATGGTTGCCACATACGCCCGAGTGGATTGACAGCAGAATCTGCTTGCCTTCCTCGGTGGTGACGCAGTGCACGAGGACACTGGATGCACTTCTTCGGTACAGGTCTTCTCCGACGATTAAGAAATTCTTGCTTCGACGTTTAATTCGTTCAGCTTCACTGTGATCTTCTGGGAGTTCATCATCCAGGAGGAATTTGAGAACAGGAGTCCGCCAATCTTGACATATGTGCAGCACCTTGTCTGTTGTCGGGATAGGTTCACCTCCCGACTGCTCTGGCTCTGGTTTCCTCTTGACTGACGGCTCCATGAGTTGCTCAACGAAGATCCTTGTCGGGACCGTCTCTCACTTGGATCCCATGTTTGCCAGCTCATTTGCAGCGTCATTGTATTGTCGTAGGACATGTGTTATCTCCAACCCGTCCAACTTATTTTCCATCTTGCGGACCTCCTGGCAGTATGCCGTCATAGTGTCGTCGAGGCATGTCCAGTCCTTCATGACTTGGTTTACCACAAGTTGGGAGTCTCCTCGTACAACCAGTCGACAGATGCCAAGTGATATGGCGATGCGGAACCTATGGATGAGTGCCTCGTACTCGGCGACATTGTGGGAAGCCAGGAAGTGGATTTGTAGGACGTACTTCAGTTTTTCACCGGTGGGGGACGTCAGTATGACTCCAGCCTCGGCGCCGCCAATCCGTAGAGAACCGTCGAAGTACATTGTCCAGTACTCTAGCTTCGCTGTTGATGCAGGCATGTGAACTTCTGTCCACTCGGCCACGAAGTCGGCTAGAGCTTGTGATTTAATTGCTGTCCACGGCTGAAAGGTGATGTCGAATGCCATCACCTCGAGCGCCCATTTAGCGATTCGGCTGGTGGCCTCGCGGTTATGTAGGATGTCCCCGAGTGGAAACGATGTGACCACCGTGACTTGATGTGCTTTGAAGTAGTGCACCAGCTTCCGGACAGTGATAAGTAGGCCATAGAGCAGCTTTTGGACCTGCGGATATCTTGTCTTCGAGTCAACAAGAACCTCGCTGACAAAGTAAACTGGCCGTTGAATTTTCTGGATGTGACCCTGTTTGGATTGCTCGACCACCAGCACCGTGCTGACTACCTGAGTAGTTACCGCCAGATATAGCATTAGCGGTTCATGGGGCATGGGTGATGCCAACATGGGGGGCGAAGTGAGAAATTGCTTGAAGTCTTCGAAGGCTTGCTGGGCTTCGGGAGTCCATTGGAAGTTGTCTGCTTTCTTTAGTAGCTTGAAAAAGGGCATACCCCGTTCGCCCAGTCGGGAAATAAACCGGCTGAGTGCCGCCATGCAGCCTGTCAGCTTCTGGACGTCCTTCTGGTTAATCGAGGGAGCCATATTCATGATTGCATTGTCTTTCTCCGGGTTGGCCTCGATACCGCGATGCGAGACGATGAAGCCGAGTAGCTTGCCGGATGGCACACTGAAGGCGCACTTTTCCGGGTTCAACTTCATCTTGAATCTTCGAAGATTGCGGAAGGTTTCTTCCAGGTCAGCGATGAGGTCTTCTTTGGACTTGGTCTTGATCACCACGTCGTCGACGTAGGCCTCCACGTTGCGCCCGATCTGAGTGTGTAGACACCGCTGAATCGCCCGTTGATACGTTGCTCCAGCGTTTTTCAAACCGAATGGCATGGTGATGTAGCAGTACGCTCCAAACAGCGTGATAAAAGACGTCTTGAGACAATCCTCCTCCTTCAGGCTAATTTGGTGGTATCCCGAGTAGCAGTCGAGAAAACTGAGAAGGTCGCACCCTGCAGTTGAGTCCACCACCTAGTCTATTCTTGGTAAACCGAATGGGTCTTTGGGGCACGCCTTGTTGAGATCGGTATAGTCGACGCACATACGCTATTTATCATTTTTCTTCCGGACCAGAACTAGGTTTGCCAGCCAATCCGGGTGATAGACCTCTTTGATGAACCCGGCTGCGAGAAGCTTGGTTATCTCCTCTCGAATAGTATCTTTACGGTCTTGAGCAAAGCGCTGCAGCCGTTGTTTGACTGGCTTGGCGTCTTTCTTCACGTTGAGGGCATGCTCGATCACCTCCCTTGGTACACCCGGCATATCGGACGGTTTCCACGCGAAGATATCCTTGTTGGCTTGGAGGAAGGTGATGAGCGCGTCTTCCTATTTGGGGTAGAGTCCGGTCCCGACTAGAGCAGTCTTGGAGGGGTCGGAAGGGTCTAGGGGGATCTTCTTTGTGTCCAAGTCCGCTGAAATTCCCGACTTTGCTGCTTTTTTGGCTGGAACTAGGTCTTCCTTGACTTCAGTTGTGACGACTTGCCGAATGCTATTGCGTCCAACTGCTGCCTCTTGTGATTGAGCCAACTCGTAGCTCTCCTTGTCGCAGGTGAAGGCTTGCTTGACGTCGCTGCGGAGGGAGAGGACTCCTGTTGGCCCTGGCATCTTGAGCACCATATATGTATAGTGCGGTATCGCCATGAATCTGGCGAGCGCCGGTCGTCTGAGTATTGCGTGGTACGCAGTCTCGAAGTCGGCGACCTCGAAGCAGATGTTTTCTGTGCGGAAGTTATCCCGCGTGCCAAAGGTGACTGGCAAGGGAATCTGCCCGAGTGGTGTTGAAGACAGGCCGGGAATTATCCCGTGGAAGGGCACCGTACTCGGCCGCAGATCTGAACGAGGAATCTTCATCTCATCCAGGGTCTTGGCGAAGAGAATATTGAGCGCGATGCCTTCGTCTATGAGAACCTTCTTCAATCTGATATTCTTCACGACCGGGTCCAGGACGAGTGGGTAGTGCCCTAGGTGTGAAACCCGATCTGGGTGATCTGCGCGGGTGAACGTGATGGACGTCTTTGACCAGTGCAAATATTGGGGGGTGTCTGCTATAGAGATTGAGTTGGTGTCGCGCGTTGTAAGCTTCTGCTTCCGCTTGGACTCGTAGGCAGACGGCCCTCCGAAGATGTGGTTAAGCTCGGCTTGGGGATCTTGAAAATCGTCAGCCGGGCCCTGATCTGGCTTGTCTTTGTCCTTGTCGGCGCCAGATGATAAAGTCTGCTCGGAAGCAAACTTTTTAAGCATGAAGCAGTCTTTGGCCGCGTGCTTGCCTTTAGGGTGGAATGGGCAAGGCGCATTCATGACTTTCTGGTAGTCGTTGTTGCGTTGGGGCTGCGACCGAGTTCGCTCCATGTTGGCCACCTCATTGTCCGACTTCCGCTTACGGTTGTCGGTCTTGTTTGATGGCTCGTTGTCAGGTTTCGCCTTTTGGTCTTTCTGTCGGGACTCTTTCTTCTCATCGAGGGCCTCTGTGACCGCTTCTGCCGAGTCGGCGTATTTGTTCGCCATGTCGAAGGGAGCCCGGACAGAGGATGGTGGCTTCCGAGTGAACTTTGCAATGAACGGGGCGTCCTTTACTCCCTTGCGGAAGGTGGCGATGACGGCCTCGTCTCTGATCATTGGGATCTTGTTGCGCTTCTCGAAGAATCTCTTAATAAATCGTGTAGAGACTTGTTCTTCTTCTGGTGTAGTTGTGTCGATGTTTTACACCGGCAATAAATATATGGGGCTACTCGGCGGATGGAAACTCGGTGGATTGCAAAGGAACACAAGGAAATTTTATACTGGTTCAGGCCCTCGATGTGAGGTAATACCCTACGTCCAGTTTGTATGTATTCCTTTGAGGATATACGGTGGTAGTTCTGATGAACTGTATGGCCGTGTGCTTCTATGAGCTCTTCTGCCCTCATGGGGCGCCCTGCCTCCCCTTATATACTGGGGGACAAGGTTACAAGGTAGGAGTCCCCATCGGATTACGACTAGGAGATCTCCCCTTAGAGATATAACGCACCCGACTAGGACTGTATATTCCTTTCTATACAAGGTGAAGTCTGCCGAATTTAGCTATATCTCTAATTACAAGGCTAGGCCCATCCTCTATCCGAGTGGCCCATATGCTTGTCATGAGGTACCCGGGGCCCATGGCACCCACAGTAGCCCCCGAGACCTTCATAGTTGAGTCACAGCTGATGCCGAGTGCTCATCCTCCACGGTGAAGTCTTCCCGAGTGCATTGCTCCCGAGTACTCTTTGTCTGAGTGCTGCTTCTCCCGAGTCCTGCTTCATGTCAGCTGGCAGCGAGGCTATGAAGGTCTCGATGTAGATGTTGGAATAGTGTGCGCCGAATAGGCGCACCTATTAGGTGTAGCCCCCGACTTTGTGCTTAATTGTGAAAACAATTAAACATGAAGTCAAAGATCTTTAACCTTGTAGTCTTTCCCGAGTAGATTACTACTGGTACATGAGACTCTTCGGTATCATGTCAACCGGAATATAATTTATAGTCTTGCCGAGTAGGGAACTACTCGTATATAGGACTCTTCGACTTCATGTCAGTCGGAATGTGCGTTTATAGTCTTGCCGAGTAGGATGCTACTCGTATATGGGACTCTTCAGCGTCATGTCAGCTGGAAAGGGGGTGTTTATAGTCTTTCCCGAGTAGTATACTACTCGAAAATTAGACTCGTCGGCATCATGTCAGCCGGAAAAGGTGTTTATAGTCTTTCCCGAGTGGCGTCCCATTCGGAAGTTAGACTCTTCAGCTCGTCAGCTGGAAGATTGTTTATAGTCTTTCCCGAGTAGTGCACTACTCGAAGGTTAGACTCATCCGCGTCATGTCAGCGGGAATGAGAATTTTATAGTCTCTCCCGAGTAGTGAACTACTCGAAAGTTAGACTCATCCGCGTCATGTCAGCGGGAATAATGCTGCTCATGGCAACTGGTGGCCACGCATGTAGGCCGAGTACCACTGTATGAAAAATAAATCCATTACGTGGTTAGGTGTACTCGAGAGAGATACCTGCATCTCCAATTTTAATGAAGACCAGCTTGTGATCCTTGTAAGGATGTATCCTCGAGACCTGGTGGATAAGACAGATACCCAAACATATATGTTCAGCAATAAGGCTCTCATGAAGCATATCTGTTTACCTCATCGGTTCCTGTGGGTAGCACCAGCGCTATAATTTCAACTCAGCCTGCGGGCGGCCCACATGGAGCATGCTACTGTAGGAACTCATATCTTGGTGGCTGCTACCAAATAAGCCGGCCTGAGCCGACCTATCCAGCATAGCTCTAGAGAAGTATCATCCATCGCATGTCAGGATGAGTTTTTTGGTGTTGGTAACCGCAATCAGCCAGAGAAATCCTTATTCGCAAGCCTTTCCGACTTACGTTCTGGATGCAAACTGGTTGCCACGTAAGCCTGAGTGGGTATAATGCAGGATCTGCTTGCCCTCCTCAGGTGTGACACAGTGCATGAGAACTCCGGATGCACTTTGACGATATAAGTCTTCTCTGACTTGGGTAAAGCCGAACAAGGTACCCGAACCTTGCATTAGCAGAGGGTTCGGCTGGCGACCCTCATGGGGCGTACCCTATCCAACAGAATTATAGCCAAGCTAGGCACCCGAATCTTGCATTAGCATAGGATTCGGCTGGCGACCCTCATGGGGCGTACCCAACCTGACAGAGTTGCGGCCAAATAAGGTACCCGAACCTAGCATTAGCGTAGGATTCGGCTGGCGACCCTCATGGGGCGTACCCTACTTAGCCGAGTGGTACACAGCCCCGACTGGCGCCGGGGGCCGATTGTTGGCTCGCATGGAGCGTAGTCGGGGAAGATGACGTCCCGACTGGCGCAAGTACTCGGTGAGTAGCCCTCATGGAGCATCCCGAGTGTATTTTGGCAGACTTGTCCAGCCCCCGAGCGTAGGAGATGGGCTCGCAGCCCTGAGTTCCTGTCACGCGTATCCGGAGCTGGGCCTGCAATATAAAGATATCGGATGAGTAGCATCTGATGATGGAAATAATCACCCGAATAAAATGTATTTTACAATGTATGTAAATACGTGTTCTTCCTCTTTTTGATATTAATTTCCTCGAGTAGTTGACCCCTTACGTTTAAGCACTCTGCCCGACTAGTCATAGCCCCCTAGCGTCGGGAGTTGGCTCATGGCTCTTTCCCAGGCACGCGTTTTGGGTGACTTGAGTTCGTCTTACATGGAGCAGAGTTTCACGGATCGAGATTTATGCTACTCGAGTACTTTTGTAATCATTTAAGAGCAAAAACGGAAAAAAGTAAATGCGCAGCTTGTACACCTATTAGGTGTAAGCGGCTGTGGCACTAGCAAGGCCGAGTGAGGAGATGTTTATCAGAAAGCGACTTAGCTGTTCGGTATTTGGGAGTGGGGATGCCATCCTCGTGTTTGAGCTTGTGAGCCCCCGAGCATGTCACTTGTTGTTCTGATAATCCTCAGTTGTTGAAGGTCGAAGGCGGTTGTGACCGACTGCCACAATGGAGCCGTCTGACTTGCGTTTGCAATTCCCAGCTTCAGTCGGGACCGCGTCGTCGGTGTCGTCCCGCTTCTTCTGTCAGGGTGACTTGTTGTCATCGAGGGCCTCGGCAACAGCGTGGGCCGAGTCGGCGTATTTGTTCGCCATGTCGAATAAAGCCTTGACAGAGTTGGGAGGCTTCCGAGTGAATTTGTCGATGAACGAGGTGTCTTTGACTCCTTTTCGAAAGGCGGCGATGACGACCTCATCCTTGACGTTCGGGATTGAGTTCCTCCTCTCAGAAAACCTCTTGATGAAGTCACGAAGAGACTCGTCCTTCCTTTGGCGCAACTGATATAGGTGGTACTCGGAAGATGGCCTCTCGTATGTTCCCTGGAAGTTGGTGATGAACCGTTCCTGGAGTTCTCCCCAAGAGCCGATTGATCGCTTTGGGAGTCCTGTTAGCCATGTCCTCGCTGAGTCGGCTAGAGCAACTAGGAGGTAGTTAGCCATGACTTTGTGGTCACCTCCAGCAGCTTGGATTGCCAGAGTGTATGCTGTGAGCCAGGACTCGGGATCGGTCTTGCCGTCGTATTTTTCGATGCTTGTAGGCTTGAAACCCGACGGCCAGTCGACCTGTTGTAGCTCCTGGGTGAAGGCCGGTATGCCTTCGTCTTCATGAGGACTCCGACCCCGACTACGGCGGCGAAACCGCCCGTAGTGGAGGCCGAAATGCTCGTTCTCGTATTCCAGCTGGCGTTGGTCGTCTTCTTCTCGTTTGCGGTGCCGAGCATTGGTGTCCTGCCGAAGATCACGCCATAGTTGGCCTCGGAGATCCCGGTTGTCCCGACGGTCACTTCGACGTTGCCGGTTGTTGTTTGGGTTGCCGAGTGACGTTTGGCGTGACTCCGTGTGCAGCTGACTAGAGCCGGCCACTCGGCGTCGCTTTGAGGTAGACGAGACTGCCATTGGGGATGCCGACCGGTTGGTCGGTATGAGGGTATCTCCCGACTGTTGGTGCTGCTGACATGCAGCAGCGGTAAGCATGGCTTTTATCCTTGCGATCGTCGGGGTGGCCTGATGATCAAGCCCAAGCTGGACTGTGTCCAGTAGGGTTGCAGCGGCCACGATGTTCTGTTGGGGAGTAACGAAGACATCGTGGTCGCCAACTCGGGTTTGGAGGATTTGCTGCTGAGCGGTTTGCTCAGCCTTGCGTAGATCGTCGTTGCGGGCGTGCAGGCGTCTTGCTTCTTCCTCCTGTTGTTCTTGCAGTCGGCAGACCTCCTCCTCTTGTGGCTCGTGTCGTCGGCATGATTCCTGAATAGGATTAGAGCCTCTGGATGCCATGAAAATTTCTCGCGGCGGAGTGAAGCTTGCCGAGCTGGTATCCGACTTGGAGTCGGAATCCGACTGGGAGTCGTAGTCCGACTGAGAGTCGTAGTCGGAATAGTTGATGGGGGTGATTACAACTCCGACCTCCCTAGATCCGATCTCGAGCGGCTCGGAGCCGTATCCGAGTCGAACTCCAGGGGATCGGGTTTGCCGCGTCGGATGTAGATTGTAGATATCCGCGGCGTCGCTGAGTCCGAACGGGAAGTTGACGATCTCTTCCCTTCTCGGCCCGATCTCGGCCGGCTCAGAACCGAGTCCGAGTCGAACACTGAAAGGAAGAGTTGTCCCTGGACTCGGGCGTATTGGAGATCGCCGCAGCATGTCGTCGAGGATTGCCGCAGCGTCGTGTGGGCCGACTGGCGCGGAGTCAGCTGGTTCCTCGGCCGGTTGGATCGGGTCCGTGTTGGCCGGGGTGAGATTGCCGATCTGGTCGACGACGAAGTCAAGGCTTCTGAATGCGATTGTATCTCCGGGGGGGAGTTTGCCGCCGTCGACTTCGGTTGCTGGATCCATCGAGCTTGTAGATGTAGATCGCGCCGAAGCCCCTACCTGGCGCGCCAACTGTCGATGTTTTACACCGGCAATAAATATATGGGGCTACTCGGCGGATGGAAACTCGGTGGATTGCAAAGGAACACAAGGAAATTTTATACTGGTTCAGGCCCTCGATGTGAGGTAATACCCTACGTCCAGTTTGTATGTATTCCTTTGAGGATATACGGTGGTAGTTCTGATGAACTGTATGGCCGTGTGCTTCTATGAGCTCTTCTGCCTCATGGGGCGCCCTGCCTCCCCTTATATACTGGGGGACAAGGTTACAAGGTAGGAGTCCCCATCGGATTACGACTAGGAGATCTCCCCTTAGAGATATAACGCACCCGACTAGGACTGTATATTCCTTTCTATACAAGGTGAAGTCTGCCGAATTTAGCTATATCTCTAATTACAAGGCTAGGCCCATCCTCTATCCGAGTGGCCCATATGCTTGTCATGAGGTACCCGGGGCCCATGGCACCCACAAGTTGATATAAATCGTGCCCAGAAGACGGCCTCTCGTAAGTTCCCTGAAAATTAGCGATGAACCGCTCCTTGAGTTCTCCCCAGGAACTGATCGACTGCCGCGGGAGCCCTGTCAGCATGTCCTCGCCAAGTCGGCTAGCGCGACTGGAAGGTAGTTAGCCATGGCTTTATGGTCACCTCCGGCAGCTCGAATTGCTAGGGTGTACACGGTGAGCCAGGACTCGAGGTTGGTTTTGCCGTCGTATTTCTCGATCCCCGTAGGCTTGAAGCCCGACGGCCAGTCGACGTCCTGGAGCTCGTGAGTGAAAGCTGGGACGCCTTCGTCTTCTTGAGGGCTCCGGCTCTGATTACGGTGGTTGAACCGCTCGTGGTGGAGACCGAAACGCTTGTTTTCATCCTCCAGTCGGCAGCGCTCGTCCTCCTCTCGTTCGTGGCGCCGAGCATTGATGGTGTGGCGGAGGTCGTGTTGTAGGCGTACTCGGAGATCTTGGTTGGGCCGGCGGTCATACTGGTGACGCCGCCAGTTGTCGTTGTTGGTGTTGCCGAGTGACGTTTGCCGCGATTCCTCGTGTGGCCGACTTGAGCCGGCCGCCCGGCGCCGCTCCGATGTAGATGAACCCGCCGCTGGAGATCTCGACCTGTTGGTCGGTACAAGGGCGTCACCCGATTGCTGTTGTTGTTGCTGACAGGCAGCAGCTGTAATCATCGCTTTGATCTTGGCGATAGTCAGGGTGGCCTGGTGATCAAGCCCCAGTTGGAGCGTGTCCAACAGAGTTGCAGTGGCCATGACGTTTTGTTGTGGCGTGATGAAGACGTCATGGTCGCCGACTTTAGTCGGGAGAATCTGCTGCTGAGCGGCTTGCCTAGCCTTGCGTAGCCCATCGTTGTGAGCCTCAAGGTCAGCCTCCTCCTGTTGTCACAGTCGGCGCGCCTCCTCCTGTTGCTCCTCTTATAGTCGGCCCACCTCGGGTGGTGGTGTTGAAGCCATGAAGATCTCGTGGGGGAGGAGAAAACTCGCCAGACTGGAGTCCGAACTGGTGTTCGAACCATTGTCCGACTTGGAGTCAGAATCCAAGTAGTTTATCGGAGTAAGAACGACTCCGACCTCCCTAGATCCAATCTGAAACGGCTCTGAGCCTTGTCCAAACTAAACTGTGGGAGATCGGGTCTGTCGCGTGAGATGTAGATCCGTGGTGTTGCCAAGTCCGTGTGGGAGATTGGCAATCTCTCCCCCCTAGCCTGACTCGGGCTAGCTCGAGGCCTAGCGCGAGTCGGACACCAAAGGAGAGAGTTATCCCAATGCTCGGCGAAGTGAAGGATTGCCGCAGTAGATTGATGAAGGAGATTGCGGCGTCCTGTGGGTCAACTGGCGCAACATCGGCTGGTTCCTCGGCCGGTTGGATTGGATCTGCTTCGGCCAAGGTGAGGTTATCGATCTGGTCGGCAACGAAGTCGAGGCTTCCGAAAGAAATTGTGTCTCCAGGAAAGAACTTGTTTCCATCGACTCCGCTTGTTGGATCCATCGAGATTGTTGATGAAGATATCACTGAAGCCCCTACCTGGCGTGCCAATTGTCGATATTTTACACCGGCAATTTGATTTTGGGGCTACTCGGCGAGGGAAAATCCGATGGACTGCAAAGGAACACAAGGAGATTTTATACTGGTTCAGGCCCTCGATGTGAGGTAATACCCTACGTCCAGTTGTGGTGGTATTCCTTTCAGATGTGTGTCAATCAATGATCTTCTGTGTTATTCTCTGCCCTCAAGGGGCGCCCTGCCTCCCCTTATATACTGAGGGGCAGGGGTACAAGATAGGAATCCCAGCCGGATACGGCCAAGAGATTTCCTTCTTAGAGATACATCTTACCCGGCTAAGATTGTATATTTCTTTTTGTACAAGGCAAAATCTACCGGGTGCTACTATATCTCTAACTATAAGACTCGGCCTATCCTCTATCCGAGTGGCCCATATGCTTGTGATGAGGTACCCGGGGCCCATGGCCTCTACAGGGACAGCAGTTCAGCAAGCTTCTCCCCGCCACGAGAAATCTTTATGATATCCAAGGGTTCAGCTCCCACTCAGAAGGCACGCCGACTACGAGAACAAGAGGAGGAAGCTAGCCGACTACGAGAACAATAGGAGGAAGACGCAAGATGCTTATAGGCCAAACGTGATGCCCGCAACGACGATCTGTGCAAGGTTGGGCGGACTGCTCAACAAGATATCCTCTAGGCCCGAGTCGTTGACCACAACGTTTTCGTAACTCCTCAATAGAACATTGTGGCCGCTGCAACTCTACTGGACACGCTCTAGTTTGGGCCTGATCACCAGGCCACCTTGACTATAGCAAGGATAAAATTCATGATCACCGCCGCTGCATGTCAGCAGCACCAACAGTCGGGTGATACTCCCATACCGACCAACCGGTCGGCTTCCCCAACGGCAGTCTCATCCGCCTCAACGCGACGCCAAGCGGCCGGCTCTAATCAGCCGCACACAGTGTCATGCCAGATGTCACTCGGCAACCCCAACAACAACCGGCGGAGTTAAAGTGACCGTCGGGACAACCAGGATCTCCGAGGCCGACTACAGCGTGAACTTCGGCAGGACATCAACGCTCGGCACCACGAACGAGAGGAAGACGAGCAACGCTGACTGGAAGACGAGAACGAGCGCTTCGACCTCCACCATGAGCAGTTTCACCGTTGTAGTCGGAGTCAGAGTTCTCACACAGATGAAGGTGTACCGGCCTTCACCCATGAGCTGCAACAAGTCGACTGGCCATCAGGTTTCAAGCCGACTGGAATTAAAAAATACGACGGGAAGACCAACCCTGAATCCTGGCTCACAGTCTACACTTTAGCAATCTGAGCAGCTGGAGGAGATCACAAGGCCATGGCTAACTACCTCCCAATCGCTCTAGCTAACTCGGCAAGGACATGGCTAACAGGACTTCCTAAGAGGTCAATCGGCTTCTGGGGAGAACTCCGGGAACGTTTCATTGCCAATTTTCTAGGAACATACGAGAGGCCATCTTCTGAGTACGATCTGTATCAGTTGCATTAAAGGAAGAATGAGTCTCTTCATGATTTCATCAAGAGGTTTTCTGAAAAAGGAATTCGATCCCAATGATCAAGGACGAGGTCGTCATCGCCGCCTTCCGCAAGGGAGTCAAAGACGCCCCGTTCATTGCCAAGTTCACTCGGAAACCTCCCGCTTTTGTCAAGACTCTATTCGACATGGCGAACAAGTACGCCGACTCGGCTGACGCTGTTGCTGAGGCCCTCGATGACAAAAAGGCACCCTAACAGAAGAAGCGGAAGGACACTAATGATGTGGCCCTGACTAAAGCTGGGAACGGCAAACACAAGTCGGACGATTTCATTTTGGTAGTCGGTCACAAGAGTCTTTGACCTCCTACAACTGAAGATTATCAGAACAACATGTGACATGCTCGGGGGCTCAAAATCCCAAACGTAAGGATGGTATCCCCACTCCCAAATACCGAACATCTAAGTCGCTTTCTGATAAATATTTCCTCACTCGGCCTCGCCAATGCCACAGCCGCTTACACCTAATAGGTGTACAAGCTGCACATTTTTCTGTTTTTTCTCTTAGTGATTGCAAAAGTACTCGAGTAGTATAAATTGCGATCCGTGAAACTTTGCTCCATGAAAGATGAACTCAAGTCACCCAAAATGCGTGTCTGGGAAAGAGCCATGAGCCGACTCCCGACGCTAGGGGGCTATGACTAGTCTGGCAGAGTGCTTAAACGTAAGGGGTCAACTACTCGGGGAAACTAATATCAATAAGAGGAGGAACACATATTTACATATATTGTAAAATACATAAATTTTCTTCAGGTGATTATTTTCATCATCAGATGCTACTCATCCGATATGTTTATAATGCAGGACCAGTTCCGGATACGCGTAACAGGAAGTCAGAGCTACGAGCCTATCTCCTACGCTCGGGGGCTGGACCAGTCTGCCAAGATACACTTGGAGTGCGACGCTTTAAGAATCACTTTGAATGCTCCACGAGAGCCATTGTCTGAATACTCGCACTAGTCGGGACTCGTGTGTGGGCTAAACACCGACCTCCGGGGCTAGTCGAAGCTCGGGTACCACTTGGCTGGGTAAGGTACGCCCCATGAGGGTCGCTAGCCGAATCCTACGCTAATGCTAGGTTTGGGTACCTTATTCGGTTACAACTCGGCTGGGTGAGATACGCTCCATGAGGGTCGCCAGCTGAATCCTACGCTAATGTTAGGTTCGGGTACCTTATTTGGTCACAACTCTGCTAGGTGAGGTACGCCCCATGAGGGTCGCCAGCCGAATCCTATGCTAATGCGAGGTTTGGGTACCTTATTCGGCTAACAACCGACCTCCGGCACCAGTCGGAGCTCGGGTACCACTCCGCTGAGTTGGGTACGCCCCATGAGGGTGACCAGCCGAATCCTATGCTAATGCGAGGTTTGGGTACCTTATTCGGCTAATATAACCGATCTCCGGCGCTAGTCGGGGCTCGTGTACCACTCGGCTAGGTAAGGTACGTCCCATGAGGGTCGCCAGTCAAATCCTATGCTAATACTAGGTTTGAGTACCTTATTTGGTCACAACTCTACCAGGTTGGGTACGCCCCATGAGGGTCATCAGCTTAATCCTACGCTAATGCAAGGTTCGGGTACCTTATTTGGCTATAATTCTGTTGGGTAGGGTATGCCCCATGAGAGTCACCAGTCGAATCCTATGCTAATACGAGGTTTGGGCACCTTATTCGGCTTTGCCGAAGTCAGAGAAGACCTGTATCGTCAAAGCGCATCCGCAGTTCTCATGCACTACGTCACACCTGAGGAGGGCAAGCAGATCTTGCAATATATCTACTCGGGCATCTGTGGCAATCACGCTGCATCCAGAATATAAGTCGGAAAGGCTTGCGGACCAGGGTTCCTCTGGCTGATTGCGATTACCGACGTTGGAGTGCTTATCTTGACATGCGAGGGATGCTAATTTTATAGGGATGCGCTGGGTTGGTCGATTTGGGCTAGCTTATTCGGTAGTAGGCCAAAGATATGAGTTTCTCGATAGCACGTTCTATTGGGCCGCTCGCTGACTGTGTTAAAATCACAGTACATGTGCTATTTATATAATCTGATTAAATAATCAGATATGCTTCATGCTAAGCCTACAGCCGGGTCTATACATTCGGGTATTTGCATTATTTACCAGGTATTGAGGATATATTCTTATAAGGATCGACAGCTGGTCTCCATTAAAATTGGGGATGCAGGTATCTCTCAAGTACACCTGACCATGTATTGGGTTAAATTCCATAAAGTGGTACTCGGCTTACATGCTTAGCCATTATTTGCCATGAGCAAAAATTATTCCAGCTGACAAAGCATGGCTAACTACCTCCTAGTCGCTCTAGCCGACTCGGCGAGGACATGGCTAACAGGACTTCCCAAGCAATCAGTTGGCTCATGGGGAGAACTCCGGGAACGCTTCATCACCAACTTCCAGGGAACATATGAGAGGCCATCTTCCGAGTACGACCTATATCAGTTGCATCAAAGGAAGAACGAGTCTCTTCGTGATTTCATCAAGAGGTTCTCTGAAAAGAATAATTCAATCCCAAAGATTGAGGACGAGGTCGTCATCGCCGCCTTTCGAAAAAGAGTCAAAGACACCTTGTTCATTGCCAAATTCACTCAGAAGCCTCCCAACTCTGTCAAGGTTCTATTCGACATGGCAAACAAGTACGCCGACTCGACCCACGCTGTTGCTGAGGCCATCAATGACGAAAAGGCCCCCTGACAGAAGGAGCGGAAGGACACCGATGATGCGACCCCGACTAAAGCTGGGAACCACAAACACAAGTCAGATAGCTTCATTGTGGTAGTCGGTCACAACCGTCTTTGACCTTCAACAATTGGAGATTATTAGAACAACAAGTGACATGTTTGGGGGCTCACAAGCTCAAACGCAAAGATGGCATCTCCACTCCCAAATACCGAACAGCTAAGTCGCTTTCTGATAAATATTTCCTCGCTTGGCCTTGCCAATGCCGTAGCCGCTTACACCTAATAGGTGTACAAGCTGCACTTTTTTTGTTTTTGCTCTTAAATGATTGCAAAAGTACTCGAGTAACATAAATTCCGATCCATGAAACTTTGCTCCATGAAAGACGAACTCAAGTCACACAAAACACGTGTCTAGGAAAGAGCCATGAGCCAACTCCCGACGCTAGGGGGCTATGACTAGTCGGGCAGAGTGCTTACACGTAAGGGGTCAACTACTCAGGGAAATTAATATCAATAAGAGAAAGAACACGTATTTACATATATTGTAAAATACATAAATATTATTTGAGTGATTACTTTCATCATCAGATGCTACTCATCCGATATGTTTATAATGCAGAACCAGTTCCGGATACGCGTGACAGGAACTCAGGGCTACGAGCCTATCTCCTACGCTCAGGGCTGGACTAATCACTTGAGATGCTCCATGAGGGCTACTGACCGAGTACTTGCGCCAGTCGGGACGTCATCTTCCCCGGCTACGCTCCATGAGGGTCGCCAGCCGAATCCTATGCTAATACGAGGTTCGGGTACCTTATTCGGCTACAATTTTGTCAAGTTAGGTATGCCCCAAGAGGGTCGCCAGCCGAATCCTACGCTAGCGCAGCGTTTGAGTACCTATCTGGCAAAAACATGGCAACAAGCCACTACTAGAGCTTTCAGTCGGGAGCAGCATCAAACCCAAAATCTACGGAGGTGCTTATTATTATTCAAGACTGGAAGACCCCAATCCTTCGATTACAACGAAGCCTAGTAAATCAAGCGACGGAGCAAAACCCTTATCATAGTCACAGATGACCTATATCGACGAAGTGCATCCGGAGTTCTCATGCACTGCGTCACACCTGAGGAGGCCAAGCAAATCCTGCAATATACCTACTCGGGCATCTGTGGCGACCGTACTGCATCCAGAACGTAAGTCGAAAAGGCTCGCGGACAAGGATTCATCTGGCTGATGGAGGTTACCAACGTTGGAGTACTCATCCTGATATGTGAGGGATGCTACTTTTATAGGGCTGGGCTGGGTAGGTCGATTTAGGCCGGCTTATTCGGTAGCAGGCCACAAGATATAAGTTTCTACAGTAGTACGCTCAATCTGGGCCGCTCGCTGGCTGTATTAAAATCACAATGCTGATGCTACTCACGGAAATCGATTAAATAATCAGATATGCTTCATGCTAAGCCCACAGTCGGGTGTATACACTTGAGTATCTGCGTTGTTTACCAGGTATTGAGGATATATCCTTGTAAGGGTCACAAGCTGGTCTCCATTAAAATTGGGGATACAGGTATCTCTCAAGTACACTTGACCACATATTGGGTTAAAATCCATGAAGTGGTACTCAGCTTACATCCTTAGCCAAGAATTGCCATGTGCAAACATTTTTCCAGCCGACATGACATTGAAGAGTCTAACTTCCGAGTGATATACTACTTGGAAAAGACTATAAACAATTCTTCCAGCTGACATGAAGCTGAAGAGTCTAATTTCCGAGTGACATACTACTCGGGAAAGACTATAAAATATTTTCGGCTGACATGATGCTAAAAAGTTTCATATACCAGTAGTATACTACTCGGGAAAGACTATAAGGTTAAAGATTTTTGACTTTATGTTTAATTGCTTCACAATTAAGCACAAAGTCGGGGGCTACACCTAATAGGTGCGTCTATTCGGCGCACACTATTCATATTTCTACATGGAGCCCTTCATAGCCTCGCTGCCAGCTGACATGAAGCAGGACTCGGAAAGAAGAAGCACTCGGACAAAGAGTACTCGGGAGCAATGCACTCAAGCAATCTTCACCGTAGAGGATGAGCACTCGGTATCAGCGGTGACTCAACTATGAAGGTCTCAGGGGCTGCTGTGGAGGCCATGGGCCCCGGGTACATCGTGACAAGCATATGGGCCACTCGGACAGAGGATGGGTTTTGCCTTGTAATTAGAGATATGATAGGACTCGACAGACTTAACCTTATACGACAAGGAAGATACAATCCTAGTCAGGTAAGTTATATCTCTAAGAGGAGATCCCTTGGCCGTAGTCCGGCTGGGACTCCTACCTTGTACCCCTGTCCCCCAATATATAAGGAAGGCAGGGCGCCCCCTGAGGGCAGGAGAGAATCACGGAGGTTCATTAGAATCACCAAGATCACAATCATATTTCCTCAAAGGAATACACCACAACTGGACGTAGGATATTACCTCACATCGAGGGCCTGAACCAGTATAAACCTTTTGTGTTCCTTTGCAGTCCATCGAGTTTCGGTCCGATGAGTAGCCCTATATTCTTATTGCTGGTGTAAAACATCGACACAAACTAGCCCGGACACTTCCTCAATCATCTTTATGATATAGGAAGCATAGACACATCCTCTTTTGGGCTTTATCACAATGTTAAAGATCTCAAACCATATGTACTTCATCACACTGATAGGCGGCTGGTTCCTCCTTAGTCTTGCAAGCAGAGTGTAGTGGTGAGCGGGGAGAGCAGTGGCATCGCCAGCTTTGGGAGAGAGAGTAGCCCTTATCATGTTCAGAAGGATCTTGTAAAGGGGAAGCAGCCCCTTTGTAGTACCCATGCAGTTTCTGGGTGCTCCATCTGCATACAGAAACATTGTCCTTTTAATAGGGAGTGTCTTCTCACTATGTAGGTTTGGCCTATTGAGATCATCTGGGTCCAACCCCAAAATGGCCACGAACTGAGAGATGATGACAGTGTACTCCTCTCCCTAAGTCCGCCATCTCATCTAAAGCTCATGCTGTGGACTCTCCTCAAAGAAGATTGTCGTATAGAACTGACCGATGACCTCCTCACCCCAATCATATTGCAATCCCATGATTCCTCGAATGTCCTTGTCCAAACAAAGCTTGATCACATCCTTGAATATCTGGCCCTTCTGGCGCTGCATGTACTCCTAGTCGATATACTTCATCTCAATGACCGGCTTGGGATGACTTATGAAGACTGAGTTGTACCAATCCACTTGGACGGCAGTGACAAAGCGAGGGTTTGACAACTCCTAGGGAAGAGTATCAGGGTTCTGCTTCCTATCTCTACCTCCCCTTGCCACATCATGAAGATAGTCAAAATGTTGCCGTGTAATGTGGCCAAAAGGAGTAGCGCTGACTGCCCTGTGCTTGATCACTCGGATTGGGTCATCGAAAGTGCCACTGCCAGTACTGCGAGCACCACCACCATGAGATCCACCACGTCTTGGAGGCGGCGGTGCATCAGGGTCCCTGATCACCAAGGCAGAACTGCGGGTCTGTCGAGTAGTGGGAGGCTGTGTAGCTGCCCTCTTGCCTCCACCTGCCCTCCTGCTGTTGCTAGCACGAGCCCATCCCTTTCCTTTGTCCGCTCTCCGAGGAGGTAAATCCTGACCACTCTAGGTACCAGAGGTAGAAATAACTTGTCTCGCCTTCTGATGTTTCTCACGAGCCATTGACACTCAAATACAACCAGAAATCAAGGAAGGAACAGAGTTCAAGGTTTTATCGGAAGAAACAAGGCTACAAGGGCTAGAAGAAAAGCCTAGTCGGAGGGTCCGACCATAGGGTCGGAGCCTCCGGCTAGCCCTCTCGGCCAGTGCTGGTCGGAACCTCTAGCCTTGACGGCCGGAACCTCCGACTGACACATGGATGAAATTTTGATATGCAAAACTAGCCAATGTATTTGATGGAAGACTATAAATCAATGATCTAGGGGTGTGCAGGAAGGTTTCTAACCAAGGGGAACTTGTCCTAGGTTTACATTTTTAGAGATCGGGGTAAAAAGAGGAAAAACATAAGGAATGAGATCGAAACCAATACCTTGAGATGAAGATTCGCAAAAACATCGATGGGACGGAGTCTCCGACCACCTAAGAGGAGGCAAACGTGGTCGCAAAAACATCGATGGGACGGAGTCTCCGACCACCTAAGAGGAGGCAAACATGGATGCCCGAAGGTTTTTAACGGTGGAAATGGAAAATCGCCACAATAGTGAGTGAGAGCGAGTTAGGGCTAAGAGAAGATGAAATGATGATAGAGAAGACTCCCAGCCCCGCACAGGGACTAAAAACCGTTTGCCAGCTGGAACTTCCGGGCTGGGGAGCCGGAGCTTCCGGCCCGATTTTTTGAGCAGGGAAATGGGGTCGGAGGCGACCAGATTTTTCTGGAAGAGGCGAAACAAGGGGATTTTGGCACAAAGGAGGTGGACATAATTTTCCATTAACTCACATGTGACCAGCTGCAATCAATCAGCACATAATAATGGTCACAATGCAGATGAACAACGAAAAGAACCAAATTTTCGCAATAAAAACTAGCACACAAGGATTTTCACAAATATTTTGATAAAATGAGTTTTTAAGGGATAGGGGGAATGTTGGAGCTCCGTTTCTGGTGTTAAGACCATTTTCTACACAAGAAGAGACCTCAAAAACACATGAGCTCAGTTTTATTGACATTCTTATGACACATACGTGACTATTGATTAGTCAAGCACTTAGTCATGTAATGTTTCGAGAATCTATGATATTGAGCTCACTCCTAAGCTCACGAAACCTTTTCTCATCTTTGTGCTTGGTGAATATATCGGCAAGTTGGTATTCAGTTCTCACATGAGTAATGGCGATATCTCCTTTGGCTTCATGGTCTCTCAAGAAGTGGTATCTTATATCAATGTGTTTAGTTCTTGAGTGTTGGATGGGTTTGTTAGCTATTCTAATGACACTCTCATTGTCATAAAGGAGTGGAATTTTAGTCATTGTGTAACCATAGTCTTAGAGGGTTTGTTTTATCCAAAGGAGTTGAGCACAACACGAGCCGGCGGCTATGTATTCCGTCTCGGCGGTGGATAGGGCAATGGAGTTTTGCTTCTTAGAGGCCCAAGAAACTGGAGACTGTCCAAGGAATTGACAAGTCCCCATTGTGCTCTTGCGGTCAACCTTACACCCAGCATAATAAGAATCGAAATATGTAATTAGCTTAAAATCACAACCCTTAGTATACCATAGGCTGACATTAGGAGTGTGCACCAAATATCTTAGGATTCTCTTAACGACAACAAGGTGACATTCTTTAGGCGCCGCTTGAAAGCAAGCACACATGTACACACTAAGCACAATGTCCGGTCTAGATGCACAAAGGTAAAGAAGAGATCCCATCATAGAGCGATATACTTTTTGATCCACCGGTTTGCCATTGACATCGAGGTTGAGATGCCCATTTATTGGCATTGGGGTCTTGATAGGCTTGGCTCACTCCATGTCGAACTTCTTGGGTATGTCCTTGAGATACTTCGATTGCAAAATGAAGGTTCCATCCTTTTGTTGCTTGACTTGAAGCCCGAGGAAGAAGGTGGCTCCCCCATCATCAATATCTCGAACCTCCTCGTCATAATCTTTCTAAACTTTTCACTAAAAGAAAGATTAGTATAGCTAAATATTATGTCATCGGCATAAATTTTGCACACAAAGAGATCATTTTTGAATTTCTTAGTAAAGAGAGTAGTGTCGGATTTGCCTATTTTAAAGCCATTTTTGAGAAGAAAATCGCGAAGTCATTCATACCAAGCTCTAGGGGCTTGCTTGAGCCCGTGGAGCGCCTTGTGAAGCTTGTAGACGTGATTTGGATATTTGGGATCTTCAAACCCAAACGGTTGGTCAACATATACCAACTCAGAGATTGGTCCATTGAGTAAAACACTCTTGACATCCATTTGATAAAGCTTGAAATTATGCTTAGCGGCATAAGCTAATAAGATTCGAATGGACTCAAGGCGAGCAACCGGCTCAAAGGTTTCACCAAAATTGAGGCCCTCGACCTGGGTGAAACCTTGAGCCACTAACCATGCTTTCTTGCGAGTGACTACTGCATTCTCATTTTACATGTTGCGGAAGACCCACTTGGTGCCGATGATGTTTTTCTTAGGTTTCTCCACCAATGACCACACTTGATTGCGTGTGAAATTGTTCAACTCCTCTTGCATGACCATCATCCAATGCGGATTATCAAGTGCTTCTTCCACCCTAATTGGGTTCAATGATGAGACAAAAAAGTGATTTTCATAAAAGTTAGCGACCTGGGAGTGAGTAGTTACCCCTCTTTGGATGTCACCAAGGATGTTGTCGACAGAATGATCTCTTTGCACGGTGTGTGAAATTCTTGGATGGTGCACCGGGAAACTTGAGCTCGCACGTTGTTTCTTGGCTCACTAGTGCCCTCGGCATCGATCCCATCCACTCATGTTAGATTATCCTCTTGATCAACTCTTGTACTCGGAGGCGCCACTTGAGTGGAAGGAGCTTGTTCGGTGTTTCTTTGCTCCTCCACATCCTCTAGTGGCCTCACTTCTCCAATTGACTTTTTGTTGATATCGTGTCCCATGACTCCATCACCTAGCATCTCAAGCTTAACTTGCTCCACTTGGGAGCTATTAGTTTCATCAAACGTCACATCTCTTGTGGTTTTAACAATTCCGAAGACTTTGTTGAAAACACGGTATGTGTGAGCATTTGACTCATATCTGAGTAAGAATCCTTTATCCACTTTTGAAGCAAACTTGGATGAGCAAGGTCTTTTACTCAAAATGAAGTATTTGCAACAAAAAACATGAAAGTAGGAGGCATTGGGTTTGTTACCAGTGAGGAGTTCATATGCCGTCTTTTTGAGAAGCTTGTGGAGATAGAGGCGATTGAGCACGTGACATGCGGTGTTCACTGCCTCCGCCCAAAAGATGTCCGGGATCTTATATTCATCTATCATTGTCCTTGCCATCTCGACAAGGGACCGGTTCTTTTTCTCCACAACTCCATTTTGAAGTGTATCATATAGAGCGGAGAACTCGTGTTTAATCCCCTCGTTATTAAGGAATTCCTCCACTTGAGTATTCTTAAACTCCCCCCATTGTCACTCCTAACTTTCATGATCTTGAGCTCGAACTCGTTTTAGGCTTGCTTTGCGAATTTCTTGAAGATTCCTTGGGTTTCACTTTTATCTTGCAAAAAGAACATTTAAGTGAAGTGAGAAAAGTCATCAATAATTACGAGCCCATATTTGTTACCTCCGATGCTTAGATTGGCCACGAGACCGAAGAGATCCATGTGAACTAGTTCCAATGGCCTTGAAGTGGTCATGATGTTCTTCACGAGATGTGGGTTTCCAACTTGCTTTCCGGCTTAACAAGTGCTACACACACGGTCTTTCTCAAATGTGATATTAAATAGCCCAAGGATGTGTTCCCCCTTTAGAAGATTTGATAAGTTCCTCATCCCCGCATGGGCTAGTATTTAGTGCCAAAGCCACCCCATTGAGGACTTTTCAATCAAGCAAGCTTCTGGGTTCACTTTATCTAGGTCAAAGTCCACTAGATAAATATCTTTCTTCAACCTCCCCTTGAATGCGAAGGAATTATCATCTCTTTAAAGACAGTAACATTCTCGTTGGTAAACAAGAAACTATAGCCCAATTTGCACAATTGAGACACCGATAGTAAATTATAGCTTAAGAATTTGACGAGAAGGACATTGGAGAGAAATAGATTGTTGGAGATGGCAATTTTACCTAGACCCATTACCTTGCTCTTGCTATCATCTCCAAAAGCAATATTGTCGTGATCTCCTTCATTCTCGTCAAGAGTTGCAAACATACTCCTCTCTCCCGTTATGTGGTTGGTGCATCCATTGTCAACAACCCAACTCGATCCGCCGAAAAAGTATGCCTACAAAAGAATCAAGCTTGGGATTTAGATACCCAAACTTGTCTAAGTTTGGGTCCTTGAGCATTAGTCACAAATGCCTTGGGCACCCACGTAAGCGCTGTACTTCTCATTGCAATTACCAATGAAATAAGCAATCACTTTACCACGGTGATTCTTGGTGATTTCATATAAGTCATAGTATAATTTTTCTGGTCGGAGCCTCCTACCATTTGGGTCGGAACCTCCTACCAGCTCTCTCTATCTACCTGGGTAGGCTAGTCGGAACCTCCAACTAGTTATGGTCGGAACCTCCGACTGGCCCTCTTGGCTAGACCGAGAGGCTGGGTTGGAACCTCTGGCCTGTATGGTTGGAGCTTTCAGCCCCTAGGCCAACCAAGGGTCTTTTTACCTCCTCGGCTTGCGATGAACTCTCTTCTTTCAAAAACTTGAGGCATTGCTTCTTATTCACCATAGTTCTTCTGGATGGCTTGCTTTCATGCGGAAAAACGTCAAGACCATAGCCGTTCTTGTTGGTGTGGGTAGTAAAGGTTTTGTAGATGGCATCCTTGGATTGGTATATCTTCAAACATCCAAACTTCACCAAGGTATCCAATCGTCCGTTCTCCATTTTGAGAGCCTCCAAAGCTTCAAGGTTAGTAACATATGCATCCAAATCATAATTGTAGTACTTAGTGCAACCGTTGCTTGTGGAGGCATTGGACGTCTTAGTGGTTTCATTGGAGGTGGAGGTGCTATTCCAAAGAGTATCAAATTGCACTTCAAGAGCCATATGACTTTGGCCCAATTTCACAAGATTTTCTTGAAGTGTTTCATTCACACTGTTTAGGTTAGCAATTGAGTTATTGACCAAAAAGAGCTCTTTGGTCAATTCCTCAACCCTCTTCTTCTTCTTAACCAAGTTCTCCTCTATGGAAACGTTTCTCTCCTTTTCAAGGATGAGCAAGTCTTCTTGCCTTTCGAGAGACTTTTTTTTACCCTCCAATGCCTTCATAAGCTTTACCAATTGTAACATGGCTGGCTTGCTAAAGCCCTTAAGCATCTCATCCATATCATTCTTACTTTTATCGTCACTAAGGTCATCGTCATCAATTTGAGGACATTTGGATGGGAAGTTTACCTTTCGCTCTTGTGCCATGAGATAAGTGGATTCATAGTGGTTGTCGTTGCTCAAGTTGTCGAAAAGACACTTCTCGAACACCGATGAAGACTTGATGGCAATTGTGGCAACCCCTCCTTCATCTCCTTCTTCCTTGTCGTCGTCCTCATCATTGGAAAACCACTCCTCTCCAATGTGAGCATGTTCGGTCTTCTTTTTAGTCACTTTGGACTTGGCGCCTTTATTCTTGAGCTTGGGGCAATCGGTGATAAAGTGGCCGTACTCCTTGTATTCGTAGCATGCCCTTTTGGATTGTCTCTTTTCTTTGTCATCATTCTTCTTGTGCTTGCCGAAGCTGCCTCGACGAAGGAAGTGCTTGAACTTCCTCACCACAAGAGCAAAGTTTTTATCTTCACTCTCGGAGTCGCTTGAGGCTTGCTTCTTCTTGGCCTTCAAAGAAACTTCCTTATTCTTGGAGATTACGGCGTTCTTGGCAAGTTGCTTGACCTCTTTGGCTTCCTCTTCAACTAACTCATGTGAGATGATCCTCGAGAGAACATCTCTTGGGGTGAGTCTCTAAAAATTCTTCATCTCCTGGATAAGGGTGTCCAAAGTGGGATTTCTTGGGCAATCGAGTGGAGAAGCTTCTTGACAACCACATGATCGGTCATGTCTTCACCACCAAGACCACGGATCTTGTTGATAATAACCATCATGCGATCGTACATTTCTTGTGGTATCTTATCGTCTTCCATCACAAATCATCCAAGTTGCCCTTCAAATGACTCAATCTTCGACTCTCGCACGCCGGGGATCCTTCATGCGCCAATTGAAGTGTATCCCAAAACTCCTTGTCCTCCTCAAGTTGGTCCACCTTATTTAACTCCTCGGGGCTCAAGGAGTTGAGGATGACGCCTGCGGCTTGAGCGTTGCGATGGATGAGAGCTTCTTGAGCCGGTGTAGGTTCCTCTTCTTCCTTCGGGGCATCCGTCACACCTGTGCACACAATTTTTCAAACACTTGGACGCAACGAGATTAGATACAATTTCATCTTGTGCTTTCACGCGCTATAGAAAGCCTCGTCAAAATGGAGAGCGCGTCTGGAAGGCACGGAGACGACTTGCTAAGGGGGAGGGATAAACTTGTTGTAATCAAGGTCAAAAGCAGCTCTCTTCCTTCCACCCGACTTGCTAGTCGAGCTATCTCCGTCTTCTTGAACTCCCGTAGAATCAACCACTTTTTTGGTCGATATCTTCGGATCAACTCCAAGCAGTTAAGCTTCTTAGGAGCTTAAACTCTGATACCAATTGAAAGCCTATTAATGTTGCCTAGAGGGGGGTGAATAGACGTTTCTAAAAAAAAAATCTCAAAATACAGCAGTAAAATTCTGGTAGGAACCTCTAACCCTAGGGGTAGAAAGTTCCGACCGGCGCTCTCAGTCTGGCCGAGAGGGCTGGCTGGAGGCTTCGACCTAAAACACCAGAGATTCCGACCCTAGTGTTCTGACTCTACCAAGACACTTCAATAATGGATAAAATGACACAGAAGAAGTCAAGAGCAAACAATAAGGTAGGAGATGGGTGCAGGCAAGTGTAGAGACAAAATAATACAATAACAAGTAAGCACAAGTGAGATACAAAGATTTTTCTCGAAGTTCGGATTACAAAGATCCTATGTCTCCGTTGAGGAGCTTGGGAGAGCCTAGTCTCAATTGACCCCTTACGTCACCAAGCGACCACGAAGATCAGCTTGGTATCAACTTGAATTTATCTCTTTTTCTTGCGGAGGCGAGGTTAATCTTCACAAACTCTTCCTTGGACAATCCACAACTCGAGAAAGCTCGCAGGTGACGCCTAACCGTCTAGGAGGTTTTCTCCAAGAGAAATAAGCTCTAAGCAAATGATCCGCGTCCATCCTTAAGTGCACAAGATCCTCCTAGACTTCTCTTAAGAAAATTTACTCAATTCCCTACTAAATCCTCACAAGAATTACAAAGGTGCCACTAAAACTAGTTGGAAGAGCTCAAAAGATTTTAGGAGAAGTTAGGAGAAAGTGGAATAGGAGTGGAATGGCCAAGCAACGGCTAGAAATAAAGTTTGGGTTTTATGGGTATTGGCATGCGTCACTTAGCCGTTACTCATAGATTTTGGTCAGGAGGTTCCGACCCTAGGGGTAAAAACCTCCGGCCAACACTTCGTCTCTGGCCGAGAAGGTTGGTCGGAGCCTCCAACCCCAGGGGTAGGAATCTCCGACTCTAACACTGAAACTAGTCCAACCCAAGTGTAAGTGTTGTGCCAAAATGATATTGTCGTAGGTATTTTGGATCTTAAGCACTTGAGTGGTCTTGGAACACTATTTGTAACCCCTCTTGATTGTACAGCTTTCCTACGACTCAAAAAAAAATTTAAAAGAAATTATAATAAACTCCGAGTCACTTCACCGCTTTACGTCATGTTTTTTAGGGGTTCTCTATGTATCACACCAAGCAACCTGGGACTAATCTCTACATATTTCTCGATAAACTTATTAGTCACTTAACCGTTTTATCATTAATCCATCAAAACCCACTTAGAGATTAGATACACTCTCAATACCTACCGTACTGTCCTATCGATACCAGATCGGATACCTATCTCATATCACACTGTCCGGAATGGGATATCATGATATAGCAGCCCCTATAGAAAGTTGATACACCACTGTCGTAACATGCTAATCATACTTAAACCATTCTTCTATGTATAAACAATTTAGTCATAGGTTTTGACTAAAGTTATGGGGATGCGTCTGACCCCGACCCAACTGTTGTTGATTCGCCCATGTACGGTAGTCAGGCTGATTTTTCCTTTTTTTTTTAACTTATAGCTTCAGCAAGTTATTTTAGTTTGGGACTCTTTATATATCTATCGATAAATTTCTTTCTAAAAAATTATCAAATAAAAATATAGTATAATTATAGCGTAACTATAATGTAATTTGAATATAACTATAATGTAACTTGTATGTAACTTTTAGAATCCTCATGGTAGCTTCCGTGAAGTGGAGGTCGCAGGATCAAATCCTCTCACCCGTATGTGCGCTATGATTTTTTCCTTGCCTGCTTACATGAATCTCGAAGCAAATCTAACTGTCTAAAATTACGTGAAAGTTATCTATAACTTATATTTTATTTACATGCAATTTACAATATAATTATACTATTATTATATTATAATTATACTGTATTTCCGTTTGATAAATTTTTGGGAAAAAATTTATCGAGAGATGTATAAATAAAATCTTTAGTTTTCTGAGCTAAAAAAAATTGACGTTGAGTTCTCGTCAAATAAATCATTTTGCAAACTTTTTTATTGTACGGTGGTTATGTCAGAAATCAACAGCGGCTACCAGTTCCGCCGAGCTCCATTGAACGGCACAACAAAGTTAGTGTGAAATTAGTAACGCGGAACTTTTCTTCAATATTCTTTGACCTCAATTAGTAGGCATTGATCTGCTTTGTTCAACACTGACTTGCTTTATGGCTTTATGGGCGTAGCCGTGTAGGTATTGAAAGAATGCAAGCCAGAAGGAATATCGAGTGGCAACACTGACAGGTCGATTAATTTGTTTGGTGGGTACTGACATCTTCAGATCTTGAAGCTTAATTACCTGCCCATGCGCGGATGATCTAATGAGCACACCGTAATAGGTCACCTTAATTTGTTTATTTATAGTGCTACATCCCTTGAACGTTGAGTATTTGTTCGGTAGGTCTATCATGCATCTACCCATTCTCTTGACTCCATTTTACATGCTTGAAGTATGTGTATATGTTGTATTTTTAATTCGCGTGCTTATGTTATTTGGTAGATCTATATATCACCAAGATCTTTCAGATGTATAATATAAACCTTCCCGATAGTGATTTTATCGATCCTTCCAAAAGAGAACTCTGATACAATTTTTTTCGTTAATTACTTACAGAGGAACATACTAAGCAAGTTTAGACATTTTCCCGATTTCTATAGAAGCAGAAATATTTCCCACTAAATGCCTACGAAGCTCTTATAACTTCTTATGAAAATTTTCACGTTGTAAACAGGAAGCAGCCAGGACTAGATCTACACCAACCGTGCCGAACTCTTTGCAGAGTCTGCGGGCCTGTACTTTGGTCATTGTCTTAGATTTATCTCATATCCAGAATTTTCATCTAAAATTCAAATAATTTATTGTGTATAAATTCTCATCCAAAAACCAACCGAGACACATAAATAATATAGTTGATATTAAAGTAAATGTCTTACATAACTCGATCATATTTATTACAGAGACGAATGACACCTCTCAAAAGATAAAATCTAAGCAGCAGAAATAAACCACGAACGACGTGCGACTCCAATTCCGCTGGCACTCGACCAGGCTCCCGCTCAGTCCTCCAAGAATCTCTCATCACAAAAGTACTCCTCTAATAATAATTGTTAACTGCAAAATGAGTACATAAAATACTCTGCAAGCTACACAGCAAATATGCAAGTACACAAATATACAAAGGAAGACATAATAGGGATCATTTGTATAAACAACATTTAGTAAAGCATTTAAGAGAGTAATAAAGCAAGTAATTATTAAACAACATTAACCAATACTATAACGCTCTCAAAATGGTACAGGCCTAACCACTCCTAACCTAGAGCTATCAATATTCCATTATTTATTATTATTGTGGAGTACGGTGAGACTAATCACGAAAAACATTGCTATGCCACCCATTAACCGCGAGCACGGTTATTCGAACAGTTTTACTCTGGCCAGAGGTGTACCAATTTATCCACAAGACACAACCTCATAACACGTTACCGTGCGCCTCAATACCACTATGGTACCTTAGAAAGGAGTTGTGACAAGATTATCCATGTAACTCGCACAATAAGAGTGCCTCCCGCTAAGCCTCCGGTCTCCGGTAGGGGTGATCAAGTGCCTTCCCACAAGACGACTCAACGCCCAAACTCATGGACTTACCAACTGCCATGTGTGGATTTATATCAGCCACAAACAACCCTTGGTGCCTCGTATTGAACTCGTCATACTTTAAATCCCGCCATTACCCGTTCTAGCTTGTGGTTAGTATGGGTGTTGCTTCGCAACAAGTAGTCCGCGAACCAGTCCATAAATGTCATGAGCACCCCTAGCATCAACCTTAGTCCAAGTGTTCACAACCCACCATTCAATCAAATTTTAGTTGACCATTAAATTCACCTCACACCACAGGGATATTAAGCCACATGAAAAAAATAGTACATAAGCACACATCAACAGTATAATATTATATTTTTAATAGATAGATCATAATTTTTAAAGAATTATGCAAGTTGAATCACCCCCAAATAGAGTTAGGATGAATTAGCTATGAATTTTAGAAGCTTTAACCCTTGTAAAGCCTATTAAAAAGGTTAAACCAATTTATTCTGTCATTTAGTAATTATTTTACTACTAGAAAAGGAGATTATGACTTCAGCACTGGACTAGGGGCGGCTGAGTCACTGACCACCGAGGCCCACAAGTCAGAAAGAGAAGGGGCTCGGTCCACGGTAGACCAAGTCCACTGAGTTAATTACCAAGGAATCAACGGTCCAGATCTGACCGAGGAAGATCGGATGGTCCAGATTGGATCTCGAGATTAAGATGGGTTTGGATGGCCGAGATTAAACTAAGGATGGATCGGATAGCTATGACTTGATCAAAGCGATCCGACGACTAGGATTGATCCCGATCGGATTGAACTCATGGTGCTAAGGTGGTGCTAATGTGGTGGCCACGTCGGCAACCATCCGCGGTGGCGACTCTGGAACCAAGGGTCAACAGCGATCGGCGGTGCGGCAGAGCTCAGTGACAGGACAGGAGGGAAGAGGACATCAAGGCGAAACATACCCTCACTTACGGGACGGTAAACAGTGGCGGAATCCACCGGCGGCGAGCTTCTAGCGGTGGAGAGGATCAGGTCATTAGCGGTGACGCTGCTTCGGCAGGTGTCGATGCTTTGCACCGGCAATAATACTATGGGGCTACTCGGCGACCTGGAATTCGGTGGATTGCAGAGGAACACGGGAGAATTATACTGGTTCAGGCCCTCGATGTGAGGTAATACCCTACGTCCAGTTGAGGTGTTATTCCTCTGAGGTGGTTTTGCGATCAATGATCTGGTCTGCCCTCATGGGGCGCCCTACCTCCCTTTATATACTAGGGGACATGGGTACATGGTAAGGATCCCAGTCCGATACGACCAAGGGATTTCCTTCTTAGAGATAGAATCCTATCCGACTAAGGCTAGGTTTCCTTATTGTACAACGCACAGCCTGCCGGGTGCTATCTTATCTCTAATTACATGATCTGGCCCATCCTCTATTCGAGTGGCCCATGTGCTGGTAATGAGGTACCCGGGGCCCATGGCTCCCACAGTAGCCCCTGAGACCTTCATAGTTGAGTCACAGCTGATGCCGAGTGCTCATCCTCCACGGTGAAGGTTACCCGAGTGCGATGCTCCCGAGTACTCTTTGTCCGAGTAAGTCTTCCCGAGTCCTGCTTCATGTCAGCTGGCAGCGAGGCTATGAAGGGCTTCATGTAAATATATGAATAGTGTGCGCCGAATAGGCGCATCTATTAGGTGTTGCCCCCGACTTTGTGCTTAATTGTGAAGACAATTAAACATAAAGTCAAAGATCTTTAACCTGGAAGTCTTTCCCGAGTAGATTACTACTGGTATATGAGACTCTTCGGTATCATGTCAACCGGCATATGATTTACAGTCTTGCCGAGTAGGGAACTACTCGTATATAAGACTCTTCGACTTCATGTCAGTCGGGATGTGTGTTTATAGTCTTGCCGAGTAGGATGCTACTCGTATATGGGACTCTTCAGCGTCATGTCAGCTGGAAAGGGGGTGTTTATAGTCCTTCCCGAGTGGCATCCCACCCGGAAGTTAGACTCCTCCGCATCATGTCAGCGGGAATGAGAAATTTATAGTCTCTCCCGAGTAGTGCACTACTCGAAAGTTAGACTCTTCAGCGTCATGTCAGCTGGAATAATGTTGCTCATGGCAACTAATGGCCACGCATGTAGGCCGAGTACCACTTTATGAAAATAAATCCATTACGTGGTCAGGTGTTCCCGAGAAAGATACCTGCATCCCCAATTTTAATGAAGACCAGCTTGTGATCCTTGTAAGAATATATCCTCGAGACCTGGTGGATAAAACAGATACCCAAACATATAGGTTTAGCAGTAAGGCTTTCATAAAGCATATCTGTTTACCTCATCGGTTCCTGTGGGTAGCACCAGTGCTATAATTTCAACTCAGCCTGCGGGCGGCCCACATGGAGCATGCTAATGTAGGAACTCATATCTTGTCGGCCCAATACCAACTGCGAAGGCCTGGGCCCATCTAGTCGGTACAGGCTATAAAAGGATGGGGAGAGAGAAAAAGATTCCGTCGTCTTCCCCAAAGCAGCCAATCTCTTCGTCTTCCACCTTCGCGCCTAGCTTTTCGCCTCCCGCCCGGCTAGGGTTAGCAGCAGCCGTTCCCCACCCGGACTCGGGCGATTTCAATCCTCTTCGTTTATTCCAAGCCCCCGATTTGCTTTCCCCCAAATCTCACCACCTCCAGTCATGCCGAAGGCGACGAATCCTGCGGGTGCGCTAGGGAGTTCTTGGCCGATCTCGGATTGCGGCTCGGTGAAGCTGAGACGGCTGGAGAGCGAGCTGAAGTTGCCCAACCAAGAAGTGATCCGTTGGCGGTCGGCGAGGGATGAGTCGAGCCCCAACCCCCGGCCTGGTGAAACGGTAGTTTTCGCCTCTTTCTTTGATCGGGGCTTGTGTCTTCCGTCGTCCGATTTCTTCCGCCGCATCCTTGATTTCTACGGGCTGGAGTTGGTGCATTTAAATCCCAACTCGATCCTTCAGATCTCCATATTCGTTACTCTTTGCGAGTGCTTTCTGGGTGTTGAGCCCCATTTCATCCTCTTCCGACACTTGTTCCATGTCAAGCCCCAGCCTTCCAAGAGTAATATCAGTGTGATTGGGGGGGCTGGTCTTCAACTAAGGAGTGATGGGAAGAAAACATATATCGATTTGCCCTTGACATCTTCTCTGAAGGGCTGGCACAAGGAGTGGTTTTATTGCGCCGATCTGGCTCCTTCCTTGCGCCCGTTTACTGGTATGCCGCCAGCGGTATTGCCAAGCTGGTCCTCGGAGCCAACCTTTGAAGAACTGGGCCAGGCACATATATTGCTGACAAAGATAGATGACCTCAAGAGGGCCGGCTTGACGGGGCCCTGGGTGGCTCGTCGTTTCCTGACGAGGCGCGTCCAGCCGCTGAAGTTGAGAAGCGCTTTCGGCTGGGCCTTCAAAGGTAAACACGATCCCGACCGGGTGAGCAGCGAGATGGCGGACAAGGGGGCAGTAACCGATACCTTGTTTGGCTACTTCTCCGAAGGGGTGGTTGCCACCGAAGATGATAACCGCCGAGTTGCTGCCTATAGCTTCATCCGGCCGCGGACCAAGGTAACCTTCTGCCTTCTTCCGTGGTGAACGCCTGTGGAACGGTGATTGTTCAACCTTGCGTGATGGTATCTTGTCGACTTGCTTGTAGTGGCATGAGGAATTTGATGAAGACTCTCGTCCATTGTCGGCGGTCGCGTCGAAGAAGAGGGCGAGGAGTCCCTCTGCTGCCCAACCCGACTCCAAGAGAGCGGGGAAGAAGCCGATTTTATATCGGGGTGAGGGGGCCATGACAGCGCGCGCCGTGAGCGGCAGCTTGAAAATAAAGGACACCGCTGCCACAACGCCCACGCAGTCGAGTCCCAGGCTGAGATCAGCAGGCTTGGGCTCGACGTTGTCGTACCCAACAACAGCGCCGCCAAGGGGCCAACCAGAGCAGAGGCCGATTGGGGCGAAGGAACCCGAACTAACCATTCCAGAGTCGAGGCCGACTCGGGCTGATACGCCTCTGCCATCGATGACATCGACCGGGGCGAGTGCTGATGCTAGCGCTTCGCCGGGGAGCGGGCAGGCTGGCAGGAAGTTGAAGTTCTCCAAGAGGTGCGCTACTCCGGGTCTTCTGTAGTCGTTGTATGTTAAAATACAGTCCTAATGTCTTGCTTCGTTGTGCAGGAAGCGGGCCGATATCGACCTCAAAAAGGTTGACCCATCTGCTCCACTTGATGAGTCCGTCCCAGCCGAGCCAGCGGCAGCGAACACACCTGTTGAGCCGGCGGCCAGCCCGGTCGCTGAGACCGAAGTGGCTCCGACTACAGGGCCACTACCGCCACTCGACCGAGAGGTGGCTGTTGAAACTGAGGCCCCAGCCCCCGAGGCACCGTACGTCGCGGAAGCGGGGGACGGAACCCCCGAGCCGGTCCCCGATGTTGTAGGGGAAGGCGGTGCCGAGGCCAGGACTCCGTCGCCATCGTGGTTATCGTCATCGCCATCGTCGCCGTTGCCGCCGCCGCCGGAGATCCCACATTTGCCTCGGATCGAAGCTCCCCCACGTGTGATGCCCCGGACCTTCACGTGGACCACTCGCGACGGCACTATGAAAAGCTTCAGGCTCGATGAAGTCGTCGCAAGGAGAGAGCGCGAGAGCCTGCTTCGTGCTGCCATCAACGGGTCCCAAGGGGTCGCGGTATGATTCTTGTAGTAAAGCTCCGGCAATCTTCTTGTTTTGTCGTTTGACTCTGTCGTCGGTTTGTTCCTTGTCCCGAGCAGAAGCTCGTCGACCGCAACGAGGCGATGACGGAGATCCTGGTCGAGATGGCTCCCCACCTCACGGAATTGCAACAACTCTGGGCATTGAAGGCCGAGATGGAGGCGCGTCACACGAGGAGGGAGGCCTGGCTGAAGAGCGGCGCTGATCAGCTCAGGGCAGAGACATGGGCCCTAGCCGAGAAGATCAGAGGTAAAATCCTCGAGCATATCTTCCCGACTGGACCGTTGATGTATTCATCCAGCTACGTCGATCCCGACTGCTCGGTGGTGTCATGACTGCACGATTGAGCTCTTGGCTAATCTGTGGTGCAGACCTCGAAGCGGAGTTAAAGACCCGAGCGGAGAGGGAGTCGCAGCTGAAGGAGGCCGAAGAAGCCAAGGCCGAGCTTGAAAGGGTCAAGGCCGACTTGACAAAGGCCAACACCGAGCTTGACCGGGAGAAGTCCGAGTTGGAGAAGGCCGTCGTCAAGCTCGGTAAGGAGAAGGCCGAACTGGAGAAGACCGTGGCCGGGTGGGAGGCCGACTACGAAAGTAAGTCCTCAACCCGACTGTGATCTCAGCCAATACATTAGTCACCCTGTGTGTAGCCGAATCTGACAAGCTTACTTGCCGGCCGATCTGGGCAGGCATGAGAGCCAACGTCCAGGCCCAGTACCGGTTCTACACAGAGGAGATAAGGTCAATCAGGGAGTCACGGGAGGCCCTCGTCGGGTCCGTGAAAGGGCTCCTTGACCTTGTAGATCCCCGCCCAGTGGGGACCAGCTGTAGCAGAATTCCTCAAATAATGGGGCGTCTCGAGGACGCGCCGAGTGCCCTGAAAAGGTACTCAGACGAGCGGGTTGCCGCCGGCGTGGCCCAGACCCTAGCAATGACCAAGTCCATCTACCCGAGGGAGGACATTGAGGCCAGCGGGGAGGGTTTTTCCGAGGAGACGACGCCCGAGGAAGCGCTGGAGCTGATCTCACAGGCGAAGCCGACTGCTGAAGCGATTACCCGAGACCTGGGTCTGTAAAGGCAATACATTTTGTAGTCGGTGTATATATATGCTTTCATATACGATCATGTGTAAATATATGTGTCGTGCCGCCAAGCTTATTATTCGGTTGTCATTAGCTTTACTCGACCATGTAGCATGCACCAAGTTAGTTCGATAGAACTTGATAAAAAACGTTCGGAGTAAGATGCTATACTCGGGCGAACGCATCAGTCGTGGCAAGGCTTCATAACCGGGGTGAAATAAGCTTGTATGTTATTGACAGAACACATATATACATGCAGCCCCCGACTCACTACTCGGTTGGAACAAGCGGCGTAGTGAGTCAGGAAAAACTGTACACATGGAAAATGTAAAACTCAGGTATAGAAAGGACGTAGCTGTTCTATATTCCATGAGTTGGTGATGAGGACGCCGTCTTTGGTCTTTAGTCGGTAGGCGCCTGGCCGCGTGACCTCGGCTATAATGAACGGCCCTTCCCAGATGGGGGATAGTTTGTGCCTGTCCTTGGTGGTTTGTATCTTCCTTAGAACGAGATCCCCGACCGAAAAGGCGCGGCCACGGACATTGCGATTGTGGTAGCGACGCAGGCCTTGAAGATACCTTGCCGACTGGATTGTTGCAGCGTCTCTTTCTTCTTCCAGCAGATCTAATTCGATCAGTCGGGTGCTGTTGGAGTCGTCTTCGGAGTAAGCCCGGACTCGTGGAGAGCCAAACTGTATCTCTGTCGGTAGCATGGCCTCGGTGCCGTAGACCAGGAAGAAAGGGGATTGCCCTGTTGCCCGACTAACCGTGGTTCTGAGAGACCAGAGAACGGATGGTAGTTCTTGTACCCACCGACCCGCATATGGTTGTAGTCGGTCGTATATCCTGGCCTTGATGCCTTGTAGGACCATGCCGTTGGCTCGCTCAACCTACCCGTTGCTCCGCGGGTGTGCCACAGATGCATAGCAGATCTTGATGCCGAAGTCGTCGCAGAAATCTTGGAATAGGCCCGCCGCGAACTGAGTGCCGTTGTCGGTTATGATGCGGTTAGGGACCCCAAACCGGTATAGTATACTCAGGATGAAGTCCTTTGCTCGTGCCGATGTGATTGTTGCGACGGGTTTAGCCTCAATCCACTTGGTGAATTTATCCACTGCGACGAATAAATGCGTGAACCCTCCTGGCGCTTTCTTGAATGGCCCGACCATGTCGAGCCCCCATACTGCGAATGGCCAGGAAATAGGGATAGTCTGGAGTTCCTGGGCGGGGAGATTTGTCTGTCTTGCGAAGAACTGGCAACCCTCGCACTTGCGAACGATGTCTTTGGCATCTGTGACTGCGGTGGGCCAGAAGAATCCCTGCCGGTAAGCCTTTCCGACTAACGTCCTGGATGCAGTGTGGTTGCCACATATGCCCGAGTGGATTGAATGCAGGATCTGCTTGCCTTCCTCGGTGGTGACACAGCGCATGAGGACACCGGATGCGCTCCTTCGGTATAGGTCTTCTCCGACTTCGTCCAGGAGGAATTTGAGAACATCGACTTCAGATGTAGCGGCTTGCCGGATGCTGTCGCGCCCGACTGCCGCTTCTTGTGTTTGAGCCAGCTCGCAGCTCTCCTTGTTGCAGGTGAAGGCTTGCTTAGCGTCGCTGCGGAGGGAGAGGACTCCTGCTGGCTGATAGCTTCTGCTTGCGCTTGGATTCGTACGTGAGTGGCCCCCCGAAGATGTGGTTGAGTTCGGCTTGGGGGTCCTGGAAATCATCAGCTGGACCCGAGTCTGGCTTGTCCTTGTCCCTGTCGGCGCCAGACGATGAAGCTTGCTCGGAGGCAAACTTCTTGAGCATGTGGCAGTCCTTGGCCGCGTGCCGGCCCTTGGGGTGAAAGGGGCAAGGCCCACTCATGACTTTCTGATAGTCGTTGTTCCGCTGGGGCCGCGATCGACTGCGCTCCATGTTAGCCACCTCGTTGTCCGACTTCCGCTTGCGGCTGCCAGGCTTGTTCTGAGGCGGCTCGTTGTCGGCTTTCGCCCTGTTGTCTTTTTGTCGGGGCTCCTTCTTCTCGTCGAAGGCCTCTGCGACGGCTTCAGCCAAGTCAGCGTATTTGTTGGCCATGTCGAAGAGAGTCCGGACAGTGGATGGTGGCTTCCGAGTGAACTTCGCGATGAGCGGGGCGTCTTTTACTCCCTTGCGGAAGGCGGCGATGACGACCTCGTCTTTGATGCTTGGGATTTGATTGCGCTTCTCGGAAAACCTTTTGATGAATTCACGTAGAGACTCGTTCTTTTTCTGATGCAGCTGGTAAAGGTCGTGCTCGGAAGCCGGTCTCTCGTAGGTCCCCTGGAAGTTAGCGATGAACCGCTCCCTGAGTTGTCCCCAGGAACCGATCGATCGCCTTGGGAGGCCTGTCAGCCATGTCCTCGCCGAGTCGGATAATGCGACTGGGAGGTAGTTAGCCATGGCTCTGCTGTCGCCCCTAGCAGCTTGAACTGCTAGGACGTAAACGGTGAGCCAGGACTCTGGGTTGGTCTTGCCGTCGTACTTTTCGATTCCGGTAGGCTTAAAGCCGACTGGCCAGCGGACGTCCTGTAACTCCCGAGTAAAGGCTGGAATGCCTTCATTATCGTGAGGACTTGGGCTTCGGTTTTGGCGGTGTAGCCGCTCGTAGTGGAGACCGAAGCGCTCGTGTTCATCCTCCAGTCGGCGGCGTTCATCCTCTTCGCGTTCTTCGCGCCGGGCCCTTAGGGTGTGGCGAAGATCGCGTTGTAATCGCAATCGGAGGTCTTGATTGGGTCGGCGGTCGTATTGGTGACGCCGCCGGTTGTCGTAGTTGGTATTGCCGAGTGTTGTTTGGCGGGACTCTTCGTGCTGCCGGGTGGAGCCGGCTGCCCGACGTCGTGCTGATGCAGATGACTCCGCCGCTGGAGAGCCCGTTCGATGGGTCGGTATGTGAGTGTTGCCTGACTGTTCTTGCTGCTGGCAGGCGGCAGCAGTGATCATCGCCTTGATCTTGGCGACAGTTGGTGTGGCCTGATGATCTGGCCCAAGCTGGAGCGTGTCCAGCAGAGTTGCGGCGGCCACGACGTTCTGTTGTGGCGTGACGAAGACGTCGTGGTCGCCGACTTTGGTTTGGAGGATCTGCTGCTGGGCGGCTCGCCCAGCCTGTCGAAGCCCGTCATTGCGAGCTTGTCGGTTGGCCTCCTCTTGTTGTTGTAGTCGGCGCGCCTCCTCTTGCTGCTCCTCTTGCAGTCGGCGCACCTCGGAAGGTGGCGTTGAAGCCATGAAGATCTCGCGGGGGAGGAGGAAACTTGCCAAGGTGGAGTCCGAGTTGGTGCTCGAACCACCATCCGACTTAGTGTCGGACTCCGAGTAGTTTATCGGAGTTAGGACGACTCCGACCTCCCTAGATCCAATCTAAAACGGTTCATGACCGTGTCCAAACTGAATCGCTGGAGGTCGGGTCTGCTGCGCGGGTTGTAGATGCACAGCGTCGCCGAATCCGTACGGGAGATTGACGATCTCTCCCCCTCTCGGCCTAACCCGCGCTGGCTCAAGGCCTAGCGCGAGTCGGACGCCGAAGGAGAGAGTTGTCCCGATGTCCGGCGATGTGAGGGACTGTCGTAGTAGATCGTCGAAGGAGATGGCGACGTCCCTGGGGCCGACTGGCGCAACGTCGGCTAGCTCCTTAGCTGGCAAGATCGGATCTGCCTCAGCCAAGGAAAGGTTGCCGAGTTGATCGGCGACGAAATCAAGGCTCCCGAAGGTGATGGTGTCTCCATTGGAGAACTTGTCGCCCTTGACTCCGTTGATGGGATCCATCGAATCTGTTGATGAAGAATTCGCCGGGCCCCTACCTGGCGCGCCAACTGTCGATGCTTTGCACCGGCAATAATACTATGGGGCTACTCGGTGACCTGGAATTCGGTGGATTGCAGAGGAACACGGGAGAATTATACTGGTTCAGGCCCTCGATGTGAGGTAATACCCTACGTCCAGTTGAGGTGTTATTCCTCTGAGGTGGTTTTGCGATCAATGATCTGGTCTGCCCTCATGGGGCGCCCTGCCTCCCTTTATATACTAGGGGACAGGGGTACATGGTAAGGATCCCAGTCGGATACGACCAAGGGATTTCCTTCTTAGAGATAGAATCCTATCCGACTAAGGCTAGGTTTCCTTATTGTACAAGGCACAGCCTGCCGGGTGCTATCTTATCTCTAATTACATGATCTGGCCCATCGTCTATTCGAGTGGCCCATGTGCTGGTAATGAGGTACCCGGGGCCCATGGCTCCCACAGGCAGGCTTCGGCATCGGGGAGATGGCAGCCAAGCTTCTGCGCGGTCCAGCGGGTCCAACGGCATTGACGGCGACGGCGGAGGCAACGGCTAGGTGAGGCTGAACGCTAGGCGGCGGTGATGAGATTCTGTGCGCGGAGAGGTGGCTAGGGCTTTCGGCGGCTCTGGATGGTGCTTGGAAAGGATCCAGAAGCTCCAGGCCGTGCTATTTAAGGGGAAAAGGGGAGGAGTCTAGCTCGGGAACGGCTCCTACGGTGGCGGAAACCTAGGGCTCGACGGTCTCCCGAACAAACTCAAGGCCGAGCTCGATTCGACGCTGTTTGTGCTCCGGATCTTGGGGGAAAAGATAGAAGGGAATAAGGGAAAAAGATACCCTCAACCAATTTGAGGACCAGGCACACGCGGGGACCAAATTTGGCGCGGATTCGGCGGTGGCCTTGGCGCCGAGTCGGATTCCACCTCCGGCGGGAGGTAGATGACGACCTGACAGGTGGGGCCCACCTATCGGCGAAAGAAGAGAAGGGAAAAGAGATGGGCCGCTGCTGGGCCGATGGCGCTCACACACTAGGAGGGCAAGGGGAAAGGAGGTACAGGGCCAAATTCGGCCCAGTGGCCTGAGAAGGGTTTTAAAAGGATTTTTATTTATTTAATTTCTGAAATGTTGTCTTAATTATTAAAAATACTTCCCTTGCTCAATTAATTCCCAGAAAATTCCAAGAGCTAAAGCATTAAGCAAAGTATTCTACAAAATTTTATCTAGGCCGATTTCTGTTGAAAATTTTCTCTAATTTTTATGATTTTACTCCTTTGGCTTTTAAAATAATTTCTAAAATGCCTTTTTTTCATGATTTAATTATTTAGGGAATTTTCAGGGTATGACAATTTAAAATGAATAAATATGGTCAAGTTTCTTTGGTCCCTCTAAAAATTAATACTACATTCGTTCCAAAATATAAATATTTTTTAGTATTTAAATCTTGTTCCACAATATAAGTATTTTTACTACCATTCACAGTACGAATTGTTCCATTAATTACTTTTATTTAAAGTTCTTCCTATCCTAATCCTAACCATCATCCCACCTTTAACTCTTCCTCTTTTATTTGAGAGGCACCTAAGTCTTTTCTCTCTAAGCTTAATCTCTTGGTAAATAATCTAAGTTGACAAGCGTGCATGATTAATTAGCTCGGTAGGTAGTACATTGAACATGAGTTTCAGAAGCAACATCAGGAGCTAGATTGGTGAACAATAGTCACGCTCGAAATTTCCATCCAAAATTCCAAACACTTACACGTGTATTAAATCCTCATCCAGGAATCAGCCGAGGTATAGAATGACAATTTGATAACAAAGTACAAATCTATATTGAATAGAATGACGAATGTATAATTATTACAGAGGCAGGTGGAACCTCTCAAGCAAATAAAAAGTCTAAACAACGGAATTAACTAGCGATAGCGGCGTCTCCATAATCCACAAGCAAACTTGACTTGGACCCACCCTATTCCTCAAGATCTTCTCCTTCACTGAAGTACTCTTCTTCTGATGATTTGATATTGCAAGGTAAGCACATGGAATACTTAACAAGCCACACAGCAAATATGCAAGTGCACAGGATAGCAAAGGATGGCATATAGGGCTAATTTGCATAAATAGCATTTAAATAAGCCGTTAAGAGAGAATCGAAACAATGGAGCATTTATGCAGTATTAAATCAACGCTCTATAGCCCACCTGGCTACATAGGCCCAAACCATCCCAAGCTAGATGTCACATATCACATTTAAGCATTAATTAATAAATAGGACAAATCACGAAAACATTATTCAGCTCACCCATGACCGTGGGCACGGCTATTCGAACAGTTTTACTTTGGCCAGAGGTGTACAACTTTACCCACAACACACAACCCTACAACATGTCACCATGTGCCTTGGCACCACCACGATACCTCAGAAAGGAGTTGTGATAGGACTCTTCGCATAACTCGCCCAACGGAATGATCACCCGCCAAGTCCCCAGTAGAGGTGGCCCAACCTCCAAGCTAGAGAAACTCTTGGCTCTCAAACATATGGTCTTATTGGCACTGCCATTGTGGATTTATTGACACTACCACCTATCAACTAAACACACCATGGTGTCTCCTGCTGGGACATGTTACACTACAAATCCAGTCGTTGCCCATGCTGGCTTGTGGTTGCTATGATAAATGCTTCATAACAGTAGCTCGTGAACCAGTCCTTAACTGTCATGAGCACTGCTAGCAACAAAACCAATCTGGTGCTCATAACCCACCATTTATTCATGTTTTAGTTGCCCATTAAGAATCAACCTCACACGACACCGTCGTGAACAGAGCCATCATCATTTTATATGTAATCATATGTGATTAACAACCGTTATATGATTCTATAGTTTCTAAGCAGGGCTAAGCAACCTAGAATTATTCTAGCTAACCAATACTTCAACTAGCTAGTCAGATTAATCCCATAGGCACAAAAGCAGGTTATCAAAACAACGGGTTATAAACAAGGATCAAGGTTTCCCTTCCCGATGTCATTATAAAATAAATGAACTTTTGAATCAAAACAGAGATTTAAATCATAGGATCAACATGCTCAAAGGGTTGTGGATCTGTGTGATTTGCCTTGCTGCTCCGCAAAGTCTTCCGAACCCTCCTCGACGTAAACCGACTCTTCTAGAACATCCGAAACTATAGGTAAATAACAAAACAAACAAAAGCAGTACATAAGCACATAGCAACAGCACATGTGAATATTTTTAATGGATAGTTCTTGATTTTTAAAGAATTTAGAGACTTGAGCGACCTCAATCCGAGTTCGTATGAATTAGTTATGATTTTTAGAAGTTTAAATCAATTAAAACTATTTATAGAAATTATTAAAGTATTAATGACGCAATACTGAATTAGTTTTGAAAAGGAAAAGAGATTTATTGCATCATCAGAGAGCGGTCCACGGGATCGGTCCACCAGGTCTGGCGGTTAGGATGGATTGAATCTAGATCCAACGGTTTGGATTTATCCCAAGGTGACGCTCGGATGTGTGACACTTGGCGCTGATCTAGAGGATAACGCGGCGGCTGACGGGGCAATGACGTGGACGACCGGCGACAGCGGCGGCTCGGGCAGCGAGGCGTGCCGGTGATCCAGGGCATAGCGGTGGCTGCGGTTTGCGCCAAAAGGACGAGCTCGACGAGGCGATCTTACCTCACGGTCACTCGGCAACGAACGACGACTAATTGACTGCCAGCGACGAGAAAAGGTAGCGGTGATCTTTGGGTACTCGGCGGCAACAGCACTCCGACAGGAAGGGGTGGTTACGAGGTGATGGACAAGGTGCGGCTCTACCTGGTGAACACGACGGGGCCGACGGTGAAGGGCGGCGACGAACCGAGCGCCAGCGTGGCGCGGCTGGACTTGGCGGCGGTGGCGGCGCTGGGATCTAACCGTGGCTAGGGCTCTTCGGGGTGTCTAGGGCTGGGGCGAGGGCGGCGATGGACAGAGGGGAGGACGGTGGTACTTATAGCGTCGCTAGTTGGAGGAGTCTGAGGCGGATAAGGCAGCTATGGTGGTGGCAAACACGGACGGCGGCGGGTCTCCACGGAAAGCCTGAGTTTGGTTCAATCCTGAACCATTTTACGCCAGGTTTTGAGGGGAAAGGCGGCGGAGATAGAGGGGAGGATTTCCCCTCAAACAATTTGAAGAGATCACGAGCGGGGCGACCGGATTTCGCACGGGACGGCGACGTCAGCTTGAGGAAAAAGAAGACCCCGACAGGTGGGGTCCACCTATCGGCGGTGAAAAAGAAAGAGAGAGCGAGCAGGCCGAGCTGGGCTGCAGGCAAGGGAGAGAGAGACGAGGGGAGTGATGGGCCGAAATCGGCCCATGGTCTCGGGAGAGAGTTAAAAACCTTTTTTCCAGGTTCTATATTCACTGATTTGGTTTTTGATTTATTAAAAATACTTCCATAGCTCAAATAATTCCCAAAAAACTCCAGGGACTACAAGAATTAAAGAAGTATTTAATAAAATTTTCTCTGGCCCATTTTTACATTGAAATTTATTTGGAATTTTTATTAGCCTTTTTTAAGCTTTTAATTTATTTCTAAAAATTATATTTTCACAGGTATTATTTATTAACTTATTTTTAGGGTGTGACAACAATGTGCAGTCAAGAAGCTAGCTTCAGGCAGTTCCGAACCCCAACTTTCGAATATTTTATGGTCATACCTTGGATTATATTACATTTCTTAGGCTTCGTTTGAAGGTGAGGGAAGGAGGAGAAAACTCCCTCGTTTTCCATAAGTATGTTTCCGAACTGCAAAACGGTGTGTTTTTTGTAAAAAAATTTTATATAAATGTTGCTCTAAAAATCAAATAAATCTATTTTTTAAGTTTATAATAATGAAAACCTAATTAATCATACGCTAATGGCTCACCTCGTTTTGCGTGATCTTCTTCTTCTTCCTTTTCCCTCACCTTCACACACTCCCTTAGTGTTTAAGATTTAAGAATACCATCAAGCCAGCAAATTAACAAATTATCAGTAAGTGTGAATTGTTACAGATGAAACTGAATTTATATATGACAATTATTCGATAGCAGAAACAATCAATTAAATACTGTAAAGTTGATAAATTGATTTCAAAAAGTTTTCTAAGTGTGGGTGCCATGGGCCCCGGGTACCTCATGACAAGCATATGGGCCACTCGGACAAAGGATGGGCCTAGCCTTTTAATTAGAGATATAGCTAGATTCGGCAGACTTCGCCTTGTATAGAAAGGAATATACAGTCCTAGTCGGGTGCGTTATATCTCTAAGGGGAGATCTCCTAGTCGTAATCCGATGGGGACTCCTACCTTGTAACCCGGTCCCCCAGTATATAAGGGGAGGCAGGGCGCCCCTTGAGAGCAATCACGAGAAGAGCTCATAGAAGCACACGGCCATACAGTTCATCAGAACTACCACCGTATATCCTCAAAGGAATACATACAAACTGGACGTAGGGTATTACCTCACATCGAGGGCCTGAACCAGTATAAAATTTCCTTGTGTTCCTTTGCAATCCACCGAGTTTCCATCCGCCGAGTAGCCCCATATATTTATTGCCGGTGTAAAACATCGACAGTTGGCGCGCCAGGTAGGGGCTTCGGCGCGATCTACATCTACAAGCTCGATGGATCCAGCAACCGAAGTCGTCGGCGGCAAACTCTCCCCCGGAGATACAATCGCATTCAGAAGCCTCGACTTCGTCGCCGACCAGATCGGCAATCTCACCCAGGCCGACGCGGACCCGATCCAACCGGTCGAGGAACCAGCTGACTCCGCGCCAGTCGGCCCATACGACGCTGCGGCAATCTTCGACGACATGCTGCGGCGATCTCCAATACGCCCGAGTCCAGGGACAACTCTTCCTTCCAGTGTTCGACTCGGACTCGGTTCTGAGCCGGCCGAGATCGGGCCGAGAAGGGAAGAGATCGTCAACTTCCCGTTCGGACTCGGCGACGCCGCGGATATCTACAATCTACATCCGACGCGGCAAACCCGATCCCCTGGAGTTCGACTCGGATACGGCTCCGAGCCGCTCGAGATCGGATCTAGGGAGGTCGGAGTTACACTCATCCCCATCAACCATCCCGACTTCGACTCGAAGTCGGACTCCGACTTCCAGTCGGACTACGACTCTAAGTCGGATAGCAGCTCGGCAAGCTTCTCCCCGCCACGAGAAATCTTCATGGCATCCAAAGGCTCTACTCCTACTCAGGAATCACGCCGACTACACGAACAACAAGAGGAGGAGGCCTGCCGTCTGCGAGAACAACAGGAGGAAGAAACAAGACGCCTGCACGCCCGCAATGACGGCCTACGCAGGGCTGGGCGAACCGCTCAGCAACAAACCCTCCAAACAAAAGTCGGCGACCACGACGTCTTCGTCGCGCCACAACAGAACATTGTGGCCGCCGCAACCCTACTGGACACGCTCCAACTTGGGCCTGATCACCAGGCCACCCCGACGATCGCAAGGATAAAAGCCATGCTTACCGCTGCTGCATGTCAGCAGCACCAACAGTCGGGAGATACCCTCATACCGACCAACCGGTCGGCATCCCCAATGGCAGTCTCGTCTACCTCAAAGCGACGCCGAGTGGCCGGCTCTAGTCAGCTGCACACGGAGTCACGCCAAACGTCATTCGGCAACCCAAACAACAACCGGCAACGTCGAAGTGACCGTCGGGACAACCGGGATCTCCGAGGCCAACTATGGCGTGATCTTCGGCAGGACACCAATGCTCGGCGCCGCGAACGAGAAGAAGACGAGCAACGCCAACTGGAAGACGAGAACGAGCATTTCGGCCTCCACCACGAGCGGTTTCGCCGCCGTAGTCGGGGTCGGAGTCCTCATGAAGACGAAGGCATACCGGCCTTCACCCAGGAGCTACAACAGGTCGACTGGCCGTCGGGTTTCAAGCCTACAAGCATCGAAAAATACGACGGCAAGACCGATCCCGAGTCCTGGCTCACAGCATACACTCTGGCAATCCAAGCTGCTGGAGGTGACCACAAAGTCATGGCTAACTACCTCCTAGTTGCTCTAGCCGACTCAGCGAGGACATGGCTAACAGGACTTCCCAAGCAATCAATCGGCTCTTGGGGAGAACTCCGGGAACGTTTCATCACCAATTTCCAGGGAACATACGAGAGGCCATCTTCTGAGTACGACCTATATCAGTTGCGTCAAAGGAAGAACGAGTCTCTTCGTGACTTCATCAAGAGGTTTTCTGAGAAGAGGAACTCAATCCCGAACATCAAGGATGAGGTCGTCATCGCCGCCTTTCGAAAAGGAGTCAAAGACACCTCGTTCATCGACAAATTCACGCGGAAGCCTCCCAACTCTGTCAAGGCCCTATTCGACATGGCAAACAAGTACGCCGACTCGGCCCACGCTGTTGCCGAGGCCCTCGATGACAACAAGTCACCCTGACAGAAGAAGCGGGACGACACCGACGACGCGGTCCCAACTAAAGCTGGGAATCGCAAACGCAAGTCAGACGGCTCCATTGTGGCAGTCGGTCACAACCGCCTTCGACCTTCAACAACTGAGGATTATCAGAACAACAAGTGACATGCTCGGGGGCTCACAAGCTCAAACACGAGGATGGCATCCCCACTCCCAAATACCGAACAGCTAAGTCGCTTTCTGATAAACATCTCCTCACTCGGCCTTGCTAGTGCCACAGCCGCTTACACCTAATAGGTGTATAAGCTGCGCATTTACTTTTTTCCGTTTTTGCTCTTAAATGATTACAAAAGTACTCGAGTAGCATAAATCTCGATCCGTGAAACTGTGCTCCATGTAAGACGAACTCAAGTCACCCAAAACGCGTGCCTGGGAAAGAGCCATGAGCCAACTCCCGACGCTAGGGGGCTATGACTAGTCGGGCAGAGTGCTTAAACGTAAGGGGTCAACTACTCGAGGAAATTAATATCAAAAAGAGGAAGAACACGTATTTACATACATTGTAAAATACATTTTATTCGGGTGATTATTTTCATCATCAGATGCTACTCATCCGATATTTTTATATTGCAGGCCCAGCTCCGGATACGCGTGACAGGAACTCAGGACTGCGAGCCCATCTCCTACGCTCGGGGGCTGGACAAGTCTGCCAAAATACACTCGGGATGCTCCATGAGGGCTACTCACCGAGTACTTGCGCCAGTCGGGACGTCATCTTCCCCGACTACGCTCCATGCGAGCCAACAATCGGCCCCCGGCGCCAGTCGGGGCTGTATACCACTCGGCTAATAGGGTATGCCCATGAGGGTCGCCAGCCGAATCCTACGCTAATGCTAGGTTCGGGTACCTTATTTGGTCACGATTCTGTCAGGTTGGGTACGCCCCATGAGGGTCGCTAGCCGAATCCTATGCTAATGCAAGGTTCGGGTGCCTAGCTTGGCTATAATTCTGTTGGATAGGGTACGCCCCATGAGGGTCGCCAGCCGAACCCTCTGCTAATGCAAGGTTCGGGTACCTTGTTCGGCTTTACCCAAGTCAGAGAAGACTTATATCGTCAAAGTGCATCCGGAGTTCTCATGCACTGTGTCACACCTGAGGAGGGCAAGCAGATCCTGCATTATACCCACTCAGGCTTACGTGGCAACCAGTTTGCATCCAGAACGTAAGTCGGAAAGGCTTGCGAATAAGGATTACTCTGGCTGATTGCGGTTACCAACACCAAAAAACTCATCCTGACATGCGATGGATGATACTTCTCTAGAGCTATGCTGGATAGGTCGGCTCAGGCCGGCTTATTTGGTAGCAGCCACCAAGATATGAGTTCCTACAGTAGCATGCTCCATGTGGGCCGCCCGCAGGCTGAGTTGAAATTATAGCGCTGGTGCTACCCACAGGAACCGATGAGGTAAACAGATATGCTTCATGAGAGCCTTATTGCTAAACATATATGTTTGGGTATCTGTCTTATCCACCAGGTCTTGAGGATACATCCTTACAAGGATCACAAGCTGGTCTTCATTAAAATTGGAGATGCAGGTATCTCTCTCGAGTACACCTAACCATGTAATGGATTTATTTTTCATACAGTGGTACTCGGCCTACATGCGTGGCCACCAGTTGCCATGAGCAGCATTATTCCCGCTGACATGACGCGGATGAGTCTAACTTTCGAGTAGTTCACTACTCGGGAGAGACTATAAAATTCTCATTCCCGCTGACATGACGCGGATGAGTCTAACTTTCGAGTAGTACACTACTCGGGAGAGACTATAAAATTCTCATTCCCGCTGACATGACGCGGATGAGTCTAACCTTCGAGTAGTGCACTACTCGGGAAAGACTATAAACATTCTTCCAGCTGACGAGCTGAAGAGTCTAACTTCCGAATAGGACGCCACTCGGGAAAGACTATAAATAATCATCCCGGCTGACATGATGCCGACGAGTCTGATTTTCGAGTAGTATACTACTCGGGAAAGACTATAAACACCCCCTTTCCAGCTGACATGACGCTGAAGAGTCCCATATACGAGTAGCATCCTACTCGGCAAGACTATAAACACACATTCCGACTGACATGAAGTCGAAGAGTCCTATATACGAGTAGTTCCCTACTCGGCAAGACTATAAATCATATTCCGGTTGACATGATACCGAAGAGTCTCATATACCAGTAGTAATCTACTCGGGAAAGACTACAAGGTTAAAGATCTTTGACTTTACGTTTAATTGTCTTCACAATTAAGCACAAAGTCGGGGGCTACACCTAATAGGTGCGCCTATTCGGCGCACACTATTCCAACATCTACATCGAGCCCTTCATAGCCTCGCTGCCAGCTGACATGAAGCAGGACTCGGGAGAAGCAGCACTCAGACAAAGAGTACTCGGGAGCAATGCACTCGGGAAGACTTCACCGTGGAGGATGAGCACTCGGCATCAGCTGTGACTCAACTATGAAGGTCTCGGGGGCTACTGTGGGTGCCATGGGCCCCGGGTACCTCATGACAAGCATATGGGCCACTCGGACAAAGGATGGGCCTAGCCTTTTAATTAGAGATATAGCTAGATTCGGCAGACTTCGCCTTGTATAGAAAGGAATATACAGTCCTAGTCGGGTGCGTTATATCTCTAAGGGGAGATCTCCTAGTCGTAATCCGATGGGGACTCCTACCTTGTAACCCGGTCCCCCAGTATATAAGGGGAGGCAGGGCGCCCCTTGAGAGCAATCACGAGAAGAGCTCATAGAAGCACACGGCCATACAGTTCATCAGAACTACCACCGTATATCCTCAAAGGAATACATACAAACTGGACGTAGGGTATTACCTCACATCGAGGGCCTGAACCAGTATAAAATTTCCTTGTGTTCCTTTGCAATCCACCGAGTTTCCATCCGCCGAGTAGCCCCATATATTTATTGCCGGTGTAAAACATCGACACTAAGAAATAATAATGGAAAAATTTTAAATAAATCAAACCATTTGAAGCTTAGGAAACGTATCCGTGATAATCTATAATCAGTATACTAGGTAGAACTAGCGAAATTTTCTTACGTGAATGTATTTTTTAGATAATTGAACATAAGTTACAACCAATTATTACATTGTTTGTAACGACAAACTTGCTCAAGACCACATGGAAGAAAGCATGACCAAAACTGTCACGGATGAAAAGACATTATTTAGCATGTAATCCTATTACCAATATCTTCAACCATAATTAACAAATATTTGCATGACCATAGACTCGAGATTCCTGCATGCTAGATGGATACTTTTCTTGTCCTCTTCACACCTTTGCAACTGGGCCCAAAACAATCTAGTATGTTGTCTTGTAGAATACCAACATCTAAGATTTAATTGGAGAATTATCAACATCAAATCATTCTTGCTATTCTAGAGAGCCCAACATAGTGCAAATGCTCCTACTAACGAAAAAACCTTTTGAGTTTAGAATTCACCACACCATCCAATTTCCAACCATACAAGAAACATTATTTGGCTGATTTAAACGAAGAACAATTTAGACTGCTCTCCACAAAAATTTAGCATAATGACAATAAAAAAAAACAAATGTTGAATAGATTCATCTTGCATATAAAAACAACATCTTTTGCTCATGTTCCTATTTTTTCTAGCTAGATTATCTTTTGTTAAGACAACACCTTTATACAAATACCACATGAAAATTTTGATTATTAAAGGCATCTTCAATTTCCACATAACCTTATTCCTCTCTACATATCCATTATTAATCACAACTCTACACATAGATTGAACTGAAAATCGATCATTCTGATGTATATTCTATCTAAACAAATCTTTATAATCATTAAGATTAATATGCACAATCCTAGCAAACTAGTTATACCATAATTGTAAATTATGATCAACCAAAGTTCTACAAAAAGAGACATTTACATTTAGTATTATGATACTAAAGACAGTTGCAACTATAGCATTCTTTCGATAAATAATGTTACATAGAGATAGATATTTCTCTTTAAAGGTAAAGTTGCCAAGCCACTTATCCTTCCAAAACTTCCCAAAACCAATCTAACTCTCATCATTAACAATAAAAGTCCCATTTATAAAATCGATCTTTAACTTCCATAAGGCCAGACCTGAAGTGAGAATCACTCGGCTTCTTCTCAACCCGAGAAATTGTCTTATTCTTGAGAAATTTATTTTTAAGAAGGTTCTACCAAATGGCATCTTCATTGATCAGCTTAAAAATCCACTTTCTTAATAAGCATTGATTTAGAACATCTATGCTATGTATCCCAAGCTTCCTTGGTCTTTAGGTTGGCAAATAATATTCCATCTATTTAGTCTATGTTTTTCTTATAGCTATCACTTCAAAAAAAAAACTTGATCTATAATAATTAATTTTCTCCAGGATTCCTCTAGAAACCTTGAAGAAAGACAACATAAACATCGCTAAACTTGTTAACACTGAATTAATAAAATCCAATCTACGTCCCACTGACTAGTGTTTCTCTTTTCAACTAGTTAACTTCTTCTATTTTCGTTCCTCAATTAACTTCCAATCATTGTTGCATGGAATGGATATCTACAAGGAAAAGTTTCTAATTGACATTCAAATAACTGTGAATAGTGTCCTTCACAGTCCTTGGCTTGGCCAAACTAGAAAAACTTATTCTTGTGAAAATTAATCTTAAGATAGCACAAAGCAAAAGCTTCAAATTCTTCGTTTGCTCAAGATTATGATTTATAAAGATTACAGTGTCAATATTGTAAAATCGACATACCATTATCAATTAAATGAGGTATAACTCCTATAATTTAGTCATCTTCCTTAGCACGGTTTAAAAAATTGCTAACATATCAACTACGATATTAAATAAAATTTAAGAAAGGGAGTCACCCGCCCTTCTCCGTTCGAAAACTAGGCCTTACTTGTCATTAATTTCGTGAATGCATACGTGTGTTCATGAGCATCTCCCAAATATATAATTAGTCTCTCGTCTCAAGCGTGAGGAGAATGAATAAATAATCCTTCAGATCGATGTGTCGCGTATCATCCATCAATAATTTTACCCCCAAACTCGTTTTCCACTGCCGTTTTTTCCTTGCCCCTGGAATTCCACAAACAATGGGATTATCATCAGCTAGCTACTAGATAGTCTAGCTAAGGAAACTACTGCTTTGTTCCAAAATATAAAAATTTTTAGTATTAAATTTTATTATATATTATAAGAATTTCTAACATTATTTACGATACTACTTATACCATCAATCACTTTCCATTTAAATTTATTTCTTTCTTATTTCCACCTACCTTTTCACCTTTATTTATTCTATATTTATTAGAGAACACCAAATTTTTTTCTTAAAGTTAGTCTCTACTAAACAATCTCGAAATCCTTATATTTTAGAACAGACAGAGTAGCTCATTAAGTCGATACGACACACGTGCTTCCACGAGTCCAGTTATTCTCATGAAATTTCTCCCCTTCGAAATTTAGGGTCAGTGTTGCTCACTTTGTTTATATTTTTCCGCTAAAATTACAAATGTCTTCTAGGAAATCAAGATTTGTGCGTCTTTTTTATGGAAAAGAGAGATTTTTTGTTCGGCCACTCTTTAACTAACGATCTGGGCTAGCCTCTTGAGATCGATTGGGCATTTGGGCCATGTGGCCTAGATCTTCCACCCGTCAAGGAATTTTTACTGTTACTAATTTAATTTTTTTTTTAATTTACAAAACTAATTTTCGATTTGCATCATTTGCAAAAGTAGCCTCTTGCCGCCCTGGGCCACGGCGGGATTTAAAAACCGCCGTCGCCCAGGGCGGCGAATGCACCAGCGCACAGCGCCGTCACCACACCGTGACGGCGGCGGTGAATGGCCCCGGGCCAAGAGCAAAAATGCCCGTGCCCACACGGAAGACGAGCGCGGGCACGGGGTGCGGGCGCGGGCGCGAGCACGGGGTGCGGCGACGGGCGCGGACGCGGGGCGCGGGGACGGGCGCGGACGGGGCGGGCGCGGGGTGCGGGCGCGGGCGCCGGCACGGGAGACGAGCGCGGGCGCGGGGACGGGCGCGGACGCGGGGACGGGACGGGCGCAGGGTGCGGGCGCGGGCGCGGGCACGGGAGACGAGCGCGGGCGCGGGGACGGGACGGGCGCGGTCGCGGGACGGGCACGGGCAATGCAACCCCCGGCCGGCTGACGCCGTCGGCAGGCCGTGCCGGCGCCGTGGGCTTAGGCCATTCGCCGCCCTGGGCCACGGCGGTTTTTAAACACCACCGTGCCCCAGGGCGGCAAGAGGGTAGTTTTGCAAATGATCCAAATCGAAAATTAGTTTTGTATATTAAAAAAAAATTAAATTAGTAACAGTAAAAATTCCCCGTCAAGCCTACTGGCCCAATACAAATTGGGCCAGGACTCTTGAAGCAGCCAGCACATTCTAACTTCCGAAAGCTACATGCCACAAGCCAATTACCCAAGGTGATTAATTCTGAGCAAATTACCCTTTTTAATCCTTTTATTCCCAGATACACAAAATTTTGTAAAGAATATAAAGAAGAATATAAAGTGTCCATTTGAGGATGACCGAACAATTATTTTCGCCATCGCATCAACTCTCCAAAGAATATCGTGTAACTAAAACCATCTGGAATGCTAATCATAATGCTATAGTGGCGAGGGTAAATAGCCCGCATATTAGGACATGCCATTGGGGAGCTGATGACTCCTCGACGACATGGGGAGCAGAGGAGTGGCTCAAGCAAACGAGACAAGGAGGTCAGATGAATCTTCATTCGTTCTAATCAATTTGGAGATTTGGAAGAGAATGAACCGGAAGAATTTTAAGGATAAGGCGTTTTTCAGGATAAGGCATGTTGACGGCAAAAACGTCATGGATCACGCATCATGGAAGAAATCGTGGGTTGGAAGACAAGAGAGGCCAGTCAAAGGCCAACAGAGGCTACAGCATGGACATTAGAGTAATTGGTCAGATGTAGTTGATAGTTGTACTTACGCAAGAGTTTATCAGATACCGTCTACACATACGTTATATTTTTGGACGCTCCAAGAAAATTTTCTCCACATAGGAGAAATGGTAAATAATCTGGCCATCTATTTCGGTGAGATCGAGTCATAATAGCTCGGTTTAAAATAAGAGTTCTTGCTCCTATGAACGCACATATGCACTCTCTACCTCTATAAGTCTCCCTAAGAAGCGACTGACGTATCTTAAAATTGACAAAGATGTTTCAAGAAAATTTTCGAAGTTACCATGGGTGCCTCGCTGTCGACGGATACACCGTCTATCACTGAAAGACTAATTAGCGGTAAATACGAGCACCTATACCAAGTCTAGGACACCTAATCAGTTGAGCTATGCTAAGATTTAGGATTTAGGATTACCACTTCGCAAGTTCACATTAGTTACGATTTAGGATTACGGGTGGTAATTTTCACTGTGGGAATCAGGACCGACACCACGGGGGAGGCCAGGCCAATTTTCCACCCTCAAAATTGTAGAGCAACATTATGACACAACCCATTACAAACATAGCCCGTCAAGCCCAATTCTACGCCCAAAGCTATATATTGTTGTGTGTCACCCTCTCCGTCCTTGGCCGAGAAGCGTTCCCGGCCATCTGCTCCCTCGGTCTTGAAATCCTTGCCATGCCACGTTGTTGGTCGTCATCCTCCCAACCGCACCAGGCCGTTCTTATTCAATCTGATCCCGATCCATCCCGTTGCCAATGCTAGTCACAACTTGTAAATCTATACCTATTATAAAAATACAAAGTGTTTCTGTCCTCTCCTTCGTCCGTCGTTTCCTTTTTTTGTCTGTCTTTTTACTCTGGAGTGCGCATTGCTCTTTCCTTGTCTGTCGTCGTGCTTCGTTTTTCTATTCCAATCCCTCCCGCGCCCATCTGGTCATCTTGCGTGTTTTCGAATGACATAGACATCGTGCGTCCACGTCAATGCAGGTGCATCATAGAACGTGCTGCAGCCGTACGTCAGCGATGAAAACCTGTCGATGTCGCCTAGAGGGGGATGAATAGACGTTCCTGAAAATTCTCGAAAAGTAGCGGTAAAATTCTAGTAGAAACCTTCGACCCCAGGGGTAGGAAGCTCCTACCGGCTCTCTCGGGCTGGCTGAGAGGGCTAGTCGGAAGCTCCAACCTTGAACACCCGAGGTTCCGACCCTGTGAACCTGACTCTAACAAGTCACTTCAAAAAGAGGTAAATTGATAGGAAGCAACCCTAGTGCAAACAAGTATACAGAAGAAGGATATAGGCAGGTACAGAGATGAAATAACACAATAAATGGATAAGCATAAGGGAGATACAAGGATTTTTTTTCCCAAGTTCGGATCACAAAGATCTTACGTCTCCGTTGAGGAGCTCCGGAGAGCCAGATCTTGATTGACCCCTTGCCTCACCAAGCAACCATGAAGATCAACTTGGTATCCACTCGAATTTACCTCTTTTCCTTGTGGAGACGAGGTTGACCTTCACAAACTTTCCTGGGACAATCCACAACTTGAGGAAGCTCACGGACAACGCCTAACCGTCTAGGAGGTTACCCTCCAAGAGTAATAAACTCCAAACAGCTAATCCGCATCCGTCCTCAAGTGTACAAGATCCTCCTAGTCCTCTCTCAAGAAATTTCACTCAAAACCCCACTAGATCCTCAATGGAATCACAAAGGAAGCACTAGAACTAGTTGGGAGAGCTCAAAGAACCTTAGGAGAAGTTAGGAGATAGTGGAATAGAAGTGAAATGACCAACCAACAGCTAGAAATAATGTTTGAGCTTTATAAGCATTAGCATACGTCATTTACCCGTTACTCACAGATTTTGGTCAAGAGGTTCCGACCCTAGGGGTAGGAACCTCCAACCAATACTTAGCCGCTGGCTGAAAAGGTTGGTCGGAGCCTCCAACCCTAGGGGTAGGAGCCTCCGACCCTGACACTAAAACTCATTTAACCCAAGTGTAAGTGTTGTGCTAAAGTAATATACTCTCAACTAGTTGGATCTTAAGCACTTGAGTAGTCTTGGAACATTGTTTACAACCCCTCTTGATAGTACGACTTTCCTACGACACAAAACAAATTTCAAAGAAAATTAAAATAAACTCCAAGTCGCTTCGCCGCTTTGCGTCATGATTTTATGGGGGTCTCTATGCACCACACCAAGTAACCTGCGACTAATCTCTTCACATCTCTCAATAAACTCATTAGTCCCTTAACCATTTTATCATTAATCCACCAAAACCCACTCAAGGGGCTAGATGCACTTTTAGGCGACTCATTCTCGAGATCTCCACCGAACCTGTCAAGCCAACTAACCCTATCAGAGTGGCAGTCAAGATCCGTTGCAGCAAACGGCAAAGGAAAAGTGTGCCGGCCACGGGACATCTGAGGCGCTATGTCTGCATCTACGACACGACGACGACGCTGTCGGTACTGAAGAGAAGGACGGCGGCACTATCCTCCTCATCCCTGCCATCCTCTCCAATAGCACGCGTTGAACACTGGCGCCCTCGAGGAGGAGGCTGCCGCCTCACCGCCGGTGCCGATATTCCCCAATTCCCCATCGATGGCCTAGCCGGCTTCAACTGGAGGGGCCATGATGTCATCAGGCACTCGGGCTCGTCAAAAGGCAGGTCCGCCGGACTCCCATAATTCCCCCCAACCAATAACTCCTCCTTTAATTCGTCGATCGTTCTATCCCAAGATTAGATTTGTCATCTTAGCTTCTCTCTCTCTATGTTTCTCTCTCACTCTTCCAGGATCGAGCGGGTGGTGGTGGTCGTTGAGCGCGTCCGGGGCACTAGAGTGAGCAAACTACCTGGCGAGTGCAACCATGAGCTGAGCTTTTGTTTCCCCTCTTCACGGTGCAGATGTTTAGTAGGACTGATGATGCCAGAAGCTCTATGTTTGGAAGAGAACACCTATTAGGAATTATGATGCTGAAGCTTCTGAATCTAAAAGAGAATCGCCCTTTTTTTTTTTGTTAATGATGGTCTGAAACAAAAAAAAGCATTTGCTTGAGTTACATGCTTATCGTTCCACGCTGATGGCACTGTATACATCTGGGTCAATTAGCTGGGAGCAAGATGCTATGATGACTAATCTGAGGCTTCTATTGAACATCTCAACTGATGAACATTTATCAGAGTTAAGGAATTTAGTTTCCTTTGAAGTTTATTCTAGATAGTCATATGCAAACAGTAGGGATCTATATTGGTGATTAGGTAGGCATATCACTTATTTTACAATTGCAGCCTCTTGGCCAGTGTTGAAACCACATTCAGTAGCTAGAGTACTTGATGTTCTGTATGAACTAGACAGGTGTTATGAAAGATTTGCCTAAACTTCTTAAATGCTACTTTTGCCCCCTATTAACTCAAGGCTCTCTTTCTTTAACGGAACCAGCTGCCGATTTAACTTTATAGTAGTACTACTATCTTTCCTGGAAGAGAAAAAAATATATATGTTAATCATTTTTGGATGGAGAGAGTATTTAGAAAGGGAGTTGTGTGTATCTGCATTTACTTTTACCGCTTTTAAGGCAAATCTTCTCTTATATGGTTTTTATTAACAATAGTAATCGTTGGAATGCTCTTTTACGGGAATGGTTAGGTACACAATTTATGTTGTTGTTGATTCCAGGATATGGTGGGTTTTGAAACGAACAATTGGTATTCAATTAGATCCGTATATTCATTGTTTCCATCTGTTTGCATATTTGTGTATGAACAGGAATAGATTTCATCCTTAAAGAGTTTGGATTGGAATTGGACTTAGATACAAATTAAAATAATGGTAGAGTTTTACATGTATTCTATGAGGCTATGATGTTTATTTTTAGAAATCATGTTGTGTAGTACAGCTACCAGGTTCTGACTTCTACTAGGGAAGATGTGTAGCTAATATAATTGTCTAGACCCTAATATTGATTAGGCATTGGAGCCTAAAACATGTTTTTCTATAATTAAAAGCTCGATATTAATATTATTCAAAAAATTCTTGGATTTGTGTATCGTTTTAAGATTTTTATAATTCTTTAAATCTATAACAGCGTAGGGACATTTTGCTACTAAAATACTAAAACAAGAGTTATTAGTTTCAAAATTTGCTACTATTAGTTTGTAGAGAGAACAATGTTTTCCGTGCCTAGTGTAACAGAAGACAGCGTAAAGAGAGAACAACATTCACAATGAGCCGATACGATCCGCTCTCCGTGAAATGACACACATGTTCGGTTATTGATTACAGTGCGACATACTAAAAGCCAAAATCACCCCTACATCGAACGGCACACGTACGTGTAAGATCAAGCCGGCAATTAGTTGAGGGCGGCCGAGTACTGCACACTGACCGTTGAATCCAAACTGCAGGCTGCACCGCGACGAATTGCACCGCGCAGCCTCTGCAACGCGGCGTGCGACGAGCCGCCGTCCGCCACGGCCTTCCGGCACACGGCCTTCATCTCCGCCGCCTTCTCCCTCGCCTTCCTCCCCTCCTCCGACCCGCCTCCCAACAGCGACCTCACCGCCCGCTCCAGCTCCGCCGCCTCCACGAAGTTGTTCCGCTTCCTGTCCACCTTGAGCGGCACGGCCACGCCCATTACGGCCACGAACTCGAACGCGTTCAGGTGCTGCTCCGCGTACAGCGGCCACGGCACCAGCGGCAAGCCGTGCCACAGGCTCTCCAGCGTCGAGTTCCACCCGCAGTGCGTCACGAAGCCGCCGACGGCGGGGTGGGAGAGGACCTCCTTCTGCGGCGCCCATCTCGGCCACACGAGGCCTCTCTCCTTGGTCCTCTCCAGGAACCCCTCCGGGAGGAGCTCGTCGAGGTCCGCCGCCGTCGGGTGCACCGAGCCGGCGGCTGGTGGGCCTCGCAGCGCCCACAGGAAGCGGTGCCCGCTGCGCTCGAGTCCCACGGCGACCTCGTGCGCCTTCGCGGCGTCGAACCAGCCCATGCTCCCGAAGCAGAGGAACAGCACTGACGCCGGCGGCTGCGCGTCGAGCCACCGGACGCAGTGCTCGTTCGACGGCTGCTTAACTCCGACGTCGAGTACTGGGCCGATCGGGTACAGCGGCGGCGCCTGTCGTCCCGGCACGCAACGGCCGTCAGCTATCGCGGCGAGGAGCCCCGGCTCAAGCTCGGACACGGTGTTGATGATGAGGCCGTCTGCGTCCATGAACCGGCGGCCGTGGTAGACGAACCACGTGAAGTTCGGGCTCTTCTTGCGTCCCATGAAACCAGGAATGGAAGCAACGGGCACCGGCGGCAAGCCGGGGACGTCGACCGTGCCCTCGAACTCCTCAAAGTCGACGGGGACCTCCTCCTCCAGCGCCGGCAACCGCAGCATCAGCGCGAGCAGAGCGGCAGGGGACGTGAAGTAGACATACGTCGGCACGCCGAGCTCGCGGGCGGCGTCAAGCACGCCGGTGGCGAAGAAGTCGACGACGAGCGCGGCGGCGCCTATCTCCGCCGCGGCGGCCTTCACGTGGGGCGCCTGCAGCTGCATGTAGCGTGACTTGAACTCCTGCACGTTGCCAGCGACGCAGTCCATCGGGGGCTCGACGGCGGGGAGGCGGTGGAACCGGACACCGAGTCCAGAGGCCTCGACGCGCTTGACGTGCGCGTCGACCTCGGCGGCCGACTCGGCCGTCGCCGGCTGGACAACTAGCACGGTGACAGTCAGCGACCGGCCCTCGTCCCCACCGCCGTGAGCGAGCAGCCGCTTGCCGGCTTCGATCAGCGACATGAGGTGGCCGGAGCCGGCCTCAGGGAGGAGGAGGATGTTAGCGCTCGCCATTGCAACCGGCCTTCCGATGCTAGCTTTGGCTAAATTGAGCAGCACTACACTCTCATGCACACTGCTAGCTCAGGGTTCTTGCCTTCTTGGATTGTTGCAACTTGCAAGCAAGCAAGCAGGGGACACTAGTGCTATCTCCAGTGATGCTCAATATATGCTATGACATATCAGCTATCTGAGATGAACAGTTAGATTAGATCTGACCAACACGAAAGCAATGGCCCCTATGATTGAAGGAGAGGTCCTAGTTTAGTCAACTTTCAGAAGCAATGTGCAAATTCACCACCAAACGCTGTTCAGCAGAAGCAGCAGCTCGCACTAGCAGCAGTGTTCATAATCTCTCACAATTGGCTCCGAACTGATGGAAATTATTCATACGTCAAAAAACCACGGCGGGGAAGAACTGCGCCCATCATGCACTGCACTATATACTACACCGTCACTATCACAACCTATGTCATTGATTTTGGAATACCTCAACCTCTGTTTAATTAATGTAGGAGTTGCAGCTGAGTTGGGCATGCTGTATTCTGGAGACGATGATGATGAGAGTTAAGTATAGGTAGATGTTTACTAATAGATTTTGTGTTCAAATGTTTTTATTCAAGTTTGAACTATGTGAACGAGTGCTATATATTAGCATTGGTCGTTAGCCTATTGCTACAACTTTGTAATATGGTTGAGTGCATGTCTTATGCAGAGGCAAGAATAAAAAAATTCTTTTGTGTAAAAATATTAACGCACGAGCAAGCTGCAACATGCCACAATTAAGTACTCCCTCCAATCCCAGACTAGTTACATTTTAGAATGCCTGCAATCAACATGTTTAAATTTTGAATATCAATTTTTTAAAAAACATTTTGATTAAACTTTCAAAAATTGATATGGTTAGGTTTGTCTTAAAAAGAGTTTCAAAATATTATCGCTTTGTAATATTTTTTATAAGTTTTATGCTAGCAATTAAATAATCAAACCAATATCTTAGTGACCGTGTTACTATCCGAAATGTTACTTATTATAAATGGAGAGGACATTTTGTATATGGAGTTTATCTCTACCACTGTAAAAAGCACGGGTGTTGAATTGATAGGTTGATGCAACTAATTCTTGTGGGCACCCGATTATTCTGCACTATAAGGGATAATTGGTACGACAACGCAAAATATCTAGTTGGATGTGATCTCAAGAGAAAGCCAAATAAAACTGTAACCATCCAACCTCATCGCAGCCTTGTCATACAAATCACCAAATATAATGCAAAACAACCGAACACCAGGCTAAGAACATAAGAGATATTTGGAAGAATAGTTACACCAGTCCACACGGCGAGATATGTCCGTCAAACCACACGAAGGTGGCGACCAAACACGATACGTATCTCTGAGGACATGGTCTACGGTTAAACTACTCTCCATGTATCTCAACTGTTCTAAGCCTATACTTATGCAGACTAGCTCCAGGAAAATTGCTAGTCCACACTTTCATCTCTAGCAATGGTATACAAACATAGGATATACAATTATAAGTGAAATAAACTTAGATACAACTAAGATTACATAGGCCAAAAGTCCAAATAATATGATTCAGCGAAAGCTTGTCTACCCATACTACAGGCAATCCGACTAGAGGTACACCCCTTAAAGAATCAATCCTGAAGAAGCAACGAATTCCCGTAGTACTCAACCTACAGTAAAGATTAATAATAGCATAAGCAAGAGTCAGTACATTACCGAAATAATGTACTGGCAATGACAATCCTATATGCTACATACGAGCTCTAAAATCAAGGAAATGGCTATTTGTAGGTTCAGTTTTGCATAAAGCTAATTTTAGTTCACAATCATTTGCAACGGTATTTAATAAAACAGTAGAAACATGTTTGATAAGTAAGGAAGTGATCAACATAATAATTTTCCGCTTGCTGTCCTCCTCAGCAACAAGTCATCGTAAATATTATCATAAGCATAATAATTCTCAAAAGTCATCAATCCTCATCCCAGTTTTATAAACACATTTAAAAACATAAATCTATACTCAATGAACACAACCATGCCGCTCATGACCGTGAGCACGGCTAACTGATTAGTTTTGACTCTGCAGAGTTTGTACATCGTTACCCACATGATGTGATAGAAGTCCAACGTCTACACTCTAGTTTGTTTGTCCGGTACCCGTCGGTACCACCACACTCTTCACGTTGAATGCGGTCTGAAGGTCACAACACAGCTTTTACATTACCTAACATTTAGCCTTGCACCAGCACGAGGTGTGTTACTCCACATCGGGGCGCTACCCCGATGCCGTGGGTGGCGGGCCCACACCTTAAACCCAGCGCCGTGGCGGCAACCGTCCTAGCTCCCCACGAGACACACAACATTGTATTGGACAGACTTAGACGCCTATGCCATGAGGTGATCACAGTTCCTCATGGTTCACATAGGTAGTTCCTATGAACAGCCCTACAGTACATTCGTAGGCACTGCCCCTACTACTCAGCCTACTGTAACGCCTAGAAATTCGCACCGAAATTCTGAACATTAATGTGTAGTAAATCCCTGCCCAGGAAAGCCAGGGTACACAAACCAAGTTGCCATACAGAGTGTCTTACAAACAGAGTAAACTGTAAATTACATAAATGCAGCGGAAAAAAAAGGTAAAACGGAGTCTATAAACATCTGGCCAAGCAGCCGATTCCATTCCCACAGGCACCTTGACGGCGGAGCCAGCCTATTCCTCAGGATGATCTTCATCTAACGCGTCCTCCAACACTGGGGGGGAAAATTGGAGCAAGGCTGAGTACCACCCACAGTACTCAACAAATCACACCCACAAATATGCATATGCACCGGGTACAAAGATGGGATAGGGTTTATTTGCGGAAAAGCAGTTGCAAAAGGGAGTAGTTCGCAAACATTGAAAAGTTGATTTAATTAACAATATTAATTCACCACTGATTAACGTTACACCACGTTAACCAGGCCCAACCATTCCCAACTGATTGACGCTAAACCACGTCAACCAGTCTCCACTGATGAACGCTACACCACGTTCACCAGACACCTCCGGGTACCGTTACACCACGTTACCCGGACTCCACTGATTAACGCTACACCACGTTAACCAGTCACCACCGGACAACGTAACACGCTAACTAGCTTTTCCCGACCAACGCTAAACCACGTTGACCAGGCCGCGCTGATGGAAGTTACACCACGACCACCAGGCGAAACTGATGAGAGTTAAACCACACTCACCAGTCTCCACCGACTAGCGTTACACCACGCTAACCGGTCACCCCCGGTCAGCTCAACCACGCCGACCGGACACACACCTTCCACAACACCAGTTTGATAAAACAGGATTAATTATCTAGGGTGAGACTAATCACGGTGAGTCTTGGCCAATGTGCCCATTACCGCGGGCGCGGCTATTCGAATAGTTTTACTCTGATCAGAGGTGTACAACTGTACCCACAAGACACAGCCCCCACACACGTTCCCGTGTGCCAGTACATCACCACGATGTCCCGTGCGAGGCTGTGACAGGACCGTCCACGCAACCCCTCCCTAACCATCCACACCACGCTGAGGTTGCACCTGCCGACAGGGCACGCCATATTGGCCAGGCTACCCCCCTTGCGCCACGGTGAATCCGGCAGCCGATCAACCCTACCCCGGGCCGACCCAACTCCATCACGCCCACCCTCTTCATCGGTGCCTAGGAGAGGGAGAAGAAACGCTTCAAGCCCAGCCGTTGCCCACGCTGGCTTGTGGCAAGTACGGGAAGTTGCCCAAGTGGTTCCCGCGAACCGGTCCTTAATTGCCATGGGTGTGACAAGCAAACCATACACCCACAGCCCACCATTTAGGTCAAAATTTTAGGAATTTAACAACAACCTATCCATGGTTCCATTTTTCCGACATTGAGTCGAATCATATAAAAAGACATTATTTAATACCCAGGTGAGCTATGTTGCTAAGCATGGCTAAGCATCCTAGGGATCATATTCTACTCATATTATTACCCAGGTGACAAGGATTTAGTTATCAAAACTAAGGCTGAAACCTAACATTGTATAGGCAATACCAATCCACATGAATTATTGAAATAATGCAGTTTATTTGCGTAAACAAAGCAATTTAATGAAAAATGGGTACGAATTGATCAAAGTATCAGTGCGACTTGCCTTGCTCCGGCTCAAGGTATTCGGCTACGATCTCGAAATACGCAGGAGAATTACCGGCGTCGGATTCTACAACAAACAGTGCATAAACAATTAAAAACAGTACATGGGGGTCAACAAACATGGGCTGAAAGTATTTTTAATGGATTCTTGGCATTTTTCTGGATTTAATGAAATTTGAATGGACTTAATCAGAGTTCGCATGAAATAGTTATGATTTATTGAAGTTTACTGCTATTTTCAGAGTGAATATAATTAACCAGTGATTTAATGCGCATTAACCGATTAATGACGTCACCAGACTGGGAAGCCGGCGCCGACAGGCAGGCTCCACCAGCCAGTGGCGTGCGAGAGGCAGGCGCACGGCGGACCGAGTCCACCGCGGCCGAGAGCGGGCGCACCACGCGGGCGAGCGAGCGGGCGGCCCCGATCTGCCACCCGGCAGATCGGACGGCCCCGGGGAGCGGCGGCCGAAGCCAGCCGTCCCGAGCGGGAGGCGGCGGCGCGCACGCGACCCGATGGTCGGCGACGGCGACCACCCGGCGCGGCGACGACCACACGGAGGGGCGGAAATGAACGGGAAAACGGAGGGGGTTCTCACCGGCGGCTCGCGACGGCGAGCGACGGCGCGAAGACGACAGTGGCAACGAAAAGGCGGCGACGGCCTCGGGACGACGTCGGCGACGGAGCTCCGACGGCGGGGAACGGGCAAGAGGCGGCTGCCGAGGTGTCCTGGAGGATGAGGAGGACGGGAGAGGAGTTAGAGTGGAGAATGGAGACACGGCGCGGCAGGAAACATCGGCCGGAAAGGAGGCGGAAGGCCGATACTCACCGTGCGCGCGGGCGAGGCGGTCCGGCGAGCTTCGGCTTCCACGGAGTGGCGGCCGAGATGCGGCGCGGCGCGGCGGAGGTGCAGGCGGTGGCGGAGTGGCCTGGCGGCGTCCGGAACGGCGGCGAGCGGTGGCCGGAGGCGGCGAAAAACGGTGGAGCTCGGGTGCGCGGTGGCGACGGGGTTCTGGGGCACTGGAAAGCTCGGCGTGTTGGGGAAAAGATGGAGGAGAGGGTGGAGATGGTTTATAAACAGTCGGCCGGGAGAGATCGAGGCCGAACGGCTCCAATCGTGCACGGGAGAGTGAACGGCGGCGTGGGCATCGTGCGCGTGGTTCACGGGAGAGAGGGGACGTGGACGCCGGAGAACTCGGGGGAGTGGGGCGGACTCGGTCCGCGACCGTTTGAACGAGTGCGAGTGCGGGAGGATGAGGAGGACGGCGCCGGATCGGACGGCCCCGGGGAGTTTCCCCTCCGCCCGATTCGGACGGAGGAGAACGATGATGCTGACAGGCAGGCCCGGCCTGTCAGCGGGAGGAGCGTGGGCGCGGGCGCGAGCACGAGAGAGCGCGGGGCGCGGGCAAGGGAGAGGGCACGGGCACAGGGTGCGGGGCGCGGGCGCAGGGCGAGGGCGCGAGCGCGCGGGCACGAGGGCGAGGGCGCGAGGAGCGAGGGCGCGAGGAGCGAGGGCGCGGGCGGCACAGGGGCGGCCAGCGGCCCCGAGGGAGAAAAAGAGAAAGGAAGAAAGAAAAAGATTTCCAGGACGATGTTAATTCCGATAAGCGTATTTGATTTATTAAAAATAGTTCCGGCGCTCTGTAAATTCCACTAAAAATCCAGTTAATGTATTTTGGCACAGAGAATACAAGAAAAATATTCCCGGCCACGGTGAATCCGGCAGCCGATCAACCCTACCCCGGGCCGACCCAACTCCATCACGCCCACCCTCTTCATCGGTGCCTAGGAGAGGGAGAAGAAACGCTTCAAGCCCAGCCGTTGCCCACGCTGGCTTGTGGCAAGTACGGGAAGTTGCCCAAGTGGTTCCCGCGAACCGGTCCTTAATTGCCATGGGTGTGACAAGCAAACCATACACCCACAGCCCACCATTTAGGTCAAAATTTTAGGAATTTAACAACAACCTATCCATGGTTCCATTTTCCGACATTGAGTCGAATCATATAAAAAGACATTATTTAATACCCAGGTGAGCTATGTTGCTAAGCATGGCTAAGCATCCTAGGGATCATATTCTACTCATATTATTACCCAGGTGACAAGGATTTAGTTATCAAAACTAAGGCTGAAACCTAACATTGTATAGGCAATACCAATCCACATGAATTATTGAAATAATGCAGTTTATTTGCGTAAACAAAGCAATTTAATGAAAAATGGGTACGAATTGATCAAAGTATCAGTGCGACTTGCCTTGCTCCGGCTCAAGGTATTCGGCTACGATCTCGAAATACGCAGGAGAATTACCGGCGTCGGATTCTACAACAAACAGTGCATAAACAATTAAAAACAGTACATGGGGGTCAACAAACATGGGCTGAAAGTATTTTTAATGGATTCTTGGCATTTTTCTGGATTTAATGAAATTTGAATGGACTTAATCAGAGTTCGCATGAAATAGTTATGATTTATTGAAGTTTACTGCTATTTTCAGAGTGAATATAATTAACCAGTGATTTAATGCGCATTAACCGATTAATGACGTCACCAGACTGGGAAGCCGGCGCCGACAGGCAGGCTCCACCAGCCAGTGGCGTGCGAGAGGCAGGCGCACGGCGGACCGAGTCCACCGCGGCCGAGAGCGGGCGCACCACGCGGGCGAGCGAGCGGGCGGCCCCGATCTGCCACCCGGCAGATCGGACGGCCCCGGGGAGCGGCGGCCGAAGCCAGCCGTCCCGAGCGGGAGGCCGGCGGCGCGCACGCGACCCGATGGTCGGCGACGGCGACCACCCGGCGCGGCGACGACCACACGGAGGGGCGGAAATGAACGGGAAAACGGAGGGGTTCTCACCGGCGGCTCGCGACGGCGAGCGACGGCGCGAAGACGACAGTGGCAACGAAAAGGCGGCGACGGCCTCGGGACGACGTCGGCGACGGAGCTCCGACGGCGGGGAACGGGCAAGAGGCGGCTGCCGAGTGTCCTGGAGGATGAGGAGGACGGGAGAGAGAGTTAGAGTGGAGAATGGAGACACGGCGCGGCAGGAAACATCGGCCGGAAAGGAGGCGGAAGGCCGATACTCACCGTGCGCGCGGGCGAGCGGTCCGGCGAGCTTCGGCTTCCACGGAGTGGCGGCCGAGATGCGGCGCGGCGCGGCGGAGGTGCAGGCGGGTGGCGGAGTGGCCTGGCGGCGTCCGGAACGGCGGCGAGCGGTGGCCGGAGGCGGCGAAAAACGGTGGAGCTCGGGTGCGCGGTGGCGACGGGGTTCTGGGGCACTGGAAAGCTCGGCGTGTTGGGGAAAAGATGGAGAGAGGGTGGAGATGGTTTTATAAACAGTCGGCCGGGAGAGATCGAGGCCGAACGGCTCCAATCGTGCACGGAGAGTGAACGGCGGCGTGGGCATCGTGCGCGTGGTTCACGGGAGAGAGGGGACGTGACGCCGGAGAACTCGGGGAGTGGGGCGGACTCGGTCCGCGACCGTTTGAACGAGTGCAGTGCGGAGGATGAGGAGGACGGCGCCGGATCGGACGGCCCCGGGGATTTTCCCCTCCGCCCGATTCGGACGAGGAGAACGATGATGCTGACAGGCCAGGCCCGGCCTGTCAGCGGGAGGAGCGTGGGCGCGGGCGCGAGCACGAGAGAGCGCGGCGCGGGCAAGGGAGAGGGCACGGCACAGGGTGCGGGGCGCGGCGCAGGCGAGCGCGAGCGCGCGGGCACGAGGCGAGGGCGCGAGAGCGAGGGCGCGAGGAGCGAGGGCGCGGGCGCACAGGGGCGGCCAGCGGCCCCGAGGAGAAAAAGAGAAAGGAAGAAAGAAAAAGATTTCCAGGACGATGTTAATTCCGATAAGCGTATTTGATTTATTAAAAATAGTTCCGGCGCTCTGTAAATTCCACTAAAAATCCAGTTAATGTATTTTGGCACAGAGAATACAAGAAAAATATTCCCGGCCACGACAATTTATTATCTTGCATTTTACACCATCAATTAATTTCTCTAGCCATTTTAAAATTCCTTTTCTTAGGTATTTTCTCCGGTAAAGTTTCTGTGTGGCTAAACTCAGGGTGTGACAAACCTACCCCCCTTAAACAGAATCTCGTCCCCGAGATTCGGAGGCGCTGGCGAAAAGGTGAGGATGGGCGGACTTTGAGTTCGTCTTCTCGCTCCCAGGTGGCTTCTTCCTCTGAATGGTGACTCCACTGTACCTTGCAGAATCTGATTACTCGGGTCCTGGTGTTTCTTTCACTGATCTCCAGGATCCGTATTGGCTTCTCCACATAGGTGAGGTCTTCCTGGATCTCGATCTGTTCCGGATCTGCCTGTTCTGCTGGTATCCTCAGACACTTCTTCAGTTGTGACACGTGGAACACATCGTGTATGCTAGTCATTGAAGCTGGGAGGCTCAACTGATATGTCACTTCACCTTTACGGGCTAACACTTGGTAGGGTCCCACGAAACGTGGTGCTAGCTTCCCTTTGGTTTGGAACCTGTGTACTCCACGGAGTGGGGTGATGCGAAGGTACACGTAGTCTCCTTCCTCGAAGCTTAAGTCTCATCGTCGGTTATCAGCATAACTCTTCTGTCTGGATTGAGCCGTCTTTAAACGCTCTCGTATTATGGCTACCTTCTCTTCTGCTTCTTTGAGTGCGTCGGTTCCGAATACCTGACGTTCACCTGTCTGATCCCAGAAAAGGGGTGTGCGGCACTTCCTGCCATACAGAGCTTCAAACGGTGCCATCTGCAAGCTGGCCTGGTAGCTGTTGTTGTACGAGAACTCTGCGTAGGGTAAGCTCTTATCCCATGTTCCTCCGAAGTCTAGTGCACAAGCTCTCAGCATGTCCTCCAATATCTGATTGACTCTTTCAGTCTGACCATCTGTTTGCGGATGGTATGCCGTGCTGAAGTTCAGTCGGGTTCCCAACTCTTCTTGTAACTTCTGCCAAAACTTGGAAGTGAACTGGCTACCACGATCAGAAATGATCTTCTTGGGTACTCCATGTAAACACATTATGCGAGCCATATACAGTTCCGCCAGTTTCTTACCCGAGTACGTGGTATGCACGGGGATGAAATGCGCAACTTTGGTGAGTCGATCCACGATCACCCAGATTGAGTCATATCCCGATGACGTCCGGGGCAACCCGGTGATAAAATCCATCCCGATCTCTTCCCACTTCCACTCTGGGACCTTGAGTGGCTGTAGCAGTCCTGCAGGCCGTTGGTGTTCTGCCTTGACTCGCTGACACACATCACAAAGTGCCACAAACTCGGCGATTCCCTTCTCATGCTGGCCCACCAAAACTTGGTTCTAAGGTCTTGGTACATCTTGGTGCTTCCTGGATGAATGGAGTACTGCGTCTCATGGGCTTCCCGGAGTATTAGGTCCTTGAGTTCTTATTCTCTGGAACGCACAAACGTTCCCCCATCCATACCGTCCCGTTCTCATCTTCCGTAAAACCTTGAGCTTTTCCGACTCTCATGTTCTTCTTAAGTTCTTCGACTTCTGGATCGTTCGCTTGTGCCTTGCGACTTGATCAAAAAGCGTGGGTTGAGCCTCTAGGGCTGCCACGGAATCCATGTTCAACAATGCCCAGATTCAAGCATTCAAACTCCTGCTGCATTTCCTTGCACATTGCCTCTGCCTGAGCGGTGTTGCAGTAACTTTCCTGCTCAAGGCGTCTGCCACGACGTTGCTTTCCCTGGATGGTAATGTATCCCCACATCATAGTCCTTAATCAGTTCCAGCCACCTTCTCTGGCGGAGGGTTCAAATTAGGCTGGGTGAAGATGTACTTCAAGCTTTCTTGTGGCCGTATAAATCTCACTACGGTTACCAATGAGGTAGTGCCGCCAAATTTTCAAAGCATGGACCACTGCGGCCAATTCCAGGTCGTGTGTGGAATTGCTCTATCATGGGGGCGAACTGACGCGATGCATAGCTACAACCCTGCCTTCTTGCATCAACACGCACCCTAGCCCTTGGCGGGATGCATCACAGTATACTTGGAAATCCTTCTTGGATCAGGTAAGATCAACACCGGTAATGTGCTTGAAACCAACTTCTTCTTGAGTTCTTCAAAGCTGTGATTGCAGTCAGGGGTCCAGACAAACTAACATCCTTCTTCAGTAGCTGAGTCATAGGGTCTGGCAATCCTTCGAGAAGTTTCTCGATGAACCGGCGGTAGTATCCCGCAAGTCCAAGAAAACTCCTTACCTGTGTCACTGTCTTAGGCGGTTTCCAATTGGTGACAGATTCCACGTTCGTTGGATCCACGGCAACTCCTTGAGCGGTTATATGATGTGTCCGAGGAGTTGCACTTCTCTTAACCAGAAGTCGCATTTGCTGAACTTGGCGTACAACTGGTGTTCTCTCAACTTTTCCAAAACCAAACGAAGATGTTGTTCATGCTCTTCGTTGACTTTGAGTAGATCAGATGTCGTCGATGACACTACCACAAACTTGTCCAGGAACTCCATGAATACTTGTTCATCAGATTCATGAAAAAGGCGGGTGCATTGGTCAGTCCAAAGGACATAACAGTGCCACTCATACAACCCATACCGCGTGGTGAAGGCTGTCTTTGGTATATCCTCCTCGTCGAATTCTAAGTTGATGATAGCCTGATCGCAGGTCTATCTTGGAGCAAACGTGGCACCCTCCAATTGATCGAACAGATCATCAATTCTCGGGCAAAGGGTACTTGTTCTTGATGGTGACATCGTTTAGTGCGCAGGTAGTCCACGCACATCCGTTTTGTCTTGTCTTTCTTTTCCACAAAGATGACTGGTGCTCCCCAAGGTGATGTGCTTGGTCGGATGTAACCCTTCTGTAGCAGGTCGTCGACTTGCTTCTTGACTTCGGCCATCTCATTCGGTGCCATTCTGTAAGGCCTCTTGTATATTGGTGCTGTTCCAGGTGCCAGATCAATCCTGAATTCAATTTCCCTTTTTGGTGGCATCCCTGGTAGGTCTTCTGGGAACACATCCTGGTATTCCCTTACTATTGTAATATCCTGTATTTTCCTTTCTGGCTTTGTTCCACTTTCTGGTGGTTGCTCCGCTGCGACCTGATTCAAGCTTGCTTCCCGATGCAACGGCACGGGTGACTTGAAGATAACCAATTCTCCTTGTGTTCACCATCTGAAGGGGAGAGCAAAGGAAGGGGAGAGCAGAGGAGGAGAGGAAAAAACAGTGGCTCAGAACAGGAGTGGTGATTAAGTGATTGGATTAAATTAACTGAACTTCTTGGTTGGAAACCCATAGGAAAAACAGTTCAACTCCTAATTACGCGGACCAATACCAACACAGACGGCATGCCACCACTAACCCCAAAACAAACAAACATTCCTAACATACAACTAAACAGGAAATCAAACTAAGAAAACGCAAAGCTAAGCGGTGGCGCGTCTAATGCTCCGAGCGGCTTCGACGGTCATCCGAGTCGTACTCCGGCTCCTGCTCGTCTCCGGCCTCGTCGTCAGTGCGGCTCCTGGTCCGCCCACATAATCCACACTCCCGTGGGCCGAAGAACTGGCCTCGCTGCGAGTGCGAACCCGCTGAAGGAGCGCTGTCGTCCGTCGAAGTGAAACCTCCATGGATGCTGGTGCCTCCTTGAGAGCCATCGCCATCAGACGATGCACTGATCCATCCACCCGTCGGTGCTGGTACTGGAGCAGGTGCAGGCACTGGAGCTGGTGCTGGAGCTGGTGCCGGTGGGGGTGGTGGTGCGTGAGGCCCGTTCCTGGGAGCCAATTGAACAACGCACCGGAGGAAGGGTCCTCTTCCTCGGAGTCAGCCGGGTCCTGGCTCCACCGGGTGGCGGCTGTCCCTTAAGCTCTGCGACCTCCTTCTTCAGGCGGTCGACCTGGTTCTGGAGTCCCATGATAGCCATCCTGTTGGCGTCCTCCGCGTCATGAGCTGCACGCACCCAGTTGGCGTGCATGTAGTCCATAGCCATCATCGCCTGCCTCATGTGAACAATGGTAGTGTCGTTCTCATTGTCTGCCCGCTGGAATAACTGTATTCTTGGCTCGGCGGTCGGTAGGGAGGTAGCGGTAAGAAGTGGTGCGGAGAGTTAGAGTGCTGCTTCCGGTGCAGCTCTCCAAGCAGGCGGAAAGCAGCCTCCTGACAGGCGTGATTGAAGGTACGCCCGCCAACCTCTACCTCCATGGCAGGCAGGAGGACATCTCGCCAGGTAACTCCACACGAACCCGATGTGGTAGCTCACCTCCAAGGGCTCCACTGCTGTGTACTCTGGGGCACGGCTGTACCCCAAGGTGAAGCTCATCATCCGCAGTTCTCCACGTAGCCACCCATGTCGGTACAACGCTGGTTGGGGAGGTTGTCCATCTATAGAAGACAAGGAGGGGAATCAAATGTATGCTCAGATCCAAACAAGTAAACAATAAATAATTGGAAACAACAACGATTTTATGCAAGTAAATAGTTTTGTAAGTAAATTTGGAAACCAACAAAATACCATTGCGAAACCACATAAGATTCACATAATAATTTCGGACACCAATAAAGGGATTTTATGCATGCTGTAAATCAAACATCTTTTCCCAAGAATAACCAATGTTTTTCCCAAAATTTGGACACTATGTCAATCCTTGAAACAAAAAATTTAACTCCAGGTTTGACTCAAATTTTCCATCACATAACGGCCAAGATTTATACCCCAACTTGAAAATAGATTCCCACTTTCCCAAAAATAACTCCAACAGTAAGAAGCATATGCAAATGGGAATTTCAGAGGGCTCTTAGGGTTTCCATTTGGCTGGTCCTACGGTCAAGCTCGGCTCTGATACCAACTTGTAACGCCCAGAAATTCGCACCGAAATTCTGAACATTAATGTGTAGTAAATCCCTGCCCAGGAAAGCCAGGGTACACAAACCAAGTTTGCCATACAGAGTGTCTTACAACAGAGTAAACTGTAAATTACATAAATGCAGCGGAAAAAAAAGGTAAAAACGGAGTCTATAAACATCTGGCCAAGCAGCCGATTCCATTCCCACAGGCACCTTGACAGCGGAGCCAGCCTATTCCTCAGGATGATCTTCATCTGACGCGTCCTCCAACACTGGGGGGAAAATTGGAGCAAGGCTGAGTACCACCCACAGTACTCAACAAATCACAACCCACAAATATGCATATGCACCGGGTACAAAGATGGATAGGGTTTATTTGCGGAAAGCAGTTGCAAAAGGAGTAGTTCGCAAACATTGAAAAGTTGATTTAATAACAATATTAATTCACCACTGATTAACGTTATACCACGTTAACCAGGCCCAACCATTCCCAACTAATTGACGCTAAACCACGTCAACCAGTCTCCACTGATGAACACTACACCACGTTCACAGACACCTCCGGGTACCGTTACACCACGTTACCCGGACTCCACTGATTAACCTACACCACGTTAACCAGTCACCACCGACAACGTAACACGCTGACCAGCTTTTCCCGACCAACGCTAAACCACGTTGACCAGGCCGCGCTGATGGAAGTTACACCACGACCACCAGGCGAAACTGATGAGAGTTAAACCACACTCACCAGTCTCCACCGACTAGCGTTACACCACGCTAAACCGTCACCCCCGGTCAGCTCAACCACGCCGACCGGACACACCCTTCCACAACACCAGTTTGATAAAACAGGATTAATTATCTAGGGTGAGGGACTAATCACGGTGAGTCTTGGCCAATGTGCCCATTACCCGGGCGCGGCTATTCGAATAGTTTTACTCTGATCAGAGGTGTACAACTGTACCCACAAGACACAGCCCCCACACACGTTCCCGTGTGCCAGTACATCACCACGATGTCCGTGCGAGGCTGTGACAGGACCGTCCACGCAACCCTCCCTAACCATCCACACCACGCTAAGGTTGCACCTGCCGACAGGGCACGCCATATTGGCCAGGCTACCCCCCTTGCGCCACGGTGAATCCGGCAGCCGATCAACCCTACCCCGGGCCGACCCAACTCCATCACGCCCACCCTCTTCATCGGTGCCTAGGAGAGGGAGAAGAAACGCTTCAAGCCCAGCCGTTGCCACGCTGGCTTGTGGCAAGTACGGGAAGTTGCCCAAGTGGTTCCCGCGAACGGTCCTTAATTGCCATGGGTGTGACAAGCAAACCATACACCCACAGCCACCATTTAGGTCAAAATTTTAGGAATTTAACAACAACCTATCCATGTTCCATTTTTCCGACATTGAGTCGAATCATATAAAAAGACATTATTTAATACCCAGGTGAGCTATGTTGCTAAGCATGGCTAAGCATCCTAGGGATCATATTCTACTCATATTATTACCCAGGTGACAAGGATTTAGTTATCAAAACTAAGGCTGAAACCTAACATTGTATAGGCAATACCAATCCACATGAATATTGAAATAATGCAGTTTATTTGCGAAACAAAGCAATTTAATGAAAAAAATGGGTACGAATTGATCAAAGTATCAGTGCGACTTGCCTTGCTCCGGCTCAAGGTATTCGGCTACGATCTCGAAATACGCAGGAGAATTACCGGCGTCGGATTCTACACAAACAGTGCATAAACAATTAAAAACAGTACAATGGGGGTCAACAAACATGGGCTGAAAGTATTTTTAATGGATTCTTGGCATTTTTCTGGATTTAATGAAATTTGAATGGACTTAATCAGAGTTCGCATGAAATAGTTATGATTTATTGAAGTTTACTGCTATTTTCAGAGTGAATATAATTAACCAGTGATTTAATGCGCATTAACCGATTAATGACGTCACCAGACTGGGAAGCCGGCGCCGACAGGCGGGCTCCACCAGCCAGTGGCGTGCGAGAGGCAGGCGCACGGCGGACGAGTCCACCGCGGCCGAGAGCGGGCGCACCACGCATGGCTAGCGAGCGAGCGGCGGCCCCGATCTGCCACCCGGCAGATCGGACGGCCCCGGGAGCGCGGGCCGAAGCCAGCCGTCCCGAGCGGGAGCGGCGGCGCGCACGCGACCCGATGGTCGGCGACGGCGACCACCCGGCGCGGCGACGACCACACGGAGGGGCGGAAATGAACGGGAAAAACGGAGGGGTTCTCACCGGCGGCTCGCGACGGCGAGCGACGGCGCGAAGACGACAGTGGCAACGAAAAGGCGGCGACGGCCTCGGGACGACGTCGGCGACGGAGCTCCGACGGGCGGGGAACGGGGCGAGAGGCGGCTGCCGAGGTGTCCTGGAGGATGAGGAGGACGGGAGAGGAGTTAGAGTGGAGAATGGAGACACGGCGAGGCAGGAAACATCGGCCGGAAAGGAGGCGGAAGGCCGATACTCACCGTGCGGCGGCGAGCGTCCGGCGAGCTTCGGCTTCCACGAGTGGCGGCCGAGATGCGGCGCGGCGCGGCGGAGGTGCAGGCGGTGGCGGAGTGGCCTGGCGGCGTCCGGAACGGCGGCGAGCGGTGGCCGGAGGCGGCGAAAAACGGTGGAGCTCGGGTGCGCGGTGGCGACGGGGTCTGGGCACTGGAAAGCTCGGCGTGTGGGGGAAAAGATGGAGGAGAGGGTGGAGATGGGTTTATAAACAGTCTGGCCGGGAGAGATCGAGGCCGAACGGCTCCAATCGTGCACGGGAGAGTGAACGGCGGTGGGCATCGTGCGTTGTGGTTCACGGAGAGGGAGGACGTGGACGCCGGAGAACTCGGGGGAGTGGGCGGACTCGGTCCGCGACCGTTTGAACGAGTGCGAGTGCGGGAGGATGAGGAGGACGGCGCCGGATCGGACGGCCCCGGGAGTTTCCCCTCCGCCCGATTCGGACGGAGGAGAACGATGATGCTGACAGGCGGGGCCCGGCCTGTCAGCGGGAGAGCGTGGGCGGGCGCGAGCACGAGAGAGCGCGGGCGCGGGCAAGGAGAGGCACGGGCACAGGGGTGCGGGGCGCGGGCGCAGGGCGAGGGCAGCCGAGCGCGCCGGCGAGGGCGGGCGCGAGGAGCGAGGGCGCGAGGAGCGAGGCGGGCGGCACAGGGCGGCAGCGGCCCGAGGGAGAAAAAGAGAAAGGAAGAAAGAAAAGATTTCCAGGACGATGTTAATTCCGATAAGCGTATTTGATTTATTAAAAATAGTTCCGGCGCTCTGTAAATTCCACTAAAAATCCAGTTAATGTATTTTGGCACAGAGAATACAAGAAAAATATTCCCGGCCACGACAATTTATTATCTTGCATTTTACACCATCAATTAATTTCTCTAGCCATTTTAAAATTCCTTTTCTTAGGTATTTTCTCCGGTAAAGTTTCTGTGTGGCTAAACTCAGGGTGTGACACCTACCAAGTAACTTAATCCACTATGGCCATCCCATACTAGCACATGTGGTTGTACTGTTTAACATGAGAATATGACACTGAGTTGGGTCCTTAATTGACTCAGGCGAACACTCCCCCTATCGGTGTGCAACTACTACATATGCACACCACTTGCCGCCCAAGTCTAAATCAGATTTTTCATCATTTTAGTTCACAAATAATCAGAGGCTTCACCTCTGTCCAGAAGTTATAAAATTCCTATTTTCAAAGGTATATAATGATCACTGTAATAGTTAGCACGTTACTAAGCATGGCTAAGCATAAGCGAGTGTATTAACTTAATATAGACTCACATGAGTACAAACCAAGTATTTTAATCAAACCTAAGGTTACAAACAGCAAGAAATATAATGTTCTAAGGTGGATCATGCAACTAATAGGTTATAACTACCATTTACCACAATTCAAATATTATTATTCACAAATACGCATGCAATTTTACAAACAACACATTTTATTCCCCAAAACATAGGATTCAAACTGTTCAAGGAGGAGGGGAGAAAACTTGCCTTACTCTTGAGTACCCGGATACCAACTATTTCACTTCTTCACCGATATCGAATTCGTTCTCTTAAAGGAAAATAATGTGTGATCGTATAAATAGCAAATAATGCGAAAAATTTAAAATACTCTAATATGCATGAGATTTATACCTTAGGTTGCTACTGGTCTAAAGTGAATTTAGGTGAAAGAATTTCTATTTTATCACGTTCTGTTTGAGAGTTATAAATTTTACGAGTTCTATACGAAAATACGTTCCAATACGATATGAGGTCATAATTGAAGTTATTTTAATATGTGTGAAAATTACACAGTGGTTTGGTACTAGTCTGTGAATTTTTATGAAGAGATTTCTATTTTTCCAACTTCTATTTAGGAGATATGAGTTTATCAATTTCTAGACATGTGTATGTATTTGTACGTGTATTTTAGTATACCTGTGTTTTAGGGCTAGATTTTTATAAGAATATAAATCTACATATTTTGATAAAAATGCCTTGTGAATCTACTGCCCTTTGGGTATATTTTATTTAGAGTAAGAATGGAGTTTATATGATTTTTAGAAATCATTTTACCTCTTTATACTCTATACAAAACATTTATCCTTTGCATAAATCCTAAAGGTGGTTCTCATACTAATTTAGCAAGTCTCCAGCTTTTAGACATAAGGCGTAAAATATTCCAAAGCTAACAAAGTTGGTTTCATATTATTTGGAGCTTATATGAATTTCTTACATATTTTAGAAGTTAATACATATTCTATATACTAATTTATATATTTACCTATTATAAGTTTCTTATGAGTGTCTTTTATGTAAATGAATTTTAGTTTTAGTTTGCTTCAGAAAAGACCCATATTTTATGAATTTACTAAACCTTGATTTAAGGTAAAGATGAAATAACTAAATTTGCATATGAGTTATCTATTGTATTATTTATATTATTTTTGAGAAATTTTAGGTACTGGTTCTTCCAGTTTTCCAAGCAACAGAAATAAAGTTCATAATTTTGTGATTCCAAAAAATTTTAGTTCACCCAATTTGGAGTTAAAATGAATTTACTATGGATTTTACAATTTATTCTATTTTTCAGTTGAACAGAAAAGGCTTTTAAGTATTTTATTTGTTCTTCCCTGATTTCATAAAGGATGGGGCCCGCACGTCGGTGAGACAGAACAGGGCAGGCGCGCGCAACAATGGATCGGACCGTCCGGCCACGGATCGGACGGTCCAGCCAGGCGAAACAGAGGGGGCGTAGCCGACGAGCTTCTCCACGGCGGCGGCGGCGAACGGCAGCCCAGCTTGGGCTGCGGCCAACAGATAAAATGTGTAGGGGACTATGGCGATCCTATTGGTGGTCATCTCATCACCGGTGGTGACCGGAGTCGACGGCGACGACGGCGTAGGCGGCGGGGTGGCTCGGGGTGCTGACGCAAAACGAGCTACGACTCGTTTCTTTCCAAATCCATGCATGCATGAGTTACTACTTGGTATAAGGATGCTCACCATGCGATGGCCCGAGGCGGAGGAGGGCTGGACGGCGGCGGCCATGGAAAGGAAGTCCGGCGGCGGCGGAAATACTCCGGGTCGGCGGTGCCGTCTCGATCTGCAAGAGGAATCGTCAAACCGAGGCGCGCACGGAGTTAGCAGGATCCTAGAGATGGTGAGGGAGCGAGGAGTCGAGCTAGGACTCACCGGAAAGAACGTATTTAACGGCGGCGGCTCGGAATGGTTCTAAATTGGAGCCGAGGAAGAAGACTCCCGATCTCCAAATTCCGGGCACCATTGATGGGGGTTCTTGAAGGGTTCAAGAGAGGAGGTCGAGGCGACGACGATGGCGTGCGGGCTTGGCCTGTGGTGCAACATGGCGGCTGGAACGGCTTCGGTAAGCCTGCGGCGGCAGTCTAGACCCGAGAGCGTGCACGGCGGTGACTCCGGCCGGCAAATCCTAGGGTAAAATGTACGAAAATGGATCTATTAGAAGACTGGGATGATGTTCTCGTGATCAAGAACGGGCAAGGCTCACCGGGATTGAGATGGTTTGCATCGAACGGCTGGCGGCGTTGGGGAAGATGAAGCTGTGGCCCGCTTTTCCAAGGTGGAAGTCTGTGGTTTCTCTGGAGAACACGATGTGGTCGAGGAGGAGATGTCCATGGCGGATTTTCACTGCAAATGGGGAAGCTTGACGTGGAGCAGGTCGGCCGTGGTGGCTCTGGGCAGTGTCGACGCGTGGAGGCTACCGTGGCAGCGTTCCAGGGCGTGGAGAGCGAGCTAGAGCGGTGCTGCAGCTGGCAGGTGGGTCCAAGGTAGCTGTGGGTCCCACTTGGCAGTGAAAGATGAGAGAAGAGCTCTCTAGGTGCTGAGTGTTGAAGGTTGTGCCAACAGCTGTTTTGCACTGGAGATTTCACCGAGGTGCAGAAGGTTTCTGGGGTTGGAAAAATTCACATGTGTAGGTGGATATCTGTTCTATTGATCTGCAAAAATTCAAAGTTAGAGGTCTTATAGTTTTAATGTAGAAAAATTATGAAATAGGCTTAGTGACACAGTTTCTGCTGTGCACTAGTCTGAGTCAGTGAGCTTTGTCCTATTATTTCATGTTCAAGTTTTGTGAAGATTGTACTGGAATTTTTACTGCAATTATTTTACAATCTAATCCAGGTTCTGGTAAGATTTGGTGAGAATGTGATTGATGGATTAATTCTGGCAAAAGTGTCAAGTAGGCTGTCTGCAGGTGCAAGTTTTTCTGTATTGCTGAATTAAGAGTATTTATTTGAGACACTTATTTAATTGATAAAATTTGGTAAAAATTACTGGAGATAGAGAAGAATGTGCTTAACCTACTGACCAAATTTTATTGCTAGAAGTGGTCTGGTTTATTTTTGGTGAATTTGCAAGGTAGGGTTGTTGATCCAGTTTTTCTGCAGTTTTAATTATTTCTCCAGTGCCTTGATCTTATCATTTTATGTGTTTTCTTTGGGAGATAAATTAAACAAAAATTACTGGTGGTAGGGTTCTTGTTGACACACCTGTTGTTAGAATTGCACTGCCTAATTAATCTTTATTTTTATTTGGTGAATTTTAGAATTATACCCATTCATTTTTAGCTAGCTTCCCAGTCTAGCTGATTTGAGGGATTTTATTGAAGTACCAATTGAAGTGATAAGGTTACAGAAAATTTACAGTGGATTAATTTTGTGGGATAGTGGTTACTGGAATTTTTCCATAATTTTATGTTTAACCTATTCTCCTTAGAAATTATTTAGGCTATACAAATGTATATGCATCCTATTATGAAAGCGCAATATAAGATCCAAAAACAATCCAAAAACAATCCAAAAAAAGGTATGCACATGAAATGGTAATAATTTATTTATCTCCATATTCTATGTCAAACTTTTATCTATACATAATTAGTCATATTACATTTTCTGTTTCTTGTGAGTTAACTCCTAAAATCTTTATGCGTTCCTAAGGTATTTTAACTTAGTCAAAACCTCTTATCGTTGCTCCCTGGTTTGGAAATTATAGGATTTTACTTCCGAGGTCTTTTTGTTATTTTGTTTTGGTTAGAATTTCGAAAGTCGAAATTCTGGTCTGTTACAATTCTGGCCGTCCCTTTGGGCTCAGATTTAGTGCTGAATCGTTACCCCCAGCCCCAAATTCCTCCTTATCAATGAATTTATGTAGTAATTATCCTGGTCAATCAAACCGTAGGTTACTTCCTCTCAAAAAAAAAAAACCACAGCTTACTTCCATTTCTTGGTGCTTGCAGGAGCATGCAGCATGGTTCCTAATGGCTGTCTGAAGAATCATATACTATAGAGTAGTTTTATTGTGTGGATATCATTTCTCTTTATCAACGGCGTGTACGCGTGCATGCTTACCAATAGTGGCTAAGCAGCAAAATAGCAAGCCATCCCTTTCTTCAGCGTCGCAATCAGAACAGAGCACCACGGGATCACAGAGAGATTGGGACGGCCAACAATCTGTGTGCTGTGATCTTAGGGAGTGTTTAGAAGGCGAGGAGGAAGGAAGAAGAATAAAATCACATAAAACGATATGAGTATTAGCGTATGATTAATTGAGTATTAATTATTACAAACTTAAAAAATAGATTTATTTGATTTTTTAGAGCAACTTTTATAAAGAAAATTTTTGCAAAAAATCATATCGTTTAGCAATTTTGAAAGCGTACTCACAGAAAACGAGAAATTTTTTTCTCTCTCTCCTCACCTTCAAACGGAGCCGTAGATTGTCATGACTCATGATATGTCAGCAAGAAGATTAGGCCATCAAATACCTTCATTATTAGGATTTGGTTCTCCTACCAAAGATAGACTATATAGATCCGAGAAAGGGCAGCACTACTGGTGCACATAATTCTCCTTTCTAAACTTGCTCCCTCCGTTTTAAAATATAAGGATTTTTACTATTTAAATTTTGTTCCATAATATAAGGATTTCTGGCACTATTTATAATAATATTTGTCACATCAATCACTTTTTATTTAAATTTATTCTTTTCTTATTTCCACTTACCTTTTTACCTTCATTCATTCCACATATATTAAGAGACACCAGAGACTTTTTTTCTTAACCTTAATCTCTACTAAACAACTAAAAAATCCTTATACTTTAAAAACGAGGGAGTAGTTGTGAATGGAAGAATTAAGTGTCTAACAAATGGAAAATTTTATAGCACATGCTGCATTAGTGCCTAATGTGTAGGCTGGTTGGTGTTACGAGTTACAACAATGTCATGACGGTGATCTAGCAAGGAGAACCATATGGACGTCTTTCTTAGGTCCGTACTGCTCACCGGCTGGGACCAGTGTCCGTATCTTTCTCCTTCCTGTTTTGTGTTACTTTATTAACTACTTATTCCGTCTATAAATATAAGCGACTTTATATTTTTAGCAAAGTTTAAAGTTAAGATGAAATTACTTTGATGTCTTTGGAACTTTTACATGATTGAGAATGATCACGTCTAGCGATACAACTAAAAGTGAGCAATAAAGATAGTGTGGAATTGATTGAAAAAGTAGTACTTTAAAATCCCTTATTTTTTGGATAAATAGAGAAGCACAAAATTCATTATATTTGTGGACTGAGACAGTAGTCATTAGCCGTTATGTTGCACAAGCTATTACTACTGATATTCTAAAGTATTAAAATTTTAATCATATGTTTAATATGTTGATTATTTTTTGAATTATAGCGATTTAGATTAAAAGAAGAGTTAGTGTTAGTTATCGCTAATTATTGATACTCCAACATGGTACAACTTTGTATTTCTTAATTATGAATTTTGAAATTATTAGATTTTTAAAACCTAAAACTAAGGGCCCGTTTGGTAGAGCTCCTGATTCAGTGATTCTGTGATTTTGATTCTGATTCTTGCTGAATCAAATACTGAAGAGAATCAGAATCAGTACGATTAGGCGTTTGGCAAAAAACATTAGTTCTGGATTCTAATGGGGGACTTCCAGATAAATTATCTATACTACCTCTGTATTAGCAAGAGATTTAATTTGTACAAATTTTCTATAGCTTAATATAATACTAATAATTATTATAAGTACTTATATATGTGTACCAATATTTATACAATTACTTGTAAAAAAGCTTTCAAATAAGGTTAAACAACACAACAAGCTTAATGCATTTACACCAAAGAGCCAATCTATTTTAATAGTCCACTCATAATTTAAGTTCTTGCATAATATTATGATTACATATTTCTAAGAGTTCTTACAAAAGAAAAATATACTAACCATAGTTCATATGAGAACTTTCATCTAGATTGTTATAATACACTTGCTAGGTCATCACGAAATCTATCCATGGACCTATTACTAGAGTGTGAAGTAGACGTATCTGATGCATTTTGAGAGACTACATATTTTGCATATCTTGCAGGAATAGTTGGCACATAATTTGGATCTCGATCACACCTAGTAAAATACTTGTCAGATGTACAATTCTGACATATAAAGTTGTAAAGGCACATGGTCGTTGCAACGATCATTTCTTGCTTGTCTATTGGATAGGTAAGCATCTTTAAAAGGATTCGCCATTTCATCTTCCATACATCAAAGGTGCGCTCAACGATATTGTGTGCACTTGAGTGATACTGATTGAAATACTCTTGCTCATCACTTGGTGGAGGACCTCTTCTCTATTCAGGAATATGGTATCTTTGCTCATTGTATGGTGTCATATACCCCGGTCTATTTGGGTAGCCGCATCAACAAGATAATATTTACCTACAATATATGCATTTAGTCAACGTTATATATATCATGAAAATTAGTCAAAGAAAATTCTACATGATTTACACAATAATATACCTTGTGGGGATATGGAAATATATCCTTATCAACATCTAATACATGATAAAGGACGCTTGTGTCATGCATAAAACCTGGTTGTCCAATAGAAGCATATGTAAAGTGCATGTCGAAGTCGACCACTGCCATCATATTCTAAGTATGACTTTTATGTCTACCAATGTATATAACATAATCATCTCGTGGTGGGTTTGCTGTGATATGAGTCCCATCAATGGTACCAATGCACCTTTTGAAATGTGGCAATAGTCTTTTGTCATCCTTAGTCCTTCTATGAACTCTTGGGTAGTTTGAATTTTTTGGACATATGAAATCCTTACACATTCTAATCACACTTAACAAGATCTCTTCAAATTTTCTACTAATTATTTCACCAGAATGCTTGAACCTATTTTGAACCCTTCTATTTGACTCACCACCTCCAATTATGAATAGAAAAATAGTAACTGATTCCATAGAGTTCATGTGATTGGTTGATTTGAGACCATAGGTACTCACCAATAAGCCGTGCAGCTTGTAAAATAGGTCACTATTCATACGAAACATATGGTGACTCTCCCCTGGGGTCCTTAGAGTCTCTTGCACCCATGCATATCCACTTAGTTGCGATGTCCTTGATTCATTCTTATCATAATATGTCATATAGTACTCTCCAAGTAAGCAAGCAGCTAAAAAAGCAATGGCTTGTAAAGCTTGATAACGGTGTATAACCTTCAAAGCAAACTCATCATCTTCCTCTCGATCAGTACCATCACTTTTGCAAAAAGCCTCACTTCCATCAGATTCACTGGATGACATCTGAAATATGAAAAGAAATATTAACTATCATGCAACTAAGTGCATATAAAAAATAATAAGTACTCACAGAGCATGATGGGAATACAATAAACAATGTTTCATTTTTTTAATATACAGTAATCTCTCATATACAGTACAATACATTAATCTCCCATATACAATAATCTCCATCGACCTTGATTCCAGTATATACCTATCTAGTGAGTTGTGACTGCTTCCTATCTACTTGCTCTTTAAAAAAACAAATATACTGCTACTCACTACAAAAAAAATATATATTGCTACTCACTATAAAATAGTATAAACTGCTACTAACTAAAGAATAGTATATACCGCTTCCTATCTAACTAGAGATCAATATATATTGCTTCCTATCCAACTAGAGATCAGTATATACTGCTTTCTACCCAACTAGTATATACTGGTTCACATGATAAAAAAGTTCTCTGCTTGTTGTTCACATGATCAGTATATACTGTATATACTGAAGACACTGTTCTCTGCTTGTTGTTTAAAAAAAATGGGAGTCACTGTTGTCTGCTTGCTATTTCTCTGCTTGCTGTCAAAAAAGAAATGGGAGACAGCGAGGCTCACTGGATAAGGCCGAGGCCGAGGCCAGAGGCAGCGGGGGACCAAGGGCGGCGGAGGCCCTAGGTGGCGTCGACGGACGAGGCCAGAGGCGGCGGTGGAGCCCGGAGGCGGCGCCGGGGGTGGACACTGGTGGTGGCGGTGAAGGCCGGAGGCAACGGTGGCGGGGGTGGACACCGGCGCCGACGCTTCCCGATGACGACCTAGGGCGAGATGAGTCTCCAAAACTTCTCGGGTGGATGGGACGGGCTAGAGGGGTATACCCCAGTGGCAGGCGGGTAGTTTTTGCGAATTGTCGTGGAGATTTTTATTTTTCGTTCGTTGGATTCCCACGAGAAGCCACCTTTTGCCCGATTCTTCATTCATGTGTAAATTTGAGAATCACAGCGGATCGATTCAGCTGAGAAGTGGGGAGATTTTTTGCCCGTTTGATTCAGCTCTAGTTGATTCGATTGAGAATCACCCCCGAGAATCCCTACCAAACGTGCCCTAAATAGTCCATGGTAGTTCTAAATGCATGTCTTATTTAAAACAAATTCTTAATACGATCAACACTTATCCACTGGGTTAAGTCTGATTTATCCCTCTCAATTACCATGAAGGAACGAACTACTCCCTAAAATATCGTACGAGACATTCTACACACCATAACTTCTCAAATTAGACAAATTACCCACTAGCCTAATCAACAGCAGTTTACTATGTGGCACATGCGTGACAATCTAGTCAGTAAATTAAGAAAAAAGAAATTCTAAAAACAATCTATCGGGCCCACATACCGGTTCTTATCCCCTGTACGGCGATGAGGACGGCCATTGAAAGCCGAACACGAGCTAGTAAGCCTAGCATTCATGTTTCCTACCAGGGCAGGACACCTTCTCCCGAAACTGGATGCTTGGAGGAGAGAGGCAGGCGAGGACGCGGCGCTGGGCTTTGCCGGTGTTGGGAGTAGCCGAGCCGAGCAGACACCAGGAGGGCAGCTGGAGGCGGGGAGGACGGCCAATGTACACAAGATTAAATAGTTGAGTGATGAAATTTTATCTGGTACTAGAGGTGAGGGGGTGAGGGGTATTCGCACTTTCGCTGTAGCTAAGTGAGGTAAATAGGATGTAATTCTTAGTATTTGAACTAAAAATCAATTAGATTTGAATGGATTTTACAATATATTTATATGAACAACTTTTATTTTATGTTTTATATTGATATTTGAAATCAAATCATAACATTTATCTGTTTCAAACCCATCTTTCTTTTAGGGTTATGTTTGTTTTTTCCCCACAACTATTCCCCAAGTCTAGAATCAAACCTCAACTATCAAACCAGATATTTTACATACTTAACTATTGAAACTGGTTAAAATACCCCTTAGAGCAATACCACCTAGTTTTAATGGTGGTCTTTGTAAAGTTTGCATTCTGATAATTAATTTCTTTGATATAGCACCCAATTAGCAACATATGCAAGAAAAAAATATATATCAAAAACATATTATTTGGATGACCCCTTTTATAAAAACCACATTTAAAACCGGGTGGTATTGCTCTTTGGGTGTGTGTCGATGGGGTGGGGGAAGGGAGAGGGTATTTTAACCATTTTGATAGTTGGGGGTGTAAAATATCTGTTTTCATAGTTGAGGGGGTTAAATGGACTTCACATTATTTGGTTTTAGTGTTAGAAAGGATCAAATTCAATATTTTTGGTTGGATTTAATGTGAATTTAAATTTCACATTATGATAGAAATGTTCGGAAAAAAGCTAATGTTTACGTTTGTAGTAATTAGAATAGTAATGTTTCGCTAATTACTACTTCCGTTTGCAAATACTTGGTATTAATTTTTTTTTACTTTGATCATTTTTTTAATAGTACACTAAGATAAATGAAAGATTATGGTTATATATTTTTTTTAAAAGTATAAGGTGATCAAAGTTGAATGATGAATAGTACCCTAGTGCAAAGTATTTTTAAACTGAGGTAGTACCATGCTTATAAATAGACCAAGCGATAGAATAATTTATTTGCTAAAAAGACTATTAACTCCAATATAGTAAATACGGAAGGGATAAAAATTTCCTTAGGGTGAGGGAAGCACCCTTGATTTAGCGGTAGAGTCATGGGTTTATCACTCAACCAATCAAGTTTGAAACCACAAATATCATGCTTTGCAAGCAGTGCACTTTCAATGGGTTTTGTGAGGATTAGGGATTTGTTATTAGCCTGTCTCTATGAGCAGATTATGTGACATGTGTATTTATGGGTATGCAGGTGTGATGTATGTGTGTAGTGGAGTGTGCGCGGCTTCTGTATAGCCGCTATAAAAATTTTCTTAGGCCTTGTTTGTATAATTCCTCCTCAAAGAGGATTGATAGAGATTTGAAGGAGAATAATTTCACATCTATTGAGGTGTAGAATTAATTTTCACAATCCTCCCTAATTCCTTTCTCATAAAGATTAACAAAACACGCCCTAGAGAACACCGACAGACCTGTCTGAATCCCAGGCTCCACATCTCTTCACCGGCAGCATGCTCACGCTATGAAAAGTAAAAATCACGGCCTTAATACTAACAACCAACTTTCGCTTGATAGATTTCCTTGGCCTACCATAGGTAATAAGGAAAAAAGTCTACTTTACGTCTCTCAAATATAGATCAAGTTTCAATCGTATCTCTTAATCACAAAACCAGGTATAGCGCATCCCTCATCTCCTAAAACCAGTGAGTCTCGAGACATTATCGTACCCGATTTCGGTTGATGTGACTCCTACGTGGCATGTTAAGCTAGTCTTTATCCGGCATAGTGTCTATGTGGCACTTACGTTGCATTACAGTCAGCAAAAAAGTAAACAACATGATAGGACCCACATGGGACCCATATGTCAGTGAACACAATCTTCCTCCTCTTCCCCTCCCTCCTGCCTTCCCTCCTATCCGGTAGGCCGGCACGACGACAATGAGGAGCGGGAGCGATATAGATTTGGTGATGCCGCCGGCTGCCATGGCATCCTCTCTGCCCTCTCCCTCTGCACCAGCTGCCACCATAGCTCCTCACTAATCGCTAGCCGGCCGTGGGGGAGGTGCAGGCCGGAGAGGAGACAAGTCAATGGCAAATGTTGAGTAGGAGGAGGTCGATGCCACGCACCTACCGCCGAGCACCTTGAGCTCCCCCGCCCAGCCAGGCCACCGTGCACCTCGAGTTCCCCCGTCGATCTCCAGATCTGGGCTCTGGCGCCAGCTCGCCTGTGCTGCCAGCCTTGGGGAGAAGCTCATGGCTGCAGATGAGGTCCACACGGTAGGGCTTGCAGGGAAGGGAGGAGTGGGCTACCTCCTACGCAGTTCCATCGCCGCTCGCTCCCGGTGGCCTCCTCTTACCTCTCCTCTCACCAGTCTCCGTGACTAGGAGGAGGCGGCATAGATCGAGAGGAGATGACGCGAAGGTGGCACAGATGGGGAGAAGAGAGCACAACGGCATGGGGAATGGAGGTGGTGGCGACAGAGATGGAGAAGAAGAGGTGCGATGGCAAAACATGACGCGCAAGCGCGTGGGAGACGGCTCGAGCAGGAAGATCCACTGCTGCTGCCTCAAGCTGTCTTCACTGCCGCTAGGGAAACATGCCTTCCTCGCGTTGGCTCTGGCATAGCCGCCGGCTTGGTCCAGACCCCGGCCTCCAACTACTCCAGCCTTCGCCGTCGCCGTCCCTGCCAGCGTCGACTGCTGCTGTTGCTCCACCGCGCTAGATGGCACATATCCAGGGCGCAGTCCGGAGTAGTGATGTCCAAACGGGCCGTGCCCTGTCGGGCCAGCCCGAGCACGGTGCTACAGTAACCGTGCCTGGGCCAACCCAGCACGGCCCGAGTAGCCGTGTCGTGCCTAGGGCGGCGGTGTGGCATGGCGGGCCAGCACGGCATGGCCCGTGTACTGTAGCAGGCCGGCACGGTACGGCATGGGCACGGCTGGCCCGGTATAGAACGGGCGCGCGGGCGGGGGGTGGGGGGAGACGACCGTTGCCTCGTCTCAACGGTCGGTTCGCCTTGGTGGCCCAATGAATGCTTGACACGTGTCCCCAACGGTCGGAAATAATTGCTAGATTTTGAATTTAGCCGTTGGAGGGCCAAAAAATATCAGAAAAATCCAAAAAAATTGTGAAATTTTTTTGTATAAATAGGACAGCCAGCAGCAACATCTTAGCTCATCCAAATCTCCCTATCTCTCATCTTGTGCTCTCTTTTGCTCTCTTGCACTCTAAATTTTTGATTAAGACAAATTTTTGTCTAAAAATAAAAAATTTTCCACATTCCCATAGCTGATAGCTGCAGCCTCCGGTGCTCCTGCAAGGTAAAAAAAATTCTAAATTTTGTTCTTTGTTCGTACTATCTTTTTGGTACTAATTTTCTCTATTTATATTTCAGAATGGATTCGAACTACCCGACGTTCCAACTAAGCAACTTCGACCCGATCTATGTGCCGATGTCACAGGGAGATGACTCCGGGTCGGCTCCTACACCGCAAGGACAGCCGGAGGAAGAACATGCGACTTTGGAAGGATCCGGAACTGCGAGCGGGAGCCTATCAACGGCAACCGGCTCAAAGAGATCAAAAACTTCCTCCGCCTGGCAATATTTTGATGAGATCAAGGAGATCGGCACGGATGGACGGGAGGTAACTTACGCGAAATGTAGAATTTGTAAGACTAAACTCTCTAGAAATTTTTCTGGTGGAACATGGCATTTGAGACAGCATGCTGAGACGTGTTCGAAGAAGCAAGGTTACCAGCGACGGCAGTAGCAACTGGTACTAAATACTGGAGGGACATTCCATATTTGTATGCTTTTGCATTTATTCTTGATCCTAGGGGTAAAATGCAGAGGTTCCTTAATATTTTGAATCTTATTGAGGATGCAATGAATATTGATTACACTAACTACTATTCTGATTCTAAGACTAAATTGTATGAAGTGTTTCGAAAGTATGAAACTAAGTTTCAGAGAGTTCGCGTGCAAAGAGCCCGACCCGTCCCTGTACCAGGTAAGAAGAAATTGCAGTGGGGCCAAATTTGGGGTGGTTCCTTTTCATCTTCGAGCACCGCTGGTGGAAGTTCGGCCGCTGTAAGTCCTACACATGCTTCACTTGAAGCTCTTGAGCTGTCTACCTAATTGGATAGCGACTCCATCAACCAGGAAGATCTCAATGTTCTGCAATGGTGGAACAATCACAAGACCCAATATCCCGTACTCTTAAAGCTAGCACGGGATGTGTTCACGGTGCCTGTGTCTACGGTATCATCCGAATCGGCCTTCAGTCTTTGCGAAAGAATTATTGAGGAGAGGAGAAAAAATCTCCACAGTGAGGTGGTAGAAATGCTACTTGCGGTCAAACACTGGGAGCTAGCCAAGGAACGTGTCCAACACACCGCGGAGAATCAAGATTTGGCTGATCAGTTCGAAAATCTTTACATAAAAAATGAGGAACTAGAGTAATGTTTTTTTATTTTTGAGTGTTTACCTTTAGCTATACTCTTTTTTCTTTATCATGGTTTTCTCAAAATTGAGTTTTTACATGATAAAGTTTTTAATAAGGCAGCTGTGTAATATCAAATTCAATAAAGGTCATTGCGCAATTTTCCGCTATATCTATGCAGAAATTAAATTACATAATTATATATGTGTTTCTATTTTGCTTGTTTAAAAACTATGAAAATTTCCTCCTCTAATATCATCAAAAAATGCCCTCATGTTTTTTTACTTATCTCAAAAAAATTTTCCCTATATTTATGTAGAAATTAAATTACATAATTATATAGGTGTTTCTATTTTGCTTGTTTAAAAAATATAAAAATTTCCTCCTCTAATATCATAAAAAATACCCTCATGTTTTTTTACTTATCTCAAATAATGTTTTCCTATATTTATGCAGAAATTAAATTATATAATTATATATGTGTTGCTATTTTGCTTGTTTAAAAAATATAAAAATTTCCTTCTCTAATATCATCAAAAAATACCCTCATTTTTTTTACTTATCTCAAATAATTTTTTTCCTTTTTTCATATTTTTTTTACCGGTCCTCTAATTTTTACAAATTTTTTAAGTCATTTTTTTTATTGTAGCGCTTTTTTTAAATCGACGCCGTCGCCGGCGGGGCCCACCAACCAACGGCCTATGTCTCCACGCGGGCCGGCACGGCACGGCCAGCTATAGGGACTGTGCCTAAACGGGCCGTGCCATAGCAGGCCGTGCCGGCCCGGTCCGCCCGTTTGGACATCTATAGTCCGGAGGCAAAATGCTCACCGGTGCGGGTCCTACTGCAATTTTTTTAACAGATACCACTGACATGTGGGCTCCACATCTTTGTTTTAATTTTTAATTTTTAAATTTTGCTTCTAGTGTCACGTAAGCGTTACATCAACCCATATGGAATGAAGACTAAGTCATACAAGCCACGTTGGCATCACGTCAGCGGAAACCGCTCTCAATATTGTCTCGAGACTCGATTTACACTGGTGTTAGAACTTAGAGGACGCTCTATACTCGGTTTTATGGTTGAGGAATATGAATAAAACTCAACCTGTTGCTAGGACTTAAAGCGGAATTTTTCCGCGTAATAATGCGTACCTACGTTGTGGGCAGGACATGAGGCCCTACGGAGGTAATGGTGGCGGGCCAAGACGGCCTGTTAAATTTGGAGGCTAGTGTAAAGAAAGGGACCTAGGAACGGATAACAGATGTAGCACAAAATTAACCCGGATATGCCATTATGAATGAGTTTTTCCTTTTTTTTTTTGGAACCTGAGGTCGCCTCCAAATCCTAGGCTGGTTCGATCAGTCAAACACTGTAGATACTTTAGCAAACCAGCTGTGTCATCAGCTGATTACTCGGCCGGAACTGTTGGTTGATAGAATCAGACGGTTTACCTAATGCACATCAACATTCAACAATAATGTGCTCCCTTGTGCCGTATCTAAGGATGCAAGTGGGGCGGAATTCTCCTTAGTTGCAGAGGGATTTTGCTACCTTATCAAGCCACGCAATAAAATGCGGACGACCTTGCTCGAGGGGTCATGAGAACATCACGTCCTGGCTGGAGTTGTCGCCGGAGAGAGAGAGGAGACGGCGTCGATTGAATTTACACCGCCATTATATGTAAATACTAATGCAAAAATGGAATGATCGAATTACTAGGAACATGTTCTGGCAGTTGTTGCAGGAAGAAGCTCGGCGAGGCAGCCGGGAACGCCATCGAACATTTGCCGGCGCTGGAGAAGACAACTTTGTTCCAGTGCTAGCGTGGTGTGACGGCCTGTATCTTGCATGGACATGGAGAGGAGGAGAAGGTTCACCTGTTCCGCTTGAATTCTCAACTAGAGAGGAAGCACCATTGGCTGGTGCTCGAGCTTGTAGATGGTGTTGACTGCCAACTCGGCCAGCTAGCTTCTAATTATCAGGGACACGAGGACTAAACTGCATCCCTAGCCGTATCTAGTCTAGTTGCTAGTACCGTATCTACTTCCGGCAGAGACACGAGGACTAAACTGCTCCCAAATTTGTGAGTGGAGGGTGGAGCAATCCACTACCGATGACGGCGACTGAATTGTCGTCATCGACAATCAGAGAGCCGCCGCCCGGTCGCCGTCGCGGACAGCGTCGCCTCCCCGGCGTCTCATCGCGTTGATCACGACGGCTTTTACTCCCCGTGCCTCGTCCAGCTTCATCCAGCCATCTTCCCCACAATTATTCAGTGAATAGTCTTCAAAAAGGAAATGCAATCAGTCAATCAGCGAATCATAACGTGTCCAAACATGAAAAATTATTCTCAAACAGTATTTCAGCGAATCACGACGTGTCCAATTCCAAATTGTTCTCAAACAAAGCGTCTTTTGTGCTCATATTTCTACTCTCCCAGGTTCCACATTCTGATACCATAGTCAAAGTTCGACACCTACTGCACTACTTCTACTACAAGTGTCGTCACTGATCGTGTAGTGAATTTTAACTTATCTCGCAGCTAGTGTAATCAATCATCGAGTTGTGAATCTTACCAGAAAAATCGTCGAGTTGTGGTATTCACTTGTCCATTAGATAGTCCGGATAGAGTTGGGCGATCGAACGTAATACAGCTCGCTGAAGCTGCGAGGTAGCAGGCGGCGATCAGCTAGAGCGATGGCGACGCCCGCGCCGGCGCTGGTGCTCCTGCCGGAGTGGGGCTCCGGCCACCTCATGTCCATGCTCGAGTCAAGCAAGCGCGTGCTCCTCACCAACGGCGGCCGGGACTTCTCCATCACGCTGCTCATCATGCGCCCGCCCACCGACGAGGCGACATCCGAGGTCGAGGCGCACGTTCGGCGCGAGGCCGCGTCGGGCCTCGACATCCGCTTCCACCGCCTCCCCGCCGTCGAGCCGCCCGCCGACGCCGTCGGCGTGGAGGAGTTCATCGCGCGGTACATCCAGCTCCACGCGCCCAACGTCAGGGACGCCGTCGCGGGAATGGGGTGTCCCGTGGCCGCGCTCGTGCTCGACATGTTCGCGGCGCCCATGGTCGACGTGGCGCGCGACCTCGGTGTGCCGTCGTACGTGTTCATGTCGTCCACCGGAGCCATGCTCGCGCTCATGCTGCACCTCCCCGTGCTCCACGAGCTGGTAACCGTGGAGTTCGACGAGGTGGACGGGGAGGTGGACGTGCCTGGCTTGCCGCCTTTGCCGCCGGCGTCGATGCCGTGCCCGGTGGTGGACAAGAAGAGCCCCAACTACACGTGGTTCATGCACCTCGGCGACCGCTTCATGGACGCCACGGGCATCATCGCGAACACCACAGACGAGCTCGAGCCGGGGCCTCTCGCCGCCATCGCCAACGGCCGGTGCGTGCCAGGGCGCACCGCGCCGCCGGTGTACCCGATCGGTCCCGTTCTCTCGCTCGGCAGCGGCAATGCCAAGAAGGACAACCCCGATCCGCCGCACGGGTGCATCGCGTGGCTCGACGGGCAGCCGCCGGCGTCGGTGGTGTTCCTCTGCTTCGGGAGCATGGGCTGGTTCGAGGCGCCGCAGGTGGTGGAGATCACCACCGCGCTCGAGCTGTCCGGCCACCGGTTCCTCTGGGTCCTGCGTGGCCCGCCCGCCGCAGAGTCAGGCGCCGGCGCGCCGGACGGGTCAGAGCACCCGACGGACGCGAACCTCGACGAGCTCCTCCCCGGCGGCTTCCTGGAGAGGACGAAGGGCAAGGGCATGGTGTGGCCGACGTGGGCGCCGCAGAAGGACATCCTCGCCCACCCCACCGTGGGAGGGTTCGTGACGCACTGCGGCTGGAACTCGGTGCTGGAGAGCCTGTGGTACGGCGTGCCGATGGCGCCGTGGCCGCTGTACGCGGAACAGCACCTGAACGCGTTCGAGCTCGTGGCCGCCATGGGCGTGGCCGTGCCGCTTAAGGTGGACACGAAGCGGGGCAACTTCGTGGAGGCGGCGGAGCTGGAGCGTGCGGTGAGGTCACTTATGGGAGGCGGGACGGAGGAGGGGAGGAAGGCTAGGGAGAAGGCGGCAGAGATGAAGGCCGTGTGCCGGAAGGCCGTGGCGGACGGCGGCTCGTCGCAAGCCGCGCTGCAGAGGCTCTCCAAGGCGCTGCACGACGGCGCTGCGCTTCCGAAGAAATGAATCAATGCCAAGTAACTGTGTATGTGGACGTACGGATCTTTGCACGTCACGCTTCCGGAGTCATCATGCTTGGAAGAGATGATGCCGTCTTGTATATGTGATATGTGCGTGTCTCGTTTACAGTACAGTGGACAAATTAGAGTGTCCGGTGGTACCGAAATGCAGTCCGGTACATGGTACCAGTGTTTATCACATCGTTTGGAGAAAGGTTATTGCCCCCCACGGTCGGTAACCGCTTAAAAACCGTATGAATTTTATCTCCAAAAATTTAAATTTAAAATTTTTACATCTCACGGTAAGATCGTAGTTACCGCGGTTATCTTGCGGTTACCGTACGATATTACGTGGTAACCGTGGTATATTGAATCTGAAAAGAAAAAAATTACAAAAAATATTATAAAATATAGTAAAAATTCTAAAAAATGGTAGAAAATTCAGAAAAAAATTATGGATATCTCTAAAAAATAATGTAATATTGCATAATTTTTTGCATAACCCTTGCTATTGTTTTTATACTTAAATAAAATATAAATTATATTCCAACTCATCTCTTATTTTTTTTAATTTTGATGGAGCTCCAAATTATAAAGTAAACTTTATTATTTTCATAAACTTTCTCACATAGTAATCTATAATTCAAGTATTACCTATTAGAATTTCTTTAGATTTTTTTTATAAAAATTTAAATTTGGTTGAAATTTGCTTAAACCAAATTGCCGGTTACCCTAACCGTACCCCGGCGGTTTGGGTGGCTACCGCGGTAACCACCTTAACTGTATCCCGACGATTTGAGCGGTTAACATGGTAACAGCGTGGTAACCAGTGGTTTGGCAGACCCTGTGTTGTACTCGGGCCATTCTTATGGACAATCCTAGTTTAAGTATGTCCAAAAGACTTCTCATATCAAATTTTAGTTAAGACAAAAAGTGCACTCTAATGGATTAGCCATCCGGTAGGCTAAACAGACCTGCTCGCTGGCCAAATTAGCTGGGATCCCTCGCTTGCCCCTAGCCCACACGCTCTCTCTCTCTCTTTTCTAGGTTGTCTCCCGCGCCTGCATCCCCGCCCTCAGTGCTCAAGCATACGCCGTGACAACATGTTTAATTCAACTCATATATACTGAAAAAAATAAAAAAGAATACCCGAGCACCGACCAAAAAGGAAGCATATAGAGGGAGGAGAGATTAGGCGAGCAGTGACCTGTGATTGATGGAGTGAACTGTATTTATAGACTGAAGAAACAGCCGTGCTGGACCTCCCGTGGTTGAGGACGTTTCTGATGATTGCTTTGATAAGGGGATCGGTTTAGGAGGCGAGGAGGAGAATAAATAGGATTAACCATGGCCCTTTGATCTCCCATTGTTTGTGACGGTTCTTGGTGCTCAATTGATGCTATTGGTGGCTTTTATGATCATAAGGTAACCGCCGATCTGAGGGGAAAAGGGAAAGACATGAAGTTGAGGAGGACCAGGTGGGACGTGTAGTGCTTATTTTGGGAATCACACTGGGCCTTATCGGCAACAGGGCTAATGGAGTTGTCTATCGTAGAGCTGAAGAACATTGTGCGTCCAGATGAAATCCAACGGCCTATCTATTTCTGATGACGTGACCTGCTGTACGATGTGCATTATAGCCAGTGGCGAAGCTAGGGGGGGTCAGGGTGGGCCAAGACCCCACCATCCGAATTGGGCCAAGAACCCCCCCCCCCCCCCCCATCCCCAGATCAAGCCCATCTATCTTAGGTCTGCATAGCTGCACTTCATCGAGAGAATCAGGGAAAAGATCGGCCTTCCGCGACTACGTTCAGTTTGGCGATGCCGTGACGCCTCGGCTTCTTCGTGACTCCTGTCGATCGGCGCATCGCATCGCACGGGCAGACAGGCAGTCGGGCACGGCAGGCAGCCAGGCGATCGGCAACGACCGACAACACACGCCGGCACACGACGGTGGTTGGCGGTGAGCCTCTCCACGAGGACCATGACTCTGCCCGCCCTTTGATCGAATAGCACGCCGACGCTGTGTCGCCGCCATCGCCCATTGGCTGTAGGCTGTAGCCCAGAGGCCGGAGGTGAGGTGAGTTCTTCTCCAATCTCCATTCTCCCCCAATACAACAAAATACTCAATTTTGTCAGTTGGTGAGTACTCAATTTTGTGATTTCCCATCTTAATTTCAGCCAAGATGAAGAGGAAAACGATCGATTGCTTCTACAAGCCAGCTGTTTCAAGGGCTGTCTCCATTGAAAATCCTAGCCCAACCAACATGGAAGCTGTTGATACGGAGAATTTGCAAGCTGAACAGCAAAGAATTGTAACTATGACATTTGAGAGGGACCTAGGTAAACGTGTTCAAATCTCCGCACTCCCTGTTGATTAACAAGATGAAGCTCGGAGTGTGGAGGCTATGGGCCCCAAGTACCTCATCACAAGCATATGGGCCACTCGGATAGAGGATGGGCCTAGCCTTGTAATTAGAGATATAGTAGCACTTGGCAGACTTTGCCTTGTACGATAAGGAATATACAGTCCTAGTCGGGTAAATTGTATCTCTAAGAGGAGATCCCTTGGCCGTGTCCGGCTAGGACTCCTACCTTGTACCCCTATCCTCTAGTATATAAGGGGAAGCAGGGCGCCCCCTGAGGACAGAGAAGATCATAGATCGACACAAATCCTCAAATAAATACATCACAATTGGATGTAGGGTATTACCTCACATCGAGGGCCTGAACTAGTATAAAATCTTCTCTTGTTCCTTTGCAATCCACCGAGTTTCCATCCACCGGGTAGCCCCATATTCATATTGCCGGTGTAAAACGTCGACAGTTGGTGCGCCAGGTAGGGGCTTCGGCGAGATCTACATCACCAAGCTCGATGGATCTAACAACAGGAGTCGACGGCGACAAATTCTCCCCCAGAGACACGATTTCATTCAGAAGCCTCGACTTCATCGCCGACATGTTCAGCAACCTCGCCTTGGCCGATGCAGATCCAATTCAACCGGCCGAGGGACCAGCCGACTCCACGCCAGTCAGCCAACAAGACACCGCAGTCACCGTCATCGATCTACTGCGGCAATCTTTCACTTCGCCGAGCCTCGGGACAACTCTCTTCTTCGGCGTCCGACTCACGCTAGGCCTTGAGCCAGCCCGGGTCGGGCTAGGAAGGGGAGAGATCGTCAATCTCCCGCACGAGCTTGGCAACGCCACGGATCTATATCTTACGCGGCAGACCCGATCCCCCACGGTTCAGTTTGGACATTGCTCAGAGCCGCTCTAGATTGGATCTAGGGAGGTCGGAGTCGTCCTTACTCCGACCAACTACTCGGATTCCAACTCCAAGTCGGACAGCGGTTCGAACACCAGTTTGGACACTAGTCTGGTGAGTTTCCTTCTGCCTCGCGAGATCTTCATGGCTTCAACTCCTCCACCAGAGGTACACTGACTACAAGAGGAGCAACAGGAGGAGGCACGCCGACTACGACAACAGGAGGAGGCCGACCGTGAGGCTTGCAACGATGAGCTACGCAAGGCTGGACGAACTGCTCAGCAACAGATCCTCTAGACTAAAGTTGGCGACCACGACGTCTTTGTCACGCCGCAACAGAACGTCGTGTCCGCTGTAACCCTGCTGGACACACTCCAGCTTGGGCCTGATCACTAGGCCACCCCGACTATCGCCAAGATCAAGGCGATGATTACAGCTACCGCTTGTCAGCAGCACCAACAGTCGGGCGACACACTTGTACCGACCAACCGGTCGGGTTCTCCGGCAGCAGGCTCATCTACATCAGCATGACGCCGGGCGGTCGGCTCAAGTCAGCCACACGAGGAGTCGCGGCAAACATCACTTGGCAACACCAACAATAACAATCGGCGACGTCACCAGAACGATCGTCGGTTCAACCAAGACCTCCGAATTCGTTTACAACGTGATCTTCGACAAGACATTAATGCCCGGCGCCGTCAATGTGAAGAGGACGAACGCCACTGACTGGAGGATGAGCATGAGCGTTTCGGTCTTCACCACGAGCAATTTAACCGCCGCGGTCGGAGCCGGAGCCCTCACGAAGATGAAGGCGTTCTAGCTTTCACCCACGAGCTATAGGACATTGATTGGCCGTCGGGCTTCAAGCCTACAGGGATCGAGAAATACGACGGCAAAACCAACCCCGAGTCCTGGCTCACCGTATACACCCTGGCAATTCGAGCTGCCGGAGGTGACCATAAAGCCATGGCTAACTACCTCCCGGTCGCCTTGGCCGACTCAGCGAGGACATGGCTAACAAGGCTCCGGAGGCGGTCTATCGGTTCCTAGGGAGAACTCAAGGAGCGGTTCATCGCTAACTTCCAGGGGACCTACGAGAGGCTGTCTTCCGAGCACGATTTATACCAACTGCACCAAAGGAAGAATGAGTCTCTGCGCGAATTTATCAAGAGGTTCTTCGAGAAGCGCAACCAAATCCCAATGATCAAGGGCGAGGTCGTCATCACCACCTTCCGCAAGGGAGTAAAAGATGCCCCATTCATCGCAAACTTCACTCGGAAGCCTCCAGCCATTGTCAGGGCTCTCTTCAATATGGCAAACAAATACGCCGACTCGGCCGAGGCAGTCGCAGAGGCCCTCGACAAGAAGAAAGAGCCCCGGCAAAAAGATCAAAAAGCAAAAGCTGATAACGAGCCATCACAGAACAAGTCTGGAAGCCGTAAGCGGAAGTCGAACAACGAGGTGGCCAATATGGAGCGCACTCGGTCGCGGCTTCCACGAAACAACGACCACCAGAAAGTCATGAATGGGCCTTACCCCTTCCACCCCAAGGGCAAGCACGTGGCCAAAGACTGCTTCATGCTCAAGAAGTTTGCTTCCGAGCAGATTTCATCATCTAACGCTGGCAAGGACAAAGACAAGCCAGACTCGGGCCCGGCCGACAATTTTCAGGATCCCCAAGCCGATCTCAACCACATCTTCGGAGGGCCGTCTGCATATGAGTCCAAGCGAAAGCAGAAGCTAACAGCACGCGACGTCAACGCGGTCTCTACAACAGACACCCCCCAATATTTGCGTTGGTCAGAGACACCCATCACCTTCGACCGCGCAGATCACCCCGATCGGGTCTCACACCCAGGGCGCTACCCACTCGTCCTGGACCCAATCGTCTAGAATATCAAGTTGAAGAAGGCCCTCATAGACGGAGGCAGTGCGCTCAATATCCTCTTCGCCAGGACCCTGGATGAGATGAAAATCTCCCATTCAGAACTGCGGCTGAGTACTGCGCCCTTCCACGGGATAATTCTCGGCCTGTCTTCAACACCCCTCGGGCAGATAACCTTGCCAGTCACTTTCGGCACACTGGATAACTTTCGCATAGAAAACATCTGCTTCGAGGTCACCGACTTCGAGACCGCGTACCATGCGATACTCGAACAACCGGCGCTCGCCAAATTCATGGCGATACTGCACTATACCTACAAATGCTTGGGCCAGCAGGAGTCCTCTCCCTCCGCAGCGACGTCAAGCAAGCCTTCACCTGCGACAAGGAGAGCTGCGAGTTGGTTCAATCACAAGAGGCAGCAGTTGGACGCAACAGCATTCGGCAAGCCGTCACAACCAAAGTCGAGGATGATCAAGTTCCAGCCAAAAAAGCAGCAAAGTCAGGAATTTCAGCGAACTCTGACACGAAGAAGATCCCCTGGACCCTTCCGACCCCTCCAAGACTGCTCTAGTCCGGACCGGACTCGACCCCAAATAGGAAGACGCGCTCGTCACCTTCCTCCAAGCCAACAAGGATATCTTCGCGTGGAAACCGTCCGACATGCCGGGCGTACCAAGGGAGGTGATTGAGCACGCCCTCAACGTCAAGACAGACGCCAAGCCAGTCAAGCAATGGTTGCGGCGCTTCGCCCAAGACCATAAAGATGCTATCCGGGAGGAGATAACCAAGCTTCTCGCAGCCAGATTCATCAAAGAGGTCTATCACCTGGATTGGCTGGCAAACCCAGTCCTGGTCCGGAAAAAAATGGTAAAAGCTAACAGGCTGCATGGCAGCACTCAGCCGGTTTATTTCCCGACTAGGCAAACGGGGCATGCCCTTTTTCAAGCTATTGAAGAAAGCAGACAATTTCCAATGGACTCCCGAAACCCAGCAAGCCTTCAAAGATTTCAAGAAATTTCTCACATCACCACCCGTGTTGGCGTCACCAATGTCCCAAGAACCATTAATGCTGTATCTGGCGGCAACTACTCAGGTAGTCAGCACGGTGCTGGTGGTCGAGCGATCCAAACAGGGTTACATTCAGAAGATTCAACGGCCAGTCTACTTTGTTAGCGAGGTCCTTGCCGACTCGAAGATGAGATATCCGCAGGTCCATAAGCTGCTGTACAGCCTACTCATCACGGTCCGGAAGCTGGTGCATTATTTCCAAGCACACCAAGTTACGGTGGTCACATCGTATCCACTCGGGGACGTCCTGCATAATCGCGAGGCCACCAGCCGAATCGCTAAATGGGCGCTTAAGTTGATGGCGTTCGATATCACTTTTCAGCCATGGACAGCTATCAAATCACAAGCTTTAGTCGACTTCGTAGCCGAGTGGACAGAAGTTCAAATGCCTACATCAACAGCGAAGCTAGAGTACTGGACAATGTAGTTCGACGGTTCTCTGCGGATTGGCGGCGCTGGGGCTAGCGTCGTACTGACGTCCCCAACTAGCGAAAAACTCAAGTACGTTCTCCAGATCCACTTCTCGGCTTCCCACAACGTCATCAAGTATGAGGCACTCAACCATGGGCTCCACATTGCTATATCACTCGGCATCCGCCGACTGGTTGTGCGAGGAGATTCTCAACTCGTGGTCAACCAAGTCATGAAAGACTGGATATGCCTCGATGACACAATGGCAGCATACTGTCAGGAGGTCCGGAAGCTGGAAAACAAGTTCGATGGGCTGGAGATAACACATGTCCTACGACAATACAACGATACTGTAGACGAATTGGCCAACATGGGATCTAAGCGAGAAGCGGTCCCGACAGGGATCTTTGTCGAGCAATTTATGGAGCCATCAGTCAAGAAGAAACCAGTGCTAGAGCAGTTGGGAGGTGAACCTACCCCGGCAATAGACGAAGTACTGAACATATGTCAAGACTGGCGGACTCATGTTCTCAAATTCCTCCTAGATGATGAACTCCCAGAAGATCGCAGTCAAGCCGAACAGATCAAACGTCGAAGCAAGAGTTTCCTAGTCGTCGGAGAAAACCTGTACCGAAGAAGTGCATCCGGTGTCCTCATGCGCTACGTCACCACCGAGGAGGGCAAGCAGATTCTGCAATCAATCCACTCGGGCATATGTGGCAACCATGCCGTATCCAGAACGTTAGTCAGAAAAGCTAACCGGCAGGGATTTTTCTAGCCAACAGTAGTAATAGACGCTAAAGACATTGTTCGCACATGCGAGGGTTGCCAATTCTACGCAAGGCAAACCAATCTCCCAGCCCAAGAACTCCAAACAATCCCAATCTCTTGGCCCTTTGCAGTATGGGGGCTTGACATGGTCAGGCCTTTAAAGAAAGCGTCAGGAGGGTTCACACACGTGTTCGTCGCTGTGGATAAATTCATGAAGTGGATTGAGGCAAAATCCGTTGCTACCATAACAGTGGCACAAGCAAAGGACTTCATCATGAGTATATTATACCGATTCGGGGTCCCTAGCCGCATCATCACGGACAACGGTACTCAGTTCACGGGCGGCGTATTTCAAGATTTCTGTGATGACTTCGGCATCAAGATCTGCTATGCATCTGTGGCACACCCGCGGAGCAATGGACAGGTTGAATGCGCCAATAGTATGGTCTTACAAGGTATCAAGGCCAGGATATTTGACCGACTACAACCTTATGCGGGCCGGTGGGTACAAGAATTCCCATCTGTTCTTTGGTCTCTCAGAACCGTTAGTCGGGCAACAGGGCAATCCCCTTTCTTTCTGGTTTACAGTGCCGAGGCTATGCTACCAACCGAGTTAGAATTTGGCTCTCCGTGAGTTCGGGCTTACTCAGAAGACACCTCAAATAATACCCGATTGGTCGAACTAGATCAGTTGGAAGAAGCAAGGGATATCGCAATAATACAGTCGGCAAGGTATCTTCAAGGCCTGCGTCGCTACCACATTCGCAACGTCCGTGGCCGCGCCTTTTTGGTCGGAGATCTCGTCTTGAGAAAAATACAAACCACCAAAGACAGACATAAACTATCCCCAATATGGGAAGGGCCATTCATTTTAGCTAAGGTCACGTGGCCAGGCGCCTACCGACTGAAGACCAAAGACGGTGCCCTCATCAGCAACTCATGGAATATAGAACAGCTATGTCCTTTCTATACCTGAGTTTTATACTTTTTCATGTGTACAGATTTCTCTGACTCACTATGCCGCTTGTTCCAACCGAGTAGTGAGTCAGAGGCTGCATGTATTATATATGCTTTGTCAATAATATATGACCCTGTTTTACTTAAGTTATGAAGTTTTGCAATGACTTTGTTATGTTTGCCCGAGTACAGTTTTCTGTGGTGAATTAAGTTCTTATAGACCAACTCAGCATAGATTATATAGTCGGGTAAAGCTAATGACAACTAAGTAATAATTCAGAGCTTGGCGGCATTGCACATATATTTACACATGTCTTTACAAAAATTCATATACACCGGCTGCATGATGGACTATTTTTACATACCTAGGTCTCGGGTGATCACCTCTGCAGTCGGCCTCGCCTTGGCTATCAGCTCCAACGTCTCCTCAGGTGTCGTTTCCTCGGCGAATCCCTCTCCAATGGCTTCAATGTCTGCCCTAGGGTAGATGGACTTCATCATCGCTAGGGTTTGGGCCATGCCGACAACAGTACGCTCATCCAAGTACCTCTTCAAGATACTCGGTGCTTCGTTAAGGCGCACATGCACCTGAGACACTGTGTTGGAGCTGGTTCCCACATGACGAGGATCCATCACATCAAGGAGCCCTTTCACGTACTCGGCAAGGATCTCCCATGACTCCTTGACGACCTTTATCTCCTTTGCAAAAGCCTGGAATTGGATTTGGGCATTGGCTCTAGCAGCTGCCCGGGTTCACCAACAAGTAAACTTGTCAAGCAAACTGCAGACGAAGTACTTAAGGGATTGGTTAAGATCATTGTCAGTGCATGTCACACCCTGAGTTTAGCCACACAGAAACTTACCGGAGAAAATACCTAAGAAAAGGAACTTTAAAATGGCTAGAGAAATTAATTGATGGTGTAAAATGCAAGATAATAAATTGTCGTGGCCGGGAATATTTTTCTTGTATTCTCTGTGCCAAAATACATTAACTGGATTTTTAGTGGAATTTACAGAGCGCCGGAACTATTTTTAATAAATCAAATACGCTTATCGGAATTAACATCGTCCTGGAAATCTTTTTCTTTCTTCCTTTCTCTTTTTCTCCCTCGGGGCCGCTGGCCCGCTCCTGTGCCGCCCGCGCCCTCGCTCCTCGCGCCCTCGCCCCGCGCCCGCGCCCCGCACCCTGTGCCCGTGCCCTCTCCCTTGCCCGCGCCCCGCGCTCTCTCGTGCTCGCGCCCGCGCCAACGCTCCTCCCGCTGACAGGCCGGGCCCGCCTGTCAGCATCATCGTTCTCCTCCGTCCGAATCGGGCGGAGGGGAAACTCCCCGGGGCAGTCCGATCCGGCGCCGTCCTCCTCATCCTCCCGCACTCGCACTCGTTCAAACGGTCGCGGACCGAGTCCGCCCCACTCCCCCGAGTTCTCCGGCGTCCACGTCCCCTCTCTCCCGTGAACCACGCGCACGATGCCCACGCCGCCGTCCACTCTCCCGTGCACGATTGGAGCCGTTCGGCCTCGATCTCTCCCGGCCGACTGTTTATAAACCATCTCCACCCTCTCCTCCATCTTTTCCCCAACACGCCGAGCTTTCCAGTGCCCCAGAACCCCGTCGCCACCGCGCATCCGAGCTCCACCGTTTTTCGCTGCCTCCGGCCACCGCTCGCCGCCGTTCCGGACGCCGCCAGGCCACTCCGCCACCGCCTGCACCTCCGCCGCGCCGCGCCGCATCTCGGCCGCCACTCCGTGGAAGCCGAAGCTCGCCGGACCGCCTCGCCGCGCGCACGGTGAGTATCGGCCTTCCGCCTCCTTTCCGGCCGATGTTTCCTGCCGCGCCGTGTCTCCATTCTCCACTCTAACTCCTCTCCCGTCCTCCTCATCCTCCAGGACACCTCGGCAGCCGCCTCTCGCTCGTTCCCCGCCGTCGGAGCTCCGTCGCCGACGTCGTCCCGAGGCCGCCGCCGCCTTTTCGTTGCCACTGTCATCTTCGCGCCGTCGCTCGCCGTCGCGAGCCGCCGGTGAGAACCCCCTCCGTTTTCCCGTTCATTTTCGCCCCTCCGTGTGGTCGTCGCCGCGCCGGGTGGTCGCCGTCGTCGACCATCGGGTCGCGTGCGCGCCGCCGCCTCCCGCTCGGGACGGCTGGCTTCGGCCGCCGCTCCCCGGGGCCGTCCGATCTGCCGGGTGGCAGATCGGGGCCGCCCGCTCGCTCGCCCGCGTGGTGCGCCCGCTCTCGGCCGCGGTGGACTTGGTCCGCCGTGCGCCTGCCTCTCGCACGCCACTGGCTGGTGGAGCCCGCCGGTCGGCGCCGGCTTCCCAGTCTAGTGACGTCATTAATCGGTTAATGCGCATTAAATCACTGGTTAATTTATATTCACTCTGAAAATAGCAGTAAACTTCAATAAATCATAACTATTTTCATGCGAACTCTGATTAAGTCCATTCAAATTTCATTAAATCCAGAAAAATGCCAAGAATCCATTAAAAATACTTTCAGCCCATGTTTGTTGACCCCCATGTACTGTTTTTAATTGTTTATGCACTGTTTGTTGTAGAATCCGACGCCGGTAATTCTCCTGCGTATTTCGAGATCGTAGCCGAATACCTTGAGCCGGAGCAAGGCAAGTCGCACTGATACTTTGATCAATTCGTACCCATTTTTCATTAAATTGCTTTGTTTACGCAAATAAACTGCATTATTTCAATAATTGATGTGGATTGGTATTGCCTATACAATGTTAGGTTTCAGCCTTAGTCTTGATAACTAAATCCTTGTCACCTGGGTAATAATATGAGTAGAATATGATCCCTAGGATGCTTAGCCCTGCTTAGCAACATAGCTCACCTGGGTATTAAATAATGTCTTTTTTTTATATGATTCGACCCAATGTCGAAAAAATGGAACCATGGATAGGTTGTTGTTGAATTCCTAAAATTTTGACCTGAATGGTGGGCTGTGGGTGTATGGTTTGCTTGTCACACCCATGGCAATTAAGGACCGGTTCGCGGGAACCACTTGGGCAACTTCCCGTACTTGCCACAAGCCAGCGTGGGCAACGGCTGGGCTTGAAGCGTTTCTTCTCCCTCTCCTAGGCACCGATGAAGAGGGTGGGCGTGATGGAGTTGGGTCGGCCCGGGGTAGGGTTGATCGGCTGCCGGATTCACCGTGGCGCAAGGGGGGTAGCCTGGCCAATATGGCGTGCCCTGTCGGCAGGTGCAACCTCAGCGTGGTGTGGATGGTTAGGGAGGGGTTGCGTGAACGGTCCTGTCACAGCCTCGCACGGGACATCGTGGTGATGTACTGGCACACGGGAACGTGTGTGGGGGCTGTGTCTTGTGGGTACAGTTGTACACCTCTGATCAGAGTAAAACTATTCGAATAGCCGCGCCCGCGGTAATGGGCACATTGGCCAAGACTCACCGTGATTAGTCTCACCCTAGATAATTAATCTGGTTTTATCAAACTGGTGTTGTGGAAGGTGTGTGTCCGGTCGGCGTGGTTGAGCTGACCGGGGGTGACCGGTTAGCGTGGTGTAACGCTAGTCGGTGGAGACTGGTGAGTGTGGTTTAACTCTCATCAGTTTCGCCTGGTGGTCGTGGTGTAACTTCCATCAGCGCGGCCTGGTCAACGTGGTTTAGCGTTGGTCGGGAAAAGCTGGTCAGCGTGTTACGTTGTCCGGTGGTGACTGGTTAACGTGGTGTAGCGTTAATCAGTGGAGTCCGGGTAACGTGGTGTAACGGTACCCGGAGGTGTCTGGTGAACGTGGTGTAGCGTTCATCAGTGGAGACTGGTTGACGTGGTTTAGCGTCAATCAGTTGGGAATGGTTGGGCCTGGTTAACGTGGTGTAACGTTAATCAGTGGTGAATTAATATTGTTAATTAAATCAACTTTTCAATGTTTGCGAACTACTCCCTTTTGCAACTGCTTTTCCGCAAATAAACCCTATCCCATCTTTGTACCCGGTGCATATGCATTTTTGTGGGTGTGATTTGTTGAGTACTGTGGGTGGTACTCAGCCTTGCTCCAATTTTCCCCCCAGTGTTGGAGGACGCGTCAGTTGAAGATCATCCTGAGGAATAGGCTGGCTCCGCCGTCAAGGTGCCTGTGGGAATGGAATCGGCTGCTTGGCCAGATGTTTATAGACTCCGTTTTTTTTTTCCGCTGCATTTATGTAATTTACAGTTTACTCTGTTTGTAAGACACTCTGTATGGCAACTTGGTTTGTGTACCCTGGCTTTCCTGGGCAGGGATTTATTACACATTAATGTTCAGAATTTCGGTGCGAATTTCTGGGCGTTACAGTGCAGAGACTTACTTTCATAGTCGACCTCCCACTTGGCTTTGGCCTTCTCCAGTTCAACCTTTTCTTTCTCGAGCTTGGCGTTAGCCTTCTTTAAGTCGGCCTTCTCTTTCTCAAGCTCGGCCATGGCCCTTGTCAGGTCAGCCTTGTCTTTTTCAAGCCCGGCCTTGGCTTTCTCGGCCTCTTTCAGCTGGACTTCTCCCTCTGTTCGGGTCTTCAGCTCGGCTTCGAGGGCTGCACATCAGAATAGTCAAGCACTCAACATGGCAGTCAAGACACAACTGGGCAGTCGGGAAACAACACAGCTGGACAAATATACTAAGGGATCAGTCAGGGAGACATTCTGGAGACTTACTTCCAATCTTCTTGGCTTGGTCCCAATTCTCGGTCTTGAGCTGATTAATGGCCTCCCTCAGCCAAGATTCCCTCTCCTGGCTGCACCCTTCCACTTCGGCTTTTAAAGCTCGGAGCTGGTCCAATTCTTGGAGCTAGGGAGCAACCTAGGTCAGGACCTCGTTCATCCTCTCCGAGCGGTCAACCAGTTTCTACTCAAGGAGAAACAGTGCGAGGCGAAGTCAAGCGTCAGAACACTCGTGCAAGGAGGACCACCAAGATTCCAATACGACGAGATTCATACCTTAATCCCCTAGGACGCGGCGATTGCGGCATGAAGCAAGTCTTCACACTTCTTCTCCGCTGCAACCTCGTTATGCTTGTAACTCCTCAAGTTCCGTCGGGGGCTGTCCAGCGGAATGTCCTCGGGAACTTGCGGGGAGGGGCTTCAAGCCTGGGGAGATCCGGCCTTTCCGAAGGCGGTAACGACAATGACGATGACGACGACGGCGGTGACAAGGATGGCGATGGGGTCCTGGCACTCACCTTGGTAGCCTTCGGTGCCTCGGGGGTTGGAGCGACAACTTCGACAACTGCCTCTTAGTCGGCCGGTGTCGACGCCCTGCAGTCGGGGCGGTCTCAGTTTCTGCAACTAGGACTGTCGCCAGCTTTGCAGGTGTGCTCGCTGGAGCCAGCTCGGCTGGAGTTGGCCCAACGACTGGAGTAGCCGGAGTGGTCTTCTTGAGATCAATATCGGCTCGTTTCCTACACAACGGATCAGACATCTAGACACTATCACACCGAACAAGATTTTCGGAAGAGTCAGAACAACCTACCTTTTGGAGAACTTAAGCTGCTGTCCAGGTGATCCAGAGGTCGGCACTGGAGGGCCGCTGGCTATCACGCCTGAGGGCATGGTGGTCGGTGGCAGTGTTTCCATCCTGGTCGGCCCCGCTCGTGATGTGGCCGGCTAGGGTGCCTAGGTACTTGTCGGCGCCATTCTTGGGCTTGATGTTACTGAGCCTGGCAGCGTTGGACTTGGCCTTGTACTCTGCGGCATTCGTATTGGGCTCGATGATGCTGAGCTCGATTGCGCTGGTCCCTGTCTGGGACTCGGCGGCCTAGGGGCTGTACCGGCGGTGTCTTTTATCTTCAGACTCCCGGCTGTGGCACTTGGCCTCATAACCTTCTTCTTACCCTGATCTACAACAGGTCTCTTCCCTGCTCTCTTGGAATCGGGCTGGGCAGCAGAAGGACTTCTCAGCCTCTTCTTCGACTTTATGGCCGACAACGTTCGGGAGTCATCATCAAACTCCTCACATGACTGCAAGCAGTTCAACAATATATTTTACACATTCTAGAGCCAATCTAGGCATATATCTACAAGCATTCACCACAGATGAACTACAAGACAACATCGGCAAGGGTTACCTTTGGGCGCGGCCTCTTCTGGCTATAAGCCGCCATAGATCGCCCTATATCTTCAGTTTCGACCACCCCGCTGGCAAAGAAATCCAGCAGGGTGTCGGTCACTTTGTACTTGTGTTAACGCCAAAATTTGGTACGGGTCGTTACCATGTTTGGTTAAGGAAAGAAGCGATATCAGCCATTGGAAACTAATCCAGAAGAGTCCGAGCTTGGGAAGGAGTCGTGAAGGCCACGTTATGGCAGTTATTTATCTTATCTATTAGATAGTTTTATCTTTTAGGAAACCTGATCTCTTGTCCGATCAGGTCTGTTAGTTTTCCTTTTCTAGTTAGGAAAGTCATGTTCCGTGTCCTATAAGGACTCTTGTAACTCGGGGTATATATACGTATGCCCGGGTGCCTTGTAAATCATCACAACGATCAATCAAATTCGGCGCATCGCCACCCTTTACCAATGGGTTCTTGCTTCTCGAGCCGGGCTGCATCGGTTAGGTCCGAACTCCAGCGAGAGGCTAAGTCTCGTTACCCCGGCTACCAATCGGCTAGGACTTCCTCGGTTAGGTCCGATATTCTAGTCGGTACATGGTAGCCGGCTTACTACGATATATCTGCTTTGTCTACGGCTGCATCGGTTCGGTTCGATCTCTTAGGCCTATCAGGTATATCACATCACGCGTGCGTAGATCTTATCAGCTTACTGGGAGTAGCTTATTGTCAGTTTGTGCTGCATCGGTTGGGTCCGACCTACTAAACTGTTGCGATAAGTTGTTCCTGCTAGGTTGATGGTTTCTGTGCAAGCGTCTTATCGGAATGCATAGCCGGTAAGTTATCATCTACATCACGATTGCATTAGATCTATCGGCTCACCGAGGTTCTTTTATTATTGTTAATCTGTGCTGCATCAGTTAAGTTTGAACTACTAGATTGATAGTGATAGATTTACTTTTGCTGAGTCGATAGGTTTTATGCGATGTTCTATCAGAGTGCTTAGCCGATAGGTTATCTTTTAAAGCCGACGGCGTGGTCTATTGATTGTTATTCTGCTATCTATTTTATCATCGGCTTCCAGCCGATGTACATGCATTCTCTTGGCAGTCGGCTGGCTTACTATTATGCCTATCTATTTTATCATCGGCTTCTAGCCGATGCACATGTTATACTGACAGCTTATCCATTTATCTATAGCGTTATCGGTTTCCTAGCCGATACACAGGTGCCATCGGCCATCGGCTACGAGGAGCCTACATCAGACCGTATCGGCCGATAGCCGATGTGCAGTTGCTGCTGACCCGGGCACGAGCACAAGCGAGGACCCGGGAGCGCGAGTACAGGCAAGGGCCCGGGCACGAGCATAGCGGCGATCGGCTGGAAGGAATCCGTATCGGCTTGCTGGCCGATTGGATTAGTAATCTAATTTCTTCATCTCCTTGTCAATTGTGGGGTCAAATTGACTGGCACGCCTACGAACCTCAAATATTTTAGGACCTGCACTGGAGCTAAGCAGATCTCCTAGGCCTTCGCGTGTCACCAAACGCCGAACCAGATCGTCAGCAAGCTTTTTGGCACACCCAGCGGTTTTCGGCGTCAACAACTTGTCTATCAGATCAGCATATTCCCGGCTAGGATCACCTTTTCCCTTGTAGTCCTAGCCGAAGTGGCACCTCAACTTCAGTGGCCTCATGCTCCGAGTCAAGAAACGTCTGGCCACCCATGGACCAGTCAACCTGGCTTTCTTCAACTTGTCAATCCTGCCAGCAAGTTTGTGGACGTGCCCCATTTCTTCAGAGGTGGGCAGAGACGACCACTTGGCAATGACCACCGGGGGCAAACCCATGAAAGGGGGAAGGCTTGGCTCAAGATCGGAACAGTAAAACCATTCCTTATGCTAGCCTTTGAGAGAAGATTTCAGAGGGATATTGATATAAGTCCTCTTCATCTCATTCCTGAGTTGGATGCCGGCCCCTCCAATTACTTCGATTTTATTCTTGGAGGGCTGGGGCTTGATATGGAACAGATATCTAAAGAGATTCAAATAGGGTTCCACACCCAGGAAGCACTCACAGAGAGTCACAAAAAGGGAGATTTGCGGAATCGAGTTGGGATTCAGATTCACCAACTTGAGTTCATAAAAAGCGAGAAGCTGGCGGAAGAACTCGGAAGAAGGAAGAGAAAGACCCCGGTGGAAAAAAGAGGCGAAAACAATGGTCTCACCCTCCTGGGGCTCTGGAACCGTTTCCCCTTCAGCCGGATGCCAGTTGACGACATCGTGGCTCTGCAACCTCAACTGCTTCTCCAAGCGCTCCAGCTTGGACCGACCACAATCCGAAGTCAGCCACACCTCATCGGTCACCTCTGGGATCTCCGATGCTCTTGGCATGGCTGGGGGTGAGGAGATTTGGGGAAAAGATTGTCAGGGGCTTGGAATGGATGAGGAGGAGCGGAATCGCCCGAGTTTTAGTGGGGAAGAGCGAGCAATGGCGAACCCTAATGATGCGGGAGGCGAAATTTCGACGCGGAAGCTAGAAGATGAAACGATTGGAGGATTGGAGAAGATGAGGGAATCTTTTCTCTCTCCCCGCCTTTTTATAGAGCCGTTTCCGATTCGTGGGCCTAGGCCTACACAGTCGGTATTGGGTCACCAAGATATGAGTTTCTACAGTAGCACGCTCAATATGGGCCGCTCGCTAGCTGTGTTAAAATCGCAGTGCTGGTGCTACCAACAGGAACCGATGAGATAAACAGGTATGCTTCATGAAGGCCTAATTGCTGAACACATGTGTTTGGGTATCTGTCTTATCCACCAGGTATTGAGGATATATCCTTATAAGGGTCACAAGTTGGTCTTCATTAAAATTAGGGATGCATGTATCTCTCAAGTACACCTGACCACGTAATGGATTTAATTTCATAAAGTGGTACTCGGCCTACATGCTTGGCCAATAGTTGCCATGAGCAATATTATTCCAGCCGACATGACGTTGAAGAGTCTAGCTTCCGAGTAGTGCACTACTCGGGAAAGACTATAAATATTTTTTCTAGCCGATATGACGCTGAGGATCTAACTTCCAAGTGGACGCCACTCGGGAAAGACTATAAACACCCTTTTCAGCTGAGATGAAGCTGAAGAGTCCCATATACGAGTGGCATGCTACCCGGCAAAGACTATAAATCATATTCCAGTTGACGTGATACCGAAGAGTCTCATACACCAGTAGTATACTACTCGGGAAAGACTATAAGGTTAAATATCTTTGACTTTATATTTAATTGTTTTCATAATTAAGCACAAAATCGGGGGCTACACCTAATAGGTGCGCCTATTCGGCGCACACTATTCATATTTCTACATGGAGCCCTTCATAGTTTTGCTGCCAGCTGACATGAAGCAGGACTCAGGAAGAAGTATTCGGACAAAGAGTACTCGGGAGCATTGCACTCGGGCAATCTTCACTGTGGAGGATGAGTACTCAGTATCAGCTGTGACTCAACTATGAAGGTCTCAGGGGCTGCTGTGGAGGCTATGGGCCCCGGGTACCTCATCACAAGCATATGGGCCACTCGGATAGAGGATGGGCCTAGCCTTGTAATTAGAGATATAGTAGCACCCGGCAGACTTTGCCTTGTACGATAAGGAATATATAGTCCTAGTCGGGTAAATTGTATCTCTAAGAGGAGATCCCTTGGCCTTGTCTGGCTGGGACTCCTACCTTGTACCCCTGTCCCCTAGTATATAAGGGGAGGCAGGGCGCCCCCTGAGGGCAGAGAAGATCATAGATCAACACAAATCCTCAAAGGAATACATCACAATTGGACGTAGAGTATTACCTCATATCGAGGGCCTGAACCAGTATAAAATCTTCCCGTGTTCCTTTGCAATCCACCGAGTTTCCATTCGCCAGGTAGCCCCATATTCATGTTGCCGGTGTAAAACATCGACACCGAGATTTTATATATTTGAGGGACCATATCAATTTATCTTGGATGAGTACCCATTAAATGATGCATCTCACGCTCGTCGATTTCAAAGCAATTGGTTTAAACAATTTAGTTGGCTAGAGTATTCACCTCACACAGACCGTGCTTATTGCCTGCCATGTTTTCTCTTTTCAAAGAAACCAATTGGGAGGTTTGGATAAGATACATTCACAGTCAGGGGGTTTCAAAATTGGAAGAAAGTTAATGAAGGAAAAGAGTGCGCTTTTCTAAAACATATGGGAAATTTTGGATCTGCTTATAACTATTCTGTTGGTTGTTTCAATAATCTCAAAAATAGTATGGCTCACATTGACACGGTGATGGTTAAACAAAAAGAAAAATTGGTTGCAGGAGCAAGACTAAGACTTACAACTACCATTGAGTCCATTAGGTAATGAGTTTGTTCTTTTTTTCTTTTGCATACTGTTTATATCTAAGGCTATATTATGTCAATAATTTAATATCTAACAACATTTAGTGTTGTCTATATCATTATAGGTGGTTAACAGTTCAAGGGTGTCCATTTAGAGGCCATGATGAATCCCTAAATTCATTAAATTGAGGTAATTTTCTTGAAATGGTCAATCTTTTGGCTTCATTTAACAAGGAGGTGAAAGAAGTTGTGTTGGAAAATGCTCAAAGAAATGCAAACTACACTTCATCTGATGTCCAAAAGGAAATTCTAAGCATAATTGCTAGAAAAGTTCAAAAATCAGTTAGAGAAGAAATTGGCAATAGCACGTTTTGCATCATGGTTGATGAAGCTCGAGATGAATCTAAAAAAGAGCAAATGGCAATAATCCTCCGCTTTGTCAACAACGAAGGACTTATAAAGGAACGTTTTCTTACCCCCATTCATGTTAAGGACACTACTGTGTTGACTCTTTAAAACTCAATTTGTGCTGTCTTATCTGATAATAGCTTGAATATACAAGACATCAAAGGTCAAGGTTACGACGGGGCAAGTAACATGAGAGGGGAGTGGAACGGATTGAAGGCTCTAATTCTAAATGAGTGCCCTTATGCATATTACATTCATTGCATGGCTCATCAGCTCCAATTGGCTCTTGTCGCAGCATCAAGAGAGTACAAGAGGTACATAACTTCTTTCAGCATGCAAATTTCATCATAAATGTTGTTAGTGTATCGCCTAAGCGCAATGATGAGTTACTAGCTACACAAGCTGAAGAAACAGTTCGTGAAATTGAGTTGGGAGAGCTTGACATAGGAAGAGGGGCAAATCAGATGAGCTCTTTACAAAGGCCTGGGGATACCAGATTGTCGATGCTTTGCACCGGCAATAATACTATGGGGGTGCTCGGCGACCTGGAATTCGGTGGATTGCAGAGGAACACGAGGGAATTATACTGGTTCAGGCCCTCGTTGTGAGGTAATACCCTACGTCCAGTTGAGGTGTTATTCCTCTGAGGTGGATTTGTGATCAATGATCTGGTGTCTCCTCATGGGGCGCCCTGCCTCCCTTTATATACTAGGGGACAGGGGTACATAGTAAGGATCCCAGTCGGATACGACCAAGGGATTTCCTTATTAGAGATAGAATCCTATCCGACTAAGGCTATGTTTCCTTATTGTACAAGGCACAGCCTGCCGGGTGCTATCTTATCTCTAATTACATGATCTGGCCCATCCTCTATCCGAGTGGCCCATGTGCTTGTAGTGAGGTACCCGGGGCCCATGGCTCCCACAGTAGCCCCTGAGACCTTCATAATTGAGTCACAGCTGATGCCGAGTGCTCTTCCTCCACGGTGAAGGTTACCCGAGTGCGATGCTCCCGAGTACTCTTTGTCCGAGTAAGTCTTCCCGAGTCCTGCTTCATGTCAGCTGGCAGCGAGGCTATGAAGGGCTTCATGTAAATATATGAATAGTGTGCGCCGAATAGGCGCACCTATTAGGTGTAGCCCCCGACTTTGTGCTTAATTGTGAAGACAATTAAACATAAAGTCAAAGATCTTTAACCTGGAAGTCTTTCCCGAGTAGATTACTACTGGTATATGAGACTCTTCGGTATCATGTCAACCGGAATATAATTTATAGTCTTGCCGAGTAGGAGGCTACTCGTATATAGGACTCTTCGACTTCATGTCAGTCGAAATATGAGTTTATAGTCTTTCCCGAGTGGCGTCCCACCTAGAAGTTAGACTCCTCCGCGTCATGTCAGCGGGAATGAGAAATTTATAGTCTCTCCCGAGTAGTGCACTACTCGAAAGTTAGACTCTTCAGCGTCATGTCGGCTGGAATAATGTTGCTCATGGCAACTGATGGCCACGCATGTAGGCCGAGTTCCACTTTATGAAAATAAATCCATTAAGTGGTCAGGTGTTCCCGAGAAAGATACCTGCATCCCCAATTTTAATGAAGACCAGCTTGTGATCCTTATAAGGATATATCCTCGAGACCTGGTGGATAAAACAGATACCCAAACATATTTGTTTAGCAGTAAGGCTCTCATGAAGCATATCTGTTTACCTCATCGATTCCTGTGGGTAGCACCAGCGCTATAATTTCAACTCAGCCTGCAGGCGGCCCACATGGAGCATGCTACTGTAGGAACTCATATCTTGTCGGCCCAATACCAACTGTGTAAGCCTGGGCCCATCTAGTCGGTTCAGGCTATAAAAGGATGGGGAGAGAGAAAAAGATTCCATCGTCTTCCCCAGAGCAACCAATCTCTTCATCTTCCACCTTTGCGCCTAGCTTTTCGCCTCCCGCCCGGCTAGGGTTAGCAGCAGCCGTTCCCCACCCAGACTCGGGCGATTTCAATCCTCTTCGTCTATTCCAAGCCCCCGATTTGCTTTCCCCCAAATCTCAACACCTCCAGTCATGCCGAAGGCGACGAATCCTGCGGGTGTGCCAGGGAGTTCTTGGCCGATCTCGGATTGCGGCTCGGTGAAGCTGAAACGGTTGGAGAGCGAGCTGAAGTTGCCCAGCCAAGAAGTGATCCGTTGGCGGTCGGCGAGGGATGAGTCGAGCCCCAACCCCCGGCCTGGTGAAACGGTAGTTTTCGCCTCTTTCTTTGATCGGGGCTTGTGTCTTCCGTCGTCTGATTTCTTCCGCCGCATCCTTGATTTCTACGGGCTGGAGTTGGTGCATTTAAATCCCAACTCGATCCTTCAGATCTCCATATTCGTTACTCTTTGCGAGTGCTTTCTGGGTGTTGAGCCCCATTTCATCCTCTTCCGACACTTGTTCTATGTCAAGCCCCAGCCTTCCAAGAGTAATATCAGTGTGATTGGGGGGGCTGGTCTTCAACTAAGGAGTGACGGGAAGAAAACATATATCGATTTGCGCTTGAAATCTTCTCTGAAGGGCTGGCACAAGGAGTGGTTTTACTGTGCCGATCTAGCTCCTTCCTTGCGCCCGTTTACTGGTATGCCGCCGGTGGTGTTGCCGAGCTGGTCTTCGGAGCCAACCTTTGAAGAACTGGGCCAGGCACACATATTGCTGACGAAGATAGATGACCTCAAGAGGGCCGGCTTGACAGGGCCCTGGGTGGCTCGTCGTTTCCTGACGAGGCGCGTCCAGCCGCTGAAGCTGAGAAGCGCTTTCGGCTGGGCCTTCAGAGGTAAACACGATCCCGACCGGGTGAGCAGTGAGACAGCGGACAAGGGGGCAGTAACCGAGACCTTGTTTGGCTTCTTCTCCGAAGGGGTCGTTGCCACCGAAAACGATAACCGCCGAGTTGCTGCCTATAGCTTCATCCGGCCGCGGACCAAGGTAACCTTCTACTTTCTTCTGTGGTGAACGCCTGTGGAACGATGATTGTTCAACCTTGCGTGATGGTATCTTGTCGACTTGATTGTAGTGGCATGAGGAATTTGATGAAGATTCTCGTCCATTGTCTGCGGCCGCGTCGAGGAAGAGGCCAAGGAGTCCCTCTGATGCCCAACCCGACTCCAAGAGAGCGGGGAAGAAGCCAATCTTATATCGGGGCGAGGGGGCCATGACAGCGCGTGCCATGAGCGGTAGCTTGAAGATAAAGGACACCGCTGCCACAACGCCCACGCGGTCGAGTCCCAGGCTGAGAGCAGCTGGCTTGGGCTCGACGTTGTCGTGCTCAGCAACAGCGCCGCCAAGGGGCCAACCAGAGCAGAGGCCGATTGGGGCGAAGGAACCCGAACCAACCGTACCAGAGTCGAGGCCGACTCAGGCCGATATGCCTCTGCCGTCGGCGACACCGTCCGGGGCGAGTGCCGATGCTAGCGCTTCGCCGGGGAGCGGGCACGCTAGCAGGAAGCTGAAGTTTTCCAAGAGGTGCGCTACTCCGAGCATTCTGTAGTCGTTGTATGTTAAAATACAGTCCTGATGTCTTGCTTCGTAGTGCAGGAAGCGGGCCGATATCGACCTCAAAAAGGTCAACCCATCTGCCCTGCTTGATGAGCCCGTCCCAGCCGAGTCAGCAGCAGCGAACACACCTGCTGAGCCGGCGGCCAGCCCGGTCGCTGAAACCGAGGTGGCTCCGACTACAGGGCCACTACCGCCACTCGACCGAGATGTGGCTGTTGAAACTGAGGCCCCAGCCCCCGAGGCACCATACGTCGCGGAAGCGGGAGACGGATCCCCCGAGCCGGTCCCCAGTGTTGTAGGGGAAGGCGACGCGGAGGCCAGGACCCCGTCGCCATCATGGTTATCGCCATCGCCATCGTCGCCGTTGCCGCCGCCACCGGAGATCCCACATTTGCCTCGGATCGAAGCTCCCCCACGTGTGATGCCCGGACCTTCTCGTGGACCACTCGCGACGGCACTATGAAAAGCTTCAGGCTCGATGAAGTCATCGCAAGGAGAGAGCGCGAGAGCCTGCTTCGTGCCGCCATCAACGGGTCCCAAGGGGTCGCGGTATGATTCTTGTAGTGAAGCTCCAGCAATCTTCTTGTCTTGATGTTTGATTCTGTCGTCGGTTTGTTCCTTGTCCCGAGCAGAAGCTCGTCGACCGCAACGAGGCGATGACAGAGATCCTGGTCGAGATGGCTCCCCACCTCGCGGAATTACAACAGCTCCGGGCATTGAAGGCCGAGATGGAGGCGTGTCACACGAGGAGGGAGGCCTGGCTGAAGAGCGGCGCTGATCAGCTCAGGGCTGAGACATGGGCCCTAGCCGAGAAGATCAGAGGTAAAATCCTCGAGCATATCTCCCCGACTGGACCGTTGGTGTAATCATCCAGCTACGTCGATCTGACTGCTTGGTGGTGTCATGATTGCGTGATTGAGCTCTTGGCTAATCTGTGGTGCAGACCTCGAAGCGGAGAGGGAGTCGCAGCTGAAGGAGGCCGAAGAAGCCAAGGCCGAGCTTGAAAGGGTCAAGGCCGACCTGACAAAGGCCAACACCGAGCTTGACCGGGAGAAGTCCGAGTTGGAGAAGGCCGTCGTCGAGCTCGGTAAGGAGAAGGCCGAACTGGAGGAGACCGTGGCCGGGTGGGAGGCCGACTACGAAAGTAAGTCCTCAACCCGACTGTGATCTCAGCCAATACATTATTCACCCTGTGTGTAGCCGATCCTGACAAGCTTACTTGCCGCCGATCTGGGCAGGCATGAGAGCCAACGTCCAGGCAGTACCGGTTCTACACGGAGGAGATAAGGTCAATCAGGGAGTCACGGGAGGCCCTCGTCGGGTCCGTGAAGGGGCTCCTTGACCTTGTGGATCCCCGCTCAGTGGGGACCAGCTGTAGCAGAATTCCTCAAATAATGGGGCGTCTCGAGGACGCGCCGAGTGCCCTGAAAAGGTACTCAGACGAGCGGGTTGCCGCCGGGGTGGCCCAAACCTAGCAATGACCAAGTCCATCTACCCGAGGGCGGACATTGAGGCATCGGGGAGGGATTTTCCGAGGAGACGACGCCCGAGGAAGCGCTGAGCTGATCTCACAGGCGAGGCCGACTGCTGAAGCGATTACCCGAGACCTGGGTCTGTAAGGGCAATATATTTTGTAGTCGGTGTATACATATGCTTTCCATATACGATCATGTGTGAATATATGTGTCGTGCGCAAACTTATTATTCGGTGTCATTAGCTTTACCCGACCATGTAGCATGCACGAGTTAGTTCGATAGAACTTGATAAAAATCGTTCAGAGGAAGATGCTATACTCGGGCGAACGCATCAGTCGTGGCAAGGCTTCATAACCGAGGTGAGATAAGCTTGTATGTTATTGACAGAACACATATATACATGCAGCCCCCGACTCACTACTCGATTGGAACAAGCGCGTAGTGAGTCAGGAAAACTGTACACATGGAAAAAGTAAGACTCAGGTATAGAAAGGACGTAGCTGTTCTATATTCCATGAGTTGGTGATGAGGACGCCCGTCTTTGGTCTTCAGTCGGTAGGCGCCTGGCCGCGTGACCTCGGCTATAATGAACGCCCTTCCCAGATGGGGGATAGTTTATGCCTGTCCTTGGTGGTTTGTATCTTCCTTAGAACGAGATTCCGACAAGAAGGCGGGCCACGGACATTGCGATCGTGGTAGCGACGCAGGCTTGAAGATACCTTGCCGACTGGATTGTTGCGGCGTCTTTGCTTCTTCCAGCTGATCTAATTCGATCAGTCGGGTGCTGTTGGAATCGTCTTCAGAGTAAGCCGGACTCGCGGAGAGCCGAACTGTATCTCGGTCGGTAGCATGGCTCAGTACGTAGACCAGGAAGAAAGGGGATTGCCCTGTTGCCCGACTAACCGTGGTTCTGAGAGACCAGAGAACGGATGGTAGTTCTTGTACCCACGACCGCATATGGTTGTAGTCGGTCGTATATCCTGGCCTTGATGCCTTGTAAGACCATGCCATTGGCTCGCTCACCTGCCCGTTGCTCCGCGGGTGTGCTACAGACGCATAGCAGATCTTGATGCCGAAGTCGTCGCAGAAATCTTGGAATAGGCCTCCGCGAACTGAGTGCCGTTGTCGTTATGATGCGGTTAGGGACCCCAAACCGGTATAGAATACTCAAGATGAAGTCCTTTGCTCGTGCCGCTGTGATTGTTGCGACAGGTTTAGCCTCAATCCACTTGGTGAATTTATCCACTGCGACGAATAAATGTGTGAACCTCCTGGCTTTTCTTGAATGGCCCAAACATGTCGAGCCCCATACTGCGAATGGCAAGAGATGGGAAGTCTGGAGTTCCTGGGCAGGAAGATTTTGTCTGTCTTGCGAAGAACTGGCAACCTCGCACTTGCGAACGATGTCTTTGGCGTCTGTGACTGCGGTGGCCAGAAGAATCCCTGCCGGTAAGCTTTTCCGACTAACGTCCTGGATGCAGCGTGGTTGCCACATATGCCCGAGTGGTTGAATGCAGGATCTGCTTGCCTTCCTCGGTGGTGACACAGCGCATGAGGACACCGGATGCGCTCCTTCGGTATAGGTCTTCTCCGACTAGCAGGAAGTTTTGCTCGACGCTTGATTTGCTCGCTTGATTGCGATCTTCTGGGAGTTCATCGTCAGGAGGAATTTGAGAACAGGACCCCTCCAGTCTTGACATATGTGCAGCACTTCGTCGGTGGTCGGGTAGGCTCGCCTCCCGACTGCTCTTGTGCTGGTTTCTTCTTGACTGATGGCTCCATAAGTTGCTCGATGAAGATTCCAGTCGGGACCGCTTCTCGCTTGGATCCCATGTTTGCCAGCTCATCGGCCGCGTCGTTGTATTGACGCAGGACGTGTGTGATTTCCAGCCCGTCGAACTTGTTTTCCAACTTGCGGACTCCTGACAAGTATGCCGCATTGTGTCGTCGAGACATGTCCCAGTCTTTCATGATTGGTTGACACGAGTTGGGAAGTCTCCGCGCACAACAGTCGACGTATGCCGAGTGATATGCGATGCGGAGCCGTGAACGAGGCCTCGTACTCGCGACGTTGTGGGAAGACCGGGAAGTGGAAGTTTAGTAGTACGTATTCAACTTTTCGCCAGTGGGGGATGTCAGTATGACACCAGCCCGGCGACGCCGATCGTAAGGAACCGTCGAAGTCATTGGTCCAGTATCTAGCTTTGTTGTTGGTTGTGGGAGTTGAAACTTCTGTCCACTCGGCACGAAGTCGGCTAGAGCTTGAATTTGATAGCTGTCCGTGGTGAAGGTGATGTCAACGCCATCAGTCGAGTGCCCATTCTTTAGCGATTCGGCCGGTGGCCTCGCGATTATGAAGGACATCCCGAGTGGAACTGCTGTGACCACCGTGACTTGATGTGCTTGAAAGTAGTGCACAGCTTTCGACTGTGATGAGTAGAACGTATAGCAGCTTCTGGACCTGCGGGTATCTTGTATTTTGGAGTCGGCAAGGACCTCGCTGACAAAATAGATTGGCCGTGTATTTTTGAAGATGACCCTGTTCGGATCGCTCACTACAGCAACCGTGCTGACTACTGTGTTGTTTGCGCAGATAAAGCATTAGTGGTTCTGGGGCAGGGGTGACGCTACACGGGGGGTATGTGAGGAATTCTTTGAAGTCTTCGATAGCTTGCTGGGCTTCCGGGGTCCATGAAGAGTGTCGCCTTTTTGAGGAGCTTGAAGAAGGGCATGCCCCGTTTCGCACAGTCGGGAGATAAACCGACTGAGTGCCGGGCATGCAGCCTGTCAGCTTCTGGATGTTTTGAGGTTGGTCGGAGGGCGCCATGTTCTTGATGGCGTTGACTTTCTCCGGGTTGCCTCGATGCCGGTGCGAGACGATGAAGCCGAGTAACTTCCAGACGGCACCTCCGAAGTGCCTTGTCCGGGTTCAACTTCTATCTTGAATCTTCGAGGTTTTGGAAGGTTTCTTCAAGTCGGCATGAGGTCTTGTCTGGATTTAGACTTGACACCACCATCGTCGACGTAGGCTCCACGTTGCCCGAATCTGAGTGTGCAGACACGTGAATAGCCCTTTGGTAGGTTGCGCCTGCGTTTTTCAGACCGAACGGCATTGTGATATAGCAATACGATGTTCCAAACGGCGTGATAAAGATGTTTTAAACAGTCTGTCCCTCAAGTAATTTGATGATATCCGAATACAGTCGAGAAAAACTGAGTAGGTCGCACCGCCGTGGATGTCAACCACCTGATCTATTTCCACTGGGAAGACAATGGGTCTTGGGGCACGCTTTGTATGAGGTCCGTGTAGTCGACGCACATGCGCATTTACCGTTTTTCTTCCGGACCAGGACTGGGTTGGCAGTCCCAGTCCGGGTGATAGACTTCCTTGATGAAGCGCTGCGAGGATTGGTGATTTTTCCTCCGGATAGCATCTTGCGGTTTGAGCGAAGCGCGCAGCTTGTTTTGACCGCTTTGGCCGTCTGGCTTTACGTGTAGGGCAAATGCTCGATCACTCCTTGGTACGCCGGTGTGACGGTTTTCCACGCTGAAGATTCTTGTTGGCTTGAGGAAGGTTGACAGTCGGTTCTATTTGGGGTGAGTCGGTCCAGACTAAGGAGATCTTGGGGGGTCGGAAGGGTCAGGGGTTTTCTTCGTGTGAAGAGTCCGCTGAAATTCCCGGACTTCGTGCTTTTTTTCACGCCGGAACTAGGTTTGAAATCGATTCAGATGTAGCGGCTATGCTTGCTGTCGGCTCCGATGCCGCTTGATTGTGGTTTGAGCCAGTTCGCGCTCTCTTGTCGCAAGGTGAAGGTTGCTTGGAGTCGCGGAGGGAGGACTCCTGCTGGCCGGGCATCTCGACCATATATGTGTAGTGCGGTATGCCATGAATTTGCGAGGGCCGGTCGTCGGTATCGTGAATACGCGGTCTCGAGTCGGCGACCTCGAAGGAGATGTTTTTTGTGCGCGAAGTGTCCGCGTGCGAAGGTCACGGCAGGTATCTGGCCGAGTTGGGGTTATGACAATGCGGGGATTTCATGAAGGCGGTGGCTCGGCTCGTATTCTGAACGAGAATTTCTCTGCCAAAGTCTGGCGACACAGGATGTTGAGCGATGCTCCGTGAGAGGGTTTCTCTTCAGCAATATTTTTGACGCCGGTCTAGGACGATGGTATGTCGGTGGAAACCAGATTGGTGATCGGGTGAAGTGATAGCCATCTCTGACAGCGAGGTATTGGGGTATCGTTGTGAGACCGGTTCATATCCGCGCGAAGCTTTCTGCTTGCGCGTGGATTCGGACGCGGTGCCCAGAGAGTGGTTAGTTGGCTTGGGGGCTGGAAGTCTAGCCGGACGATTCGGCTTGTCTTGTCTTGTCGGCGCAGAGCGATGAGGCTGCTGGAGGAACTTCTGACATGTGGCAGTCTTTGGCGCTGCCGGATTGGGGTGAAAGGGGGCCAGGCAGTCATAACTTTAGTGGTTAGTCGTGTTCCGCTGGGGCCGCGACGACTGCGTCCATGTTACACCTCGTTAGTTGACTATCGCTTGCGCTGCAGGGCTTGTTCTGAGGCGTCGTTGTCGATTTTGCCGTTGTCTATTTTGTCGGGTCTTCTTCTCGTCGAAGGCTCGCACGGCTTAGCTGAGTCAGCGGATTTGGTTGCCATGATTGAGAGAGGTCGGACAGTGAAATGTGGTCCGAGTTGAATTTCGGATGACGCGGGCGTCTTTCTCCTGGAAGGGGCGATGACGACCTCTTTGATGCTTGGGTTTGAATTGCCGTTCTTCGAAACTTTTGAGAATTCCGTAGAACTCGTTTTTTTTGATCGGCAGTTGTAGAGGTCGTGCTCGGAAGCCGGTTCTCGTGTCTGGAAGTTGCGATGACCGTTTCTGAGTTGTCCAGGAATCGAGATATACCGTTGGAGCCTGTCGCCATGTCTCGCCGAGTGGAATAACGCGATGGGAGGTAGTTAGCCATGGTCTGTGTAGCCCAGCAGCTTGAACTGCTAGGATAAGGTGAGCCGGAGATCTGGTTTGGCTCTTGCGTCGTACTTTCAATTGGTAGGCTTAAGCCACGGCCATCGACCCTGTAACTCCGAGTAAGGGCTGGAAGCTTCATTTCGTGAGGAACGGTTCGTTTGGGGTGTGCGCTGTAATGGAGACCGAAGCGCTCGTGTTCTCCTCCAGTCGGCGGCGTTATCTCTTCGGTCTTGCGCGGGCGTTTATGGTGTGGGAAGAGCGCGTTGTAAACCGAATCGGGGTCTTGATTGTTCGAGGGTGTATTGGTAGTGCGTTGTGTAGTTGGTATTGCCGAGATGGTTGTTTGGCGGGATCTTATGCTGCCGGGTGGGCGGCTGCCGTCGTTGCTGATGCGGATATCGCGCTGGAGGCCCGTTCGGGGTGGTTATGATGAGTGTTGCTGACTGTTCTTGCTGCTGCAGGCCGCCAGCAGTAATCAATCGCTTGATCTTGCGATGTGGTGTGGCATGATGGTCGGCCAACTGGAGCGTAGAGTTGCGGCGGCACGCGTTCTGTTGTGGAGTGACGAAGATGTGGTGAGACTTTGGTTGGAGGATCTGGCTGCTGGGCGGCTCGAGTTGTCAGAAGCCCGTCATTGGCGATGTCGGTTGGGCTCTCTTGTTGTTGTACTCGGCGGCCTCCTCATGCTGCTCCTCTTTGCAGTCAGGCGCACCTCGGAGGTGGCGTTGAAGCCTGAAGATTCGCGGGGAGGAGGTAAGCTTGCAAGGTGGAGGTCGCGATTGGTGCTCGAACCCGATCCGACTTTAGTGTGCTCCGAGTAGTTTATGGTTAGGGACGACTCGACTCTAGATCCAATTTGAACGGTTCATGACCGTTCAAACTGAATCCTGGGGTGAGTTTGCTTGCGCGGTTGTAAGATGCAAGGTTCGCCTGGTCATACGGGAGATTGCGATCTCCTCCTCGGCCTAACGCGTGCTCAAAGGCTAGGGAGTCGGATGCGAAGGAGAGGTTGCCGATGTCGGCGATGTGAGGACTGTCGTGTAATCGTAGAAGGATGGCGACGTCCTAGGGATGGCGCAAGCGGCGGTCTTTGGCTGGCAAAGATGGATCTGCACTTCCCAAGAAGGTGCGATTATCGAGACGAATCAGGCCCCGAGGTGATGGTGTTTCGTTGGAGAACTTGTCGCTTGACTCGTTGATGGTCATCGAAATCTGTTGATGAAGAACCGCGTTCCCTACTGCGCGCCAACTGTGATGCTTTGCAGGATAATATATGGGGGTGGCTCGGCGACCTGGAATTGTGACGAATGAAGAGGAAGAGGGATTATCTGGTTCAGGCCTCGTTGTGAGGTAATCCTACGTCAGTTGGGTGTTATTCTCTGAGGTGGATTTGTGATGAATGATCTGGTGTTCTATGGGGCGCTGCTCCTTTATATTGGGACAGGGGTATAGTAAGGATTCAGTCGGATTACGACAGGATTTCTTATTAGAGATAGAACTATCCGAGTAAAGGCTATGGTTTCTTAGTTGTACAGGAAGCTGCGGGTGTATCTTATTCTAATTCTGATCTGGCATCTCTATCCAGTGGCCATGTGCTTTAAGTGGGTAACGGGACATGGTCCAACTGGATTTCATTACAAGTCAATTAGAGCTTAAAGAAGAATGTTTGGTGCAACATTTTTCAGGCAAGCACATTGATGTGTTCGTTTCAAAGTATTTGTGAGATGCTTAGTGCCCTAGAATGATTATAATTTGATTTTTTTTGTTTTTCTGCTCATGATGGAGAAAATTATGAAAATCACTGAGTCTATGCAAACAATCAAAGAAGTCATTGATATTTTAATGCAGTGATTCTGTTCAACACTAAAGTGTTACTTGTGATTGTGAAATGAACGGTTGGGAATCTTCTACAGGAGTCAAATCTTTTGTGGAAGCATGAGATTGATATTCGGATTGATAGAAGTAGTTCGTTTGTTAATTGTTAAATCTGGAATGGTATTTTTTTGTATGAATATCTTAATTTACATTTGTATTGCATTTAGGGTTTGTTGATGTGACGCAATTGAACAAGAATGATAACACCACACTTTACACATTTAAGTGATGTGTTTAATGTTAACTGTGATCAACAATGATTGAATTGAAGATCGATTTGGTTTCAAGCTAAGATTTTAGCTTGTGTCATCCTTGGTAAGACTTGACTCATTTGGAATGAAAAGGTATGCACTCTAGTGGACAAGTATCTCTGCAGATTTCATATCAGAGAATGCATTAGATGTGCAATTGCCACATTTCAACTTGATGTGTGCAACCATCCGGAACTATTTTTGTCTCTTTGCTGATTTAACAGTCCTAGTTAAGCTTTGTAAGATTCTTCTATCAATGGTGGATAGGTTGTGAGATTAGTCTGACTCTCCCCGGAGAGATTTTTCACTATAAATTATGAAGACTCATCTTCAAAATAAAATGGGGAGATGCTATTGGGATTACTTTTGTAAGTTTTTTACATTGAAAGAGGAGGGATCTTAGCAAGCAATGATTTAGTTCAATCGAATTATTAAGGCATTGATCAGCAGTGATGTAGATCTAAATTCAGTTAATAATATGTATTGTTTTTTTGTATGGAACGAACAATGGCAGCTTGTTAAATAACATTTGAACCTTCTTGTATCTCAAACATATGTTGGTGATTACTAGTTCAATGGAGCCATGGAGGCTATATGCTATATATATGTATAGATTGTTATGGATTTGGGCCATTGGCTTATGGATTGTCCACCCCCCCCCCCCACTCAGATCTAGTTTTCCCTGATTATGATTATTGCATGTGTGTACACTTTTCTCGATGGATTGGACACGATCAGGTATCCGTATTATTATGAATGTATTGGGATGTGGGTAAGATTGATATGAAGATGCAAGGAAACATGGAATTTTATACTGGTTCGGGCTTAGAGGTAAGAATAGCTAATCTGTTTGTGGGAGACTGGTGTTTTTGCTATATGTTCACTATATCAATCTTCATGATCAAAGAATGGGGAGGAACCTATAGTGTCTACAGTATAGTCGGTGTTAGAAGCTGGGTATGGTGGTCGGCGGTAGTGTGGTCGGGTTATCCAATGCGACTCATGAGATTGGCGTATGTGGCTTCTGTTGTTTCTTATTGGGTTCTATTGGTTTATCTTGCTGTCCTCTATGGTCTTATATTGATACCTCGGATCCTCTTTGTCCAGTAGAAGTAAGATGCCTATTAAATACGAACCAATAGTCTAAAGACGCAAGACTGTGTTTCTCCTTTCGAGGGACTACTTCTTATGGTTCGGACTCTATCCCATATATTTGGTGGTGAGATTGTAGTTACTCCGCTTGAGCTAGTGCATGTTGTGGATATCCCATATTTAGTAAATTGACATAGCCCAGAACTTACTTAAATAAGATGTGCTTGGTTCATTGCTATGGGATCAACCTTTGTCGGATATAAACGAGTTCGGTGTGTCACGATAGTTAGGTGGACTTATTGATTTTTTGTTCGAGCAGTCTGTCATGTGCGGTTATAATTTGAGCATATTTCAGAATTATTCCGCTAGTATTGTGCATAGAATTGGTGGAGTATCCATTTATCTTGTCTATTCTTTGTTCACCTGAAATACTCAATATCATATAGTAAACATTAAGTAAGCAGTGTTGGGTGCTTATATAGATGTTAAGCATGAGTAATGCATATATTACTTATAAAACTTTGTACCTAGATGTAATTTGTCCATGGCCCAATTTGTATTTTTACTGCTCTGACTAGCATTAGGTTTGTTTTTTCTTACTGTCTCATTCGACCATAAGCCTTTGAGCGTTTTGGGTATTCCGGATCATATTTGTTGGTTATTTAGTCATGATGAACATGTTTGAGATATGCCCTTGCGATTTAAGAACAGAAATTTCAAGCTTGTCTGTATCGGCAATATGTCATATCCTAATTGACAGTATAGGAAACCCTAACTTGATATTGAGTAATTTAGAGTGATATCTACATGCGAGTGTCAAAGCAAATTTGGGAAAATATGATTTGCCAACATAGGGAAGAAGGTACGCATAAGTGATATATGTAAACAAATTACAAATATGTTGTTTTTTTTTGTCAGTACTATACTCAGTAGAGTACTTGGAACACTTTTGTAGAGATTCTCACTTTAGGTGAGAGCTTGTCGTTATCAATTGTCTTCATCTTTCTGAGATATTTCACCTCGCAATGACGACTGAAATACTATTTGTGATAGATGTGAGAGTGTGTATAAGTAATGCGGAGTGCACAGCGATTACTTGCGTAGTTTTGCATAGGTTGTACGGTGTAATTCATGTATATTTTTCAAAGCTATCGTATGGGTTTATTGCGTGCATAGAATTTTGACCATGACAATTTCGACTTGATTGTTTTTATATTTTTTGTACATAATCTGTGGTTTAA